>OZ010598.1:37922063-37944563 GCA_963932145.1 Acanthosepion lycidas | reverse complement strand
GACTAAGGGATGTAGCTAGTCAGAACACAAGCCATGAAAATAGTGAGTAGTGAGAGATTCGCGACATTTCGTTTGCGGGCAAAGGTTTGTAGGGTGCAAAATAAATAATGACTCACGAGTTGCGTCGACGTTTTCAGGTCTCTCTCAAGACAGGTAAGTGAGGAATGGGCAGCTCCAACCTAGATGTGACATCAATACTCCACATTTTGGCCTGATCTGGCTTTTGTAAAGATAGGGTATATTAAGAGAAGTGATGGATAGCGGCTCGGATTGAGGAATCGGAGAGGCGAGTTCGAATTCCAGCCGAATCCATTAAATTCGCTTACGCTTGGGAAAGCTATGAATCCTCTTCTCAGTTATAACAGATCACGCGACCGGCAGAAGGTCAGCCGGTCGCGCGGACTGCGGACTGAGGTCCCACGGGCGGGCGGTCGGACCACAGTTTCGCGGAGTTGGACAAATCTAAGTGAACTCTATTAAGTAAAGCGCTCAAATTTGCCCTGGGTTACGATAGAGAGGACATTGCGAAGACCTTATGATCGCATAAAAGCCAGGCAAGTAAAAATGGGAGGAGGAGCATAAGGAAGAGTAGATAGCGACAAAGAAAGAAAGTAAGAAGTTTATTTTTCAAAATTGGCAACTATGGTTGGTTTACTGAATTTGAAAATCAATAAGCAAGTCTCTTTAACCCAGGCTCGAACCCAGGCCACTGACATCGCCGGCAAATATCTAATTATCTCTGCTACGAAGCACACCCAGCGAGAACCCCTGGTGAGTTACTATGCAACCTGATGATAAGTTTTGTGGTGGGGTCATGTCATCTCTTATACACGTCATGGTGTCACCTTTTAATCTGTCGATCGCTCGATCATGTTGCTGAGATAATTGAGATAATTTCAAATCAGTTTTGTACTGTCAACATAAAAAATGATATATTTTTGTCAGTATAGCTGCGATTGTCATGTCTTTAAAAAATAAAGACAGTTGTTTGTAGGTCACTGGTTGATAAACTTTCGGTGGATAGTGAAGTCAATAGCGCACTTTTTTTTTTTTTTAGAAAATTAAAGGGTGAATACAGACTTGAAAACCTGTTTTTCTGTCAGAAACTTCTGCACACGTATAAATAAAAATTAGATATGAGCGTACGGTAAGGGTATTTGGCGCGGAAATTCCGTTCTACTTTTGCTCTTTAGAAAAACATGAATCCGCCTCGCCCTATGGATAAAGTAGCAAGATAGACTGGATTCTCTAGCCTTGCATAGAAACCAGTCTCGAGTAAGGAAGACGCTGAATTCCAAACTAAAAAGAAACCACTTCACTATCTTTCCCAAATTATCCATGCCAGATAGGAGGATAGATATCACACGGCGGTTCAGCACTCAGTTTCTAACGAAAGTTTTCTCTTGATATTTTGCTTAGTTTCTGAAATGCATCTTTCGGTATTCCAATGCGTCTTCGGACTACTGTGTACTATTTACTGCTGTCTGCTACGACATTACAACGATAAATAACATTTCCGTACCTGAGTGACTTTGACGTCTCTAAATTGTATCTTGCATACGACCATACCTTCTGTCTTTTTACATTTAATAGTCTTTTCTTCTCGCTTACCGAGTCTTGGAGTTTGTTCAGTTTCCTTTCTGAGTCTGGCATTAACACAGTGTCATCTGCGAACCTTAGAGGGTTACGATTGTGTCCGTCGGGTCATAAAAACTTATCGGCACACCCAAAAAGCCCTTCTAAAAAGCATCTGAAGTTTTGTTATTTAGTTAAATTTGGGGAAATGGTTCGAGAAATTTTCATCCTGTTGTGGTAAACCCTCTTACAGTATAACGAACTCTCCCTCCTCTTATAAATACAAACTGCGAGAGTCGGACGGCAGCGCAGAGTGTGAAGTGGAGTGGAGTAGTAGACGCAGTGCTAATCTACTTATTACTAACACTATTGTTTTGTATACGAGGGTCATTCAATAAATAAGGTGAATTTTTCGGTATAAGGACTTCTAATACAGATAGAAGCTTACTTTTTTTTTTTGTTTTTTTTTTTGTTTTACTTCTTTTTCACATGGATTTAATTTCTTTTGCACATTAAAAAAAAACAAAAACTTTGAAAGTTTTGGCGATTAACAAAGATGGCCGACCAAGAAGCATGCTCCAGGATTGAACAACGGTCGGTTATCAAGTTTTTGGTTGCTGAAGGGTGAAAACCAGTTGAAATTCATAGGAGAATGTCAACTGTGTATGGTGCCACATGCTTCAGCCAAAAAATGTCTACAAGTGTGCTAAATTGTTTAAAGAAGGACGGAGCAGTGTTGAGGATGAAGACAGGCCTGGGAGGCCTACAGAAGTGAGGACTCCTGAGGTGATCGAATCAGTCAATGACCTCATTCAGTCTGACAGAAGGGTGACAGTGGATAACATTGCAAGGACTTTGAGCTTACATAAAGAACAAACGCAGGGGTCATCAGTCAGAAGGAGTCATCTTACATCATGACAACGCAAGGCCTCACATAGCAGCCCAAACGGTGCAGACCATCAACGAGCTGGGCTGGGAACTGCTCCCTCATCCCCCTTACAGCCCAGACCTTGCCCCTTCAGAATTCCACCTTTGGTCCCTTGAAAGCGTTCACAAGAGGCACGAAGTTTAAAAGTGATGATGAAATCAAAAGTGTTGTGAGCGACTGGCTGAGACATCAGTCCAAAGATTTTTACGCTGAGGGAATACAGAAGCTTGTCCACAGATGGGAAAAGTGTGTGACAGTGCTAGGAGACTACGTTGAAAAAAAAAATAGATAGATAGATAGATAGATAGATAGATAGATGTGAATGGATTAAGATAGATAGATAGATAGATAGATAGATAGATAGATAGATAGATAGATGTGAATGATCTAAGATAGATAGATAGATAGATAGATGTAAAAAAATGTGATATATAGATAGAGAGAAAGAACGCGAGAGAAAAAGACTGAATGAAGTGGCTGTAGAGAGAGAGAGAGAGAGAGAGAGACAGTAAGAGACATGATCTCCGACACACATCAACTGAAACAGATAGAATATCAACATATTCATATATATATATATATATATATATATATATATATATATAGAGAGAGAGAGAGAGAGAGAGAGATCTGATATGAAGAGATCTGGTCAGCATGAGTAATATAATATATATATATATATATATATATATATATATATATATATATATATATATACTGAAATGGGAATGAGAGATATTTAATCAGGCAGAAATACAGATAGAGACAGATTTTAATCTGTTCAATCGAGTGGAACAAGTAGAATCAGAAAACAATTATATGTGAGTTAACCAACCAGATCTAAGAGGTAATGTGATCGCTGAAATTGTCTGACAGCCATGACTGGGTTCCCCTGCATGTGTGACATGGTTCAGAGCCCTGTTGCCGCCCTGCTCTTGACCCAGGGAAGCACTGTCTCCTCAAGGCACTTGATGTAGGTCCCTGTGTTGAGTCTCAGGCCCTGTGGGAAGACGAATGGCGGCATAACGTCGCCATAATTAGCGAACACTACAGACACCGTCATAATGACCATTAGACTCATCCAACTCTTTCCGAATCCTTTCTACTGTCCTCAAATTGACATCCAAGCATCATGAAGTTTTCGTATTGGAGTTTCCGTTACGAATGCAAAGCAGCACAACATGCCATTTGCAAATTCCTGGCGGAGTGAACTGCGTCATGATGGTCTTTTTTCTCATAGACGGTAACCAACTGACCCTACTCTCCTGTGCTGTCGAAAAAAAACAACATAAAAATGATAAAAACAAGGCTGTATTAAAATATAAATTTATCCATCACACCCTGTATATAAGTGAGGTTCCAATAACTTGGACCGATTTTAAATGTGAATTTAAGCGTCTAATGATTTTGTTTGTTTTTTTTTTCTTTCAGATTTAACAACTTATGTCTTTGATAATTTCAACCATGGAAAGATTAATAATCAAACAACGTGTTAAACTTTCAAGAGTGCACTTGTAAAAATTGTTCGTAAATTCAAACAAACTGGGTCGGTGGCAGATGTGAAAACCCCATTGAGTGCTCGTTTACGCCGTTCAGCTGAAAACTTTGCTGCAGTGCAGAAGAATGTGGCCAAAAATCCAGACCCCTATATTCGTCATCGCGCACAGGAATTGAACCTCTCCACAACAACTTTACATCGTTTCCGGCCTGATTGCAAGCGGAAACGATGTAAAGTTGTTGTGGAGAGGTTCAATTCCTTAGTTTCTTATACTTATAAGATTTCTATTAATAATATATATATATATATATATATATATATATATATATATATAGATAGATAGATAGATAGATAGATAGAGAGATGAGAGATAGAGAGGGGAGAAGACTGAGGTTATCAGGTATATGTAAATACTCCAATGATCGATAGAGCTCAGTAGGTTGATTTTTTTTATTGTTTTATTTCTCTTTACATTACTGACACACATTTGGGCGTTGCCGTCTTAATGTTTACAAGGCTAAACAGGGGTTGGGTTATGATGATTGTGTTCAAGTTAAAAAAGACCTGCCTTCGTAGAAAACCAACTTTCGAAAATCTATCATTTTAATTGGGTTCGAAACCCCGGGACTTTTTCCCCTCGTTAGAAAGCAACTAGTTTCAACTCCCCGCGCTTTATCGTCGCTTTTTTTTTTATTTTTTTTTTTTATTTTTTTTTTTTTATCAAGTGTCCCTTGTCATTCTGAAAGAAATCTATCCGACTTTCACGTCTCTATGTTTTTTTATCCTTGTTTTCACATGTAAGAACATGTGGACTTGTCAGCCATGTTTTGGCGCGAAAGCCTTGCAAATTCAGGCCGTAGTAGAGACGAGAGTAAAGGGCAGGCGACAGCCTTGGGTAAAGTCGGTGAGTGTGCTACGTGTAGAGAATGAGGGGGAATTGAAAATTATGAGGAATCAGAGTGCGCCAGGGTATGTGAGGGAATATTTTGTGTGTGCCTGTGTGTGTGGACGCGTGTGTGTTTGTGCGCGTGCGCGGCTAGTGAGACTGACAATACACACGCAAGAGAACAGAACGTATATGAAAGAGAGAGAAGGAAAAAGCAAAAGCGTTCCTCAGAAAAGAGAGAGAGAGAGAGAGAGAAAGAGAGAGAGAAAACAGTAACGAATATATTCAGAATTAACCCTAGCGTTAAAAAAAGAGAATGTCGCATAATATTACTGGCAGTGTATATCTTTTCTAGTCTTCCTTTGTGTACTCTGTTCCTTCAGAACGAAGGTGATCATGGCTCTCCACTTCTCCCTATCCCCTTCAGCTCTCAATAACTGTTGTTCTTTTGCTACTTCTCCCAGACCCTGTTCCGTCATCTATTTGCTTAAGCCCGCTAAGTATGTCACGCGTTCCTTTCCCTTGTCTGTCTTTCCCTCTATCCACCCTGTGGGTATCAGATTCTCCAAGCCTTCATTTCTCATTACGTGTCCCAGAAATTTCAGCTGCCTTTTCCTGGTGTTAAGTATAAGCTTCCTCCTTGTTTGCATCCTCTCCAAAACCTCCCGTCCTGAGAATGACGATAAACTACATCCGCGTCCTGGGTAAGACGATAAACTACGTCCATCAGCAAGGCCTCTAATCAGGAGACTTTGAGGAGCGTGGAACCACATCTTAATTGCTAGTGTTCCCAGGTCTACCATGACCCGGGGTGGTAGAACCTGTTAGGATCCTAGCTATGGGCGAATAGTTAACCCCTAAACTGGGGTCAAAACACTATTAACCGGTTAAAATTAGGTTTTAATATCAGAAATACTTTGTAAAAAAAAATATTACCAGTAATGCATTTTTGAAAAAAAAACAAAACAAAACAAAACAAACAAACAATCAAACAAAAAAAAAAAACATTATCAGCAATAAAATTTTTGTCGGCATTACGTGTCCTAGAAATTTCAGCTGCTTCTTCCTGATGTTAAGTATAAGGTTCCACTTTGTTTGCATCCTCTCCAAAACCTCATCGTTGCTCACATGTTCGGTCCATGTCATCCTTAGCATCCTTCTGTAGAACCATACCCCTGTTGCTTCGAGTCTCTTCATCGTTGAGGAGATTGTCCAGCATTAGCTGCCGTAAAGAAGGACAGATATCACGTAGCAGGTCAGTACTCTTTTCTTTGTTACCAATGAAACCCGCTTTTGGAATGCGCCTTTGGCCATCCCAATACATCTTCGGATCTCAGTGTCGCACTCACCGTCCTCTGTCAGAGTGGATATAGACGTCTTTTAACCACGTCTGGCTTATCAATGAAATATGGACTCTACTCACATTAACACGTTCTTAAATTTAATTTGCATTTCGAGCAGACTATCACCACTCTGAAGCCTACACTCATTGGGTGCAAAACAAGACACATTCAGCAAATACCTTTATCTTTCATTGTTTTTTTACTAATTTTCACCCACTACAAGACTGAAGAGGCACTCAAGGTAGACATTAAGAGGTGAAGGAAAAAAGAGCAGATCAAATATCGTGTACGAAAGGTAACTTTTGACCGAAGACTTTTGCGAGAAATTGAGGCTGTAATGCTGAGGATACCATGAAGTTTTGGAGAAAATGGAAACAAAAAGGAAGCCAATTTTTTAACATCAGAAAATGATAGTTGATGTTTCTGGTGCATATGATGAGGAAGGAGGGCTTGGAAAATCTGATACTCACGGGACAGATAGGGGGAAAGGTTAACAGAGGAAAACAACGCATAACATATTAATAAATTTAAATTTGAGTACTCTTATATACGTAAGAAAATAAATATACAAATAATCGGTGTGCGTGTGTCAGTATGTGTGAAAAAGAAAATATAATCTGTGGACTTCATTCTACTGCCATTTTGGGCAGATCGACGTGGTGTAATGGTTGGCAAGCTTGTCTCGCTAAAATTACTACTACTGAGTAAGTGAGTTCGATTCTCTCTGGATGCCTATAACTTTCGACCTTGTGCCACATCTAAGCTTCACTTAAAACAATCACAAATTGACAATCCGTAATGTCAATATTATTCTGAAAAGCCGTGAAACGAATCTTTCTTGTGCAGTCTCTCATTTTGCTCGTACACTGGCTCTAAAACTGAGACGGGTATGCCCTAGAAAATTTCTGCACAGTTAAAACAAAATTAAAAGGGCAGCACTGTTCGTAGAAAATTGGCCGGGCCACGCAAAAATAAATTGTGAAGTGAAAAAATGGTCGCAAATCTCTATCTATAAAAGGGAGGATGTGTGTGTATACACGCAAGCCGCTAGTGGCCCGCTGGCAACTCAGCGGTCCTCTGGTGAGAGCCACCAGTGGGCTTCTAGCAGTCCTCCAGTGGTAACATTGCCGAGAAGAAAACGCCGATGATCATCAGCGGCAAACGCTAGTGGCATGCCACCAGTTTATATATATATTATATTATATATTATTATGTATTATATATATAGGCATTATATCTTCATTGAAAACATTATCCATTGAATATAGACATATTATCTAAGGATCCGTATAAAAATATTTAAAAAATCTTTTGGATCAGTATTTAAAATAAATTCGTCTGTACACAATTTGTCTCTATTATTCAAACAAACATATTTGAATATATATATATATATATATATATATATATATATATATATATATATATATATATATATATATATGTTCAGACAAACTCCTCATCAATGGACTAATAGTGAGTAGGTGTGGTCCGTTAAAGTCGATTCTCCGTAGATGGGAATGGATTATTTTTGAGTTATAAAACCATTGTACTAACTTCCAGTATTTTTTTTAAAGCGTTTCACCCCAAGCAAGGCGAGAAGCCACTAGAACGCAAGGGGTTACAGAAGATTTAGAGCAAGATCAGATAGGAGTGATAGAGGAAAGGATGAGGAGAAAGATACTAGATAGATCAAGGCAACTGTCGATTGACATTACATTTGAATAGCTGGAGATTATAGCTATCAGGGAAACTGGAATAGGGAAGGGAGTTCCACAGGCGAGAGGTGCGAGTCAGAATGAAGAGGTAATGCCACAGACTGCACGCATCGCAGGAGAAACAGAGCTGCACTAGGACAGCGGCCAGAGAGAGAGAGAGAGAGAGAGTCCCGGGAACCCCTTCCTAAACAAGAATCAAGGCGTAAGCCTCTACTCATGTCCAAGAGAAGTGGGAGGAGTGTTGACCTGGCGGTAGGAAAGCCTACCTAATGTAAATACTATAAACATGGATACATGCCATAAATAATTATATACTTAATATAGATATATTAATCAAAATAACAGAAACAATAGATTTCTCACGGCTACTTTCTAACGGACGCGCTAATGTATCGTACTTTCCGTCTTTGTTTACAATTGGCGAATTGGAAGTTTTTTTACATGCAGATTTTGACCGTTGCATCTGATGATAGGGGGAGGACATAGATTAGAGGTTTCTCAGTATATATATATATATATATATATATATATATATATATATATATATATATATATGTTTACATTTGAAGATATATATCCTGATGAGAGTAGTTTGGAGCACTAGTTCTCTGTATTCGGTGGAAATGGTTATTTTCTAAGCGTAGCTTAGTTATGGCATAAGGTCAAAAGATATGAGGCACCCAGTGAGGATTGAACTCACTATTCAGTTGTAATTGATGATTTTCTAAGCGCAGCTTAGATGTGGTACGAGGCCGATAGTATAGGACACCCAGTCAGGATCAAACTCTCTGTTCAGTCGTGATTGAACTAATGGGGCAAGCTTGCTCAGCATCACCCCGCACGTCGAGGTGCCCATTCTGTGGGAAATGGTCTGTAAAATCAATTTTATCGATTGTAGCATTTATCGGATCTCGGGTACTAAGCACGGACACTGAATGACGTTGCAGATATCCAACTAAGCCAGACACACCTGGGCTCGAAAGCTTTATTTGTATTGACTAATATTAGTTCGGCGGAGGGCAGGGCGTTTCGGCTTTGGCGACGGCGAGGTGTTTGACAAGTCACGTTCAAAGCTGACACGCACAAGTGTGGAGAAAACAAGATAGAGATAGAGCTAACTAACATATTTGGTTTTATTGATGTGAGTTTGTGACCCTGGGTTTCACGCTTTTGCGATCGTACGAAAAACGTGAAACCCAGTGTCACAAACTCACATCAATCCAACCAAATATGTTAGCTCTATCTCTGATATTGAGCGCTTTCTAATAAGTACCGCGCATATAATATATAAATAATTATATACATATATATTTATTTATATTTATATACACACACTTTTCACACACACACACACACACATATATATATATATATATATATATATATTAACCCTAGTAACCAGTCGCTTCCTCTGTCGCTAAATAGCATAGAACCTCAGGCTATATGACGGTTCTGTCTAGTATACAGGTTCGATTCCCGTCGAAGGACACATATCTTCGATGAAATTTCTCAGAAATGATGTTAAATATGTGTATCTATGAAATTAATGCATAAACAAAAAATCTATTAATATACATGTGTGTACGTGTATAACATATCAATGAAAACTAAAGTTACATGTGTAATAGAGCAATATGAATAGAGAAAAGTTTTTTTTTTTGTCATTATTCACACACTCACGCTCTCTCTCTCACACACTCACTCACACATACACGTATGTATATATCTTAATATATATTTAGGCAGAAAGTTTACTTTTACATATGTTTCGTTGAATATGATAGACAAGTAACATTTAGATTTTCGAACATTCTTCCATTTTTGTCTGGTGGGAGTAAGGTAAAGCAAAAATTGTCCATTGTCCCAAGCGTCTCTCAAACATTTCTTTACCCATTTTCAAAGGGTGTTATGTTTTTATATATATATATATATATATATATATATATATATATATATATATATATATATATATATATATATATATGTGTGTGTGTGTGTGTGTGTGCTATATATATATATAAATATATATATGCTACATATATATATTTGTTCTATATATATATGCTACACATGTATATATGTCCTATATATATATATATATATATATATATATATATATGCTACACATATATATGTGCTATATACATATCTGCTATATATATATGCTATATATATATGTTAAATATATATGCTACATATGCTATATATATGCTATATACGTATATGCTATATGTATGCTATATATACATATGTTACACATTTATACATATGTGCTATATATGTCTATAAATATATGCTATATATGTGTGTGTATATATATATATATATATATGCTATATATTTAGCTCTTGAAAATATATTTCAATTGAGCACTGTTGAGTGATATGCTAATTTTATAAACCGCCACCAGCGCTAATGTAAAGCTCTTCAGTGAAATGAATGGAGCCCTTTGGCTGATTGGCATTTGTTTACATTCGTAAAAACAATACGCCAGATTTAGCTGTGTAGCTCTGGCGAGTGATGGTAGCTCAGTGGTAGAAACTCTGACTGACTCCACATCAGTTGGGTTTTGATCCGGGCTTGAGGCATTCGGATGTCTAGTCGCTCTGAGGAGGTATGATACAGCAAAACAGTAATGTCTGCGAATGACACACACACACACACACACACACACACACACACACACACATATATATATATATATATATATATATATATATATATATATATATATATATATATATATATATATATATATAAATTCATGAATCATTCATACAAAAAATTACTACTGAGTAGTAAAAACAAGAACAAAATCTACTTCCATACCTGATGATGTCTGTAGGAACAGACGAAAGCTTGTAAAATTAAAAAGACCTTATGCAGCTGGAATTTATAAACGGGGATCATATCATTCATATACAGGTTCAGGGTTGATGTATCTTATTTATATAGTTTGCGACGATGTATTCTCGCCATTTAAATCATTAACCTCTATATTTGTTTTTTGTATGAATGATTCATGAATTTATAAATTATATTTGCACCTTGTAATTGAAACATATATATATATATATATATATATATATATATATATATATATATATATATATATATATGCTACAATAGCAAATGTTATAGATATTTTTAAATTTATCCGATGGAGTTATGGAATTTTTTGCAAAACAAGAGTTTCAATATAAGGGAGCTGACCAGAAGTTTGTAGAAATGTAAAATGGAATTATTATTATATGCATTTTAATATATTGTTGCTATATTCCTAATAAATTTTGTTGGGTGTTGGTAGGTTGATTTTGATATAGAGCGCCTCGTGAATTTGGGTTTTTGCTCATTATTTTCATGTTGCAGTATATTGGTGTTGTCAACAATTATTTTCTTATATTTTGAAGTGGGGTAGGGACGTGTCTTTAAATGCCATGCGATAGAACTTGTATCCGATATATGGAGTGTAAGACGTCTTGGTAATGTATGTTGTGGCTGTCAAGCCAACATATGTACTTACTTTTTTGTCAGAGATACAACCTCCCAAAGAACAGTTAAACTGATTTACAATGTTGATTTTTTTCAAAGCACTGGTTGACGGGGAAGAGTTATTGGGTATGATTAAATTAGCTGTGTTAAATTTAGTATATATAATTAGTTTTATCTTTTTACTGGGAATAGAAGGAGGAATATATTAGTATTTACGAGATTGTTTCGGACTTTATTCTGTTTATAGTTACATTTGATTACGGTATAGTAGGTTAATATGTTTAGGATTATTAGAAGTATTATGTTCTTTTTTATTTATGTTAATATTTCTAATGGCTCGTCTAATTAGTTCATCAATAATGTAATTATTTAATGAAACATGTTTGAATTAAGATATGCTGCCTATATATAAAAGGGTGGGATGGAAAAATTGTCATCTTAATTACGCAAAAACGAAAATAAACCTGACATCTCGTTTTAACAGATATATTTACCAACATTACACAAAATTATCTTGAAATACTAAAGTGAATTTATTCAATAAAATCGCCATTGCCTCCAACGACAGCATACAGACAACTTCGGAATCTCCTGTAAATCTTCTGGAAGGCCTCCTTGTTTAAGTTGGTAAATGTCTCCATAATCCTTGCCTTCAGTTCATCTTTGCTGTTACAAAGATTTTTTTTTTTTGAGTTTCGTTAAACTGCACCCCACTTTATAATAATCAAGGAGGTTGCAGTCTGGGGAGGTAGATGGCCAGATGTAAGAGGCGATCTGGTCGTCGTAATTGTCTGAGAGCCATGACTGGGTTCTCTTGCTTGTGTGGTATGGTGCAGTGTCCGGTTGCCAGATATAGGGTCTTACAACACCCAACCTCTTGACCCAAGCAGCACTATCTCAAGACACACTTATGTAGGCCTCCGTGTTGAGTCTGAGACCCTCACCAACAAATTCGGGAGTTCTTTCTGTATCAGAATTGTCAGAATGAATTTTCCGAATCTAAGTACCTTCGTAATCACAATTAGACTCGTCTCACTCTTTCCGAATCCTCTGTTCTCCGACAGGAATCGAACCTGTGACTGAATGAAGGCATAACGTCCCCATCATTCACACACACACAAACACATACACACACACGCGTGCGCGTGCATGAACACACACATTTTTGTTTATCCTTCACACAGACACACACGCGCATTTTTTTTTTAACATTTCACCTCAAGCAAAGCAATAAAACCGCTAAGACACAAGAGGTTTCTGAGTACTGGAGAATATGAGAAGAAAAAAAAACACTTACAGAGAGAGAGAGAGAGAGAGAGAGAGAGAGAGAGAGAGCAACTAAAAGGAGATGAATCAAGAAGACAGTAGATAACGATTGACATTGCATTTAAAATTTTGGGGATCAAAGCTGACCAGAAAGCAAGAAACCGGAAGAGAGTTCCACAGGCGAGAAGTGCGAGAAAAGAAACTGTCAGCATAGAACTTACGGTTACATCTCACCATTCTAGCTGTAAAATGATGGGACCTAACCTCCAATCTAGTAATGCACTTAAATTCATAAAGTCTCGGTAGTATGTAATATTTATTTTGAAAAAAACAAAAATGTGGCGCAAGACCAAAAAGTGTGGGGGGTGGGGGCGATGTGGAAAGGCTGGTTTTCAATTTGTCGTATCTTAATCTTAGCTCGCCACAATTACACACCCATTTCAAGTATGGCGTATCCGCGTCATGGGTAAGACGATAAACTACATCCGATTGCAAGACCTCTGATCAGGAGATTTTGAGGAACGTGGAACCACCTCTTAATTGTTGGTGTTCCCAGGTCCATTCTGACCCGGGGTGGTAGCACCTGTTAGGGCCCCAGCTATGTACAAATAGTTAAACCCCAAACTGATCTCAAAACGTGTAAAAATAGGTTTTAATACCAGCAAAACTTTTTTGTAATAAATAATTACCAGCAATAAGTTTTTGAAGAAAAAATTATTACCAGCAATACTTTTTTTTTCAGAAAAATGTTACTAGTAATACATTTTTGGAAAAAATATCACCAAAAATACACAAAAAAATATTACCAGCAATACATTTTTTAAAATATTACCAGCAATAAAAATGTTGTCAGCATTAAATAATTCATTAGATTTGATATGCCGTAAAACAAACCAAACCAATTACACACCGAAACATACCACAGTATTCCTTACACCCAAACAATCCATTCTTGCTTACCATTCTTACTACAGCCACCATAATATCTCAAAGTCTCTATAAATTCCTAACTCGTCCCATATGTAAAATTTATCTAGTGGGGCATAAAAATAACAAATTTAAAAAATGAAACCCTAGTGAATATTTACAATGATTACAATTTTAAATACAAGAAACTAAACAAATTAGGAGTAAAGCTCACCAGAACAATTGCCATGAAAATATTTATAGAAAAGCCACAAAAAAAAAATTACATTACGAAGGTGGGAAAGTGACTGAAAGTGAGATGCCAGCTCAGTGCCAATAATATTGCCGATTGTTCTTTGGAAGAATCTCTCTATATAGCAGGAGCACCAGACCATATGTGGCAGTAATATTCGAATGGTAGACTTATAAATATGTAAAATAGATTCCGGCAAGAAAAATTGTCTAGTATGTCACAATGAATCAAATTTCCTGGCAGCAGACACGCACTCAGACACACATGCGCACGCATATGGGAACGCATATGCGCACGCGTACAAACGCGAATACATACAGACACAAACACACACTCAGACACAAACACACAGACACAGACACATACACATACACATACAAACAATCAGCTCTCTCCCACTCTCTCTGAAGTCCTTTCTTTCTCTATCACGTATTCCCATTCTCCCTTTCTCTCGGTCACTTACTCTCTTACTCGCTTTATTTGCTCGTCTGATTTTCCATTTTAAAAGAGTTAATTGTTTGCTATTTTTTTAAAAATGTCTCTACGGTACATCAAGTAAATTGAATAAAAAAGAAACCTCGAAAAACCTCGAATAAAAAAAAGAAAATATTATAGGCCGTCTAAGGTATTTTTATTTTTTAAATCAACTTTTCTATCAAGTGTCATTGTTGATTTTAAATATACTTAACCCACGTTTCGCTATTTCTAAAGTTTGCTGACTTTCACTGAACCATAACCACTTCTCTTCATATAAAATCAAAATCAGATTAATCCTTTTATTGTATTTACTAAGCTTCACTGTGTGTGACACAAGGCCAAAGAATATTGTGCATCTAGTATCATTATATTACAATAGTAAATGGTATGCAAAACTAATTCTTCTTTTTTTATATTCTATGTCCCCTTTGAGCGGGGGCGATCATGGCTCTTCACAATTTCCTGTCCCTTCTAGCTTTTAATAAACTTTGTCTTTTTGTTATTTCTCCTAAACCCTGTTCTGCCATCCATTTACTCAAGCTCATTAAGTATGTAAGGCGTTATTTTCCTCTATCCCTCTTTCTCTCTGTCCCGTGAGTATCAAATTTTCCAAGTCTTCCTTCCTCATTATCTGCCCCAGAAACCTCAACTATCTCTTCCTGGTGTTAAATATTAGTTTCCTTTTTTTGTTTGCATTCTCTCCAAAATTTCGTCATTGTTCACATGTTCGGTCCACGGTATCCTCAGCATCCTTCTGTAGAACCACATTTCCATAGCTTCTTCATGTTTGAGGAGATCGTCCAGGACAGATATACACGCAACAATTTAGTACTCTTTTCCTTGTTTCTAACGAAGTTTTTTTTTTTATTTCTTAGTATTCTGCTTAGCTTTTGAAAGGCATCTTTGCCTATCCCAATACGCCTTCGGATTTCAGTGTCACACTTTTCATCCTCTGTTAAAACACTTTCTAGATATGTAAATTTCAGCACTTTTCCCATTTTGGTATTTCCAATTTGCAATTCGTACTTTGGGCTTATCATTTTGCTAACAACCATGGATTCTATCTTTTTGCAGTTGTTGTTTGATCCTTTCTTCTCTGTAGGGAGCCTTTTTGTAGTTTTCTTCCTGTGCCGGCTGTCAACACTGTGTCATCTGCTTACCTTATGTTGTTAAAATTTTGGCTACCAATAATGAATCCTGATAGGACATCTAGTTTTCTCAGAATTGCCTCGCTGTATAGGTTGAATAAGTCCGGTGAGAAGACAAACCCTTGTCTTACGCCACTTTCTATTTTTGCATATCTGCTGAACTCAGTTTCTATCCATATATATATATATATATATATATATATATATATATATATATATATATATATATAGTCAGTTATGTGATACACGTCAACCTCGTCAGTTTGCCATTTCTTTCTGCATCCAAGGCTATAGAACCCGGTCTGTTCTGCTATTTATCCGATATGAGGGGAGAAGAAGAGAATACATACAATTCCCAAGGGTATCAGCACATAAGTGAATGTAATGGATTTGACTGGAATTCGAACTCGGCTCTCTGATTCCTCAAACTGAGTCGCTATCGATTACCCACCGTGCAACAATATGTATAAAGACAAAACTCATATCTATCTAACTAGGTGTAAATGGATGGCGCAGCAAGTTTTAGGAGAGATAACAGACAACATTTATTAAAAGCTACAAAAAACAGGAAATTGTGAAGAGCCATGATCACCTACGTCTAGAATGGACACGTTACATAGAAAAAGAAGAGTTAAATAAGTAGACATCTCTACAAATACCTGCCCTGAAAGTGGCCTCTTTTGCGCGGTGTTTCAATCCAGTTCAGGGTATACAAACAGTGTATTTTAATACCCACTCACAAGGCAATATTGATGTCGAGATTATGGCAGAATCCTTCATTAATAATAGCCTTGTGCCACACTAGACTAATGGAAGTAATTGGCTACCTATTTATAACTGCAAGCATCAATATGAACGTAGGTAGGCAAGCATGGTTATTTCTAATGGCTGGCCCGTGTTTACTGTCACACTTTGGTGGTGCCCTGTCAAGCGACGGCACACTTTTGTCCTGCTCGTACAGCCAGGGTTCTGTCATCAGCCTGGAATGTTAGCAATTTTCCACTTATAATAATGGACTCACTTTCGCTCGCAAAATGTTATATATATGACTCGTGCCTCGCGAGATGTGAGCAAAAACAAACTCTGACCTCTCATTCAGTTTAGTACACTTTCACGAATGTCTGTTATTTATACCCTCTAATTGAAGCGGGGGCGTTACTAACGCTTTTTTTTTCTTTTAACTAAAGTTCACCCTAGACAAGGCACAAGGGCCGCACAAGGTAGAGGATTACTGAAGGTGATTGATAAGAGAAAGGGGTACGGTTTATGCGGATAGGCTCTGTGGTACCACATTTCTTCAAAAAAGCGTTGACAAAAAAAGTAAAACTACCTGAATGATCTAATATATCAACCTCAAAAGCTGGTTTTTAATTTCATTTTCCACCTGAAAATTTGGAGAAAACCCTAGACTTGATGACTTTAAGATTGTACTGGTCGGGAAAGCACCACCCTGGGATTTTCCTCGAAAAAACTACAGTTCTTGGGAAGAAGCTATCCGAGTAGAAATTACTCCTTACTAATGTTAAGTGAAAAGAAAGAATTAAGGGAATGACAAAAGATGAAAGTTGTTCAAGAAGATAGGCGATTGACGTTGCATTTACCAGGGAAGCCAGAAATCGGAAGCGAGTTCAACAGATGAAGAGCGGGAGAAGAAATTTATAGATATAGAATTAAGGAATTTTTTACTTGTTGAAGGAAGTAGTGGATGGCGATTGACGTTGCATTTAAATTTTTGAAGATTATAGTTGGCAGGGAAGCAAAAAATCGGAAGGGAGTTCCACAGATGAAGAGCGAGAAAAGAAATCTATAGATATAGAATTAATGACTTGTTTTCACTTGTTCAAGAAGATAGTAGATGGCGATTGACGTTGCATTTAAATTTTTGATGATTGTATTTATCAAGGAAGCAAGAAATCGGTAAGGAGTTCCACAGGTGATAAGTGCGAGAAAAGAAATCTATAGATATAGGATTAATGACTTATTTGTACTTTTTCAAGAAGATAGAAGATGACGATTGACGTTGTATTTAAATTTTTGAAGCTTGTAGTTATCAATAAATCGGAAGGGAGTTCCACACGTGGATCGCAACAAAAGAAATCAATGTGTGCTATCCCATTTGGGGAAAAAAGTTCGACTTTTACTTATTATTTGCTTAAATGCTGTGATGTTTTGTATGAACTTATACGGGAGAAATATCTTGTCAGCAGCTCCAAGATAGTCAACGCTTTCACAGTCTGATTTTTAAAAAATCAATTCGTCCCAAGGAAGGGAATAAATCCACTAAGACACAAGAGGTTACTGTGTGTGAAAGAATAAGAAAAAAGAATCAAAACGACAGTAGATAGTGATTGACATTGCATTTAAATGTTTGGATTACAAAGTCGGCTGAAAAGCAAGAAGCCAGCAGAGAGTTCTCCAGGCTAGAAATACGAGAAAAGAAACTGTTACATTTAGCCATTTAAACTGTAAAATGATGGGACCATCACGCCAATCCAGTAGTGCGCTTAAATTCATAAAGTTTATGTACGATAGCACAAAATTCATCCGAACAATTACCATGAAAGTATTTATAGACAAGGCAGAGAGAAGATACGTTATGTCGGTGGAAAAGGACTGAAGCCGAGATGCCAGGTCAGGACCAATAACATAGCAAATTCTTCTTTGGATTTTATCAAAAATCTCTAAATAGCAGGAGCACCACACCATATATGTCAGCAATATTCGGAGTATGGACGAATGGTAAACTTCTAAATGTGTAAGATAGATTCTGGAGAGAAAAAATTGTCTAGCATGACACAATGAACCAACTTTTCTAGCAGCAGAACAAGCAATTGATTCAATATAATCTTTCGACTTCATGTCAGCAGAGAACGTTTGTCCAAGAAGGCGCAAAGATTCACTCTCCTGGAGGTTAAAATCTGTCATTCTGATGGAAAGCCGAAAGGGTCCTCTCGGATGCTAAATAGAAAGGAGTTTTACTTTGGAGCCTTTAAATTAACAAGCCATTTCTTGCACCAATTAACATATCAGCTGCTTATTTGACCTCATCGAACCGATCAGACTTAGTATAAAAACAGAAGTAAATGACCATTAGAGGAATTCCCTGAACCACGATCCGATTCTTTGCTAGAGTAAGACAAAGAAGAAAGTCATTTCTTATAGAATATCATGTCATCCGTTGTAAGAAAATTATTGTTTTCACCGTTTTCATCATCATCTAATTGTCTTGAGTAAGTATGCGATTGACTTCCAGACTAAGAACAATTCACGATTATTTATATATTTTGCTATATTTCATGTCAGTTGCTCCAGAACAATTCACTGACTTCATCATCTATGAATTTTTGTGTTTCCCTTCCCTTACCAATGTGGTAAGACGTGACACATGGTCCTTTTAACGTAGGATGCCGATATGCGTAGATATAGGCCAAGTAAAAAAAAAAAATGCCTAATTCCTGTGCCAACTGTCACGATGGCATCGGTATCCATTAACCCTATCTTTTTAGTGCAACGAGGAAAATGTTTTCCACGGGGTTGATATCCCCGAAGCTAAGTTTTTCCTTTAATTTCTCGCAGGTAGAAATAGAGCATACAGAACAGATAGTACAATATGATACCATCCAAAACGCCATGTAAAGGAGAAAATTTACGAACCTCGTAACAGAGATAGGACAAGAACAGTGCGGGTTCGTCAAAGACACTGGACCAAGGAACGCAATATTCGTGCTTAAAATGTTATCGGAAAGAGCAATACAGATGCAGAAGGACGTGTATGTATGTTTTATAGACTACGCAAAGGCATTCGACAAAGTACGCCACAAGCACCTGCTAGAACTGCTCAGCAACCTTGATATATTCGGGAAAAATATCAGAATAATCAAGAACCTATACTGGCAGCAAACAGCATGCATTCACATCGAGAATGTGCTCTGCAAATATGCAAAAACAGAAAGAGGCGTAATGCAAGGATGTGTCTTCTCACCGGACTTATTCGACCTATACAGCGAGGTAATTCTGAGGGAACTGGAGATCTTACCAGGATTCATCATTGGCGGCCACAACCTTACCAACATAAGATACGGAGATGACACGGTACTGATAGCAGAAACGGAAAAGAAACTACAAAACCTCCTACAGAAGTTAGCGAGGAAGAGGCAGAAGAAAGGACTAACTATAAACTACAAGAAGACAGAATTGCATGGTCATCATTAAAAGAATGAGCCCAAAATGCGATTTGAAGGTCGAGGACACTAAAATCAAGCATATGCCGAAGTTTAAATATCTGGGAAGTGTAGGTGCGACGCTGAGATCCGAAAACGGATTGGGATGGCCAAGGATGCATTTCAAAAGCTGGGCAGAGTACTGCGAAACAGGAAGATGACTATGGTGACAAAGAAAAGAGTACTGAGCTGCTACGTGAGATCTGTCCTCTTATACAGTAGCGAATGTTGGGCGGTATCCTCAAGGAGGAAGAAGAGACTCGAGAGGGCGGAGATATGGTTCTACAGAATGATGCTGAAGATATCATAGACCGAACATGTGAGCAACGATAAGGTCTTGAAGAGTATTCAAACAACGAGGAATCTTATGCTAAACATAAGGAAGAGGTAGATGAAATTTCTGGGACACGTGATGAGAAAAGAGGGCCTGGAGAATCTGATACTCACGAGACGAATTAAGGGAAAAAGAGATAGAGGAAAGCAACGCATGACATACGTGTCGGGCTTGGGCAGGTGGATGGCGGAGCGTGGTTTGGTGGAGTTGACAGAAACACAAAACTAGTTGAGAGCCAGAAGGAAGTGAAGGGCCTTGATTACCTACGTCCTGAAAGGACACGGCACATAAAAAGAAGTTGCTTACACGCGTAGACGAAGGCAAAGGGCAAAAATAACTCCGTCAAAGCGAACCCTGTGACGTTAGTATCGACTCACAAACTGAAGAGGGTGAAAAAGAAGATGCTGCCGCACCGTTAGAATCCTCGGGACGAGGCTTCTTCTCATCACATTTCCGTAAATTCTTCTAAGAGAGAACAGATACTATAATTTGACCCCAACCCAAAATCTGGAAAAGGAAAAAAATTTATTCAGTTCCCCAAGATGTTAGGATGTAACACATGATCGGAGCACCGTACATAGAGGCTTAAGACAAAAATTGAACAGATGCTACAGTTTGATCCAACCCAAAAGCCGTGCTTATTGACTCGACTCCTCGCGGTGGCAAGAACCCAAAAGCCGTGCTTATTGACTCGACTCCTCGCGGTGGCAAGACCCAAAAGCCGTGCTTATTGACTCGACTCCTCGCGGTGGCAAGACCCAAAAGCCGTGCTTATTGACTCGACTCCTCGCGGTGGCAAGACCCAAAAGCCGTGCTTATTGACTCGACTCCTCGCGGTGGCAAGATGTAACACGAAGTTGTTTTTAATTTGAAGTTGCAATAGACTTAGCCAAAATTTACCCGGTCTCCGGAGAAGACTGTCATACCAGCGTCAGTATTCCACCGATATTACCTCTTTAAATGATGGATGTACTGGTGTTGGGTTGGAATCGCTTTAACCAAGTCGCTTTCCGTGAGCCGCCAGAAAACAGAAAAGAATAGTTATTTCATTTTGATCCCAGTCCGAAGACCGGGTTAAGGATTGCTGATTCATTGCCTATGTAAGAAAATACAAGTCGAGGAAATTTGTTGCGTGATATCGCGTCAGCTACTCCTAATTAGTTAAAATATTATACTTGAGGTTGCATTTAATAGTGAACTGTTTTCAAAATTACAGCCGGGAACTGTCCTTGGTCATGCATCCCAGTGCAATGAAGAGGTGCTGTATTTGAAGACGGATCTCTGGATAGATACGCCAGTTCATAATTGATTTCTTGTCCCGAAAGCCTGGAAAACTGACCGAAGGTAGTAAGGGAATGCAAAGCAATGAGAAAAAAAAAATGGACGAATGTCACGTGATCTCTGCTGATGTTTTTTTTTTTTTCATTGCTACGATTGGGTGTCTCTCGTTTCTCCTGTGTGCTACTTACACGTTCTGATTGGAACTGGTGTCGCTAAAAAGCCGTCTCGACCAAACAACTGACGATGCACCTATTACTTTTACTAGTAGTAGTACCACACATATTACGACTTCTATAACTAACAGCGGCTGGTAAGTAAGCCATCCCAGCAATGGCGTCTACTAACAGCTGAATAACGAGTATTACTACTATTACTTTTTATGGTGCTGTTGCAAGTAACACAGCTAATAATATGCCTAGGTATTGAACCAGTGCCTGCTGTATGGGTTATCTCCTTTTGTTTTTACAGTTAATCTTGGACAGGAACGTCATCATTTAGTTGTCACTATTGCTGACATAATAATTTTAATTTTATTAAAATATTGCATATAAGTCCCTAAATATCTGGTGGTTGCAGTTTGGTATAATGTGACAGCAAGTCGTAACCGTATCCATGCTGATTCCAACATTGCTGTGATTGGAGAAATCCTTGTCCTTTCGAGAAGCAGTTCCTCCAATGTTAACTCAACGAGTTTCTGGAACAGTAGATTATGCAAACCTTAAGCCTTATTTGTCAAAATCTCTTTACTTTCCGTGTAAAGTATTTGGATTATTTTACCATGACCGGTTTTAGTTAACCGCGGAGAAGTCCAGAAATAAAGAATTCATACATTTTAATGGATAATTATCTCAAAAAGGAGATCTTATTTGATGATTGTTTTATAGCGCAGGTTTTACTTGATAAATCTCTCAAAGCACAGGCTTAATTTGATAACTGTCTCAACGTGTAGGCTTTAATTGATAATTGTCTCAAATCACAAGTGTCACTTGATAAGTGTCTCAAAACGCAGACTTTACAAAACATCTGTCTCGAAGCACAGTTTTTATTTAATAATTGCCTCAAAACACAGGTTTTAATTGATAATTGCCATTAAGACAAGGTTTTAATTGATAATTGCCTCAAACAGCAGGGTCTCAAAGCACAAGTTTTATTTGATAATTGCCATTAAGACAAGA
>OZ010598.1:37869563-37917063 GCA_963932145.1 Acanthosepion lycidas | reverse complement strand
ACATTTTTTATTTGTTTTTTTCTTTCTTTCCTGATTAATAAATAAACGTTTCTAAACTGTCCGCGTGTTGATTTTTTGTCTAGTGTTAAATTGAAAAACAAAAATCATTTAGCAGCAAATACGTTAGCATTGCTTTGAAGGACAATCTTATTTTTTACTATCGGCACTCCTTTGAAAAGTGATCGACACATGACCTCCATTTTCAGATTCACAGCTGTTACAGAAGGGTGTCAAACATATAGTGACGTCATTATGTACACCAACTTCCCTTCCTACCATGACAGATACTTGGAACGAGAAAATCGATAAATTGCCTGCATTTTAAAGGCAATTTTTATTTCATCTGACAGTGAGAAATAGACTACTACTTATTTCAACTACTTTTTTTAAATAGTTAACTGCATTAAGCAAGTCGCTGTTCAAAATATAAGACTTACATTAGTCGATAGAAGTAATACTACTACTACTACTAATAATAATAAATAATAAATAATTTCTTATATTGTCTTTATTATTCAGGCTTATATGGTTAGTCTCAGGAGTACATAGCCCCCCAGACAATAACTTCCGCTAGATGTAGGGTTAAGTTTAATTCCAGTATTCCGAGACAGGCCCAAAGAAGGTATTAAACTATTTTTGGCCTCTGGTCTCATATACGCGGGAGACATACATTTTAAATTCGCCTCTGTGTCACATCTCGTTCGAGTGGGTACACGGATAAATCTCATTATTAAGTTCAATTTCAAGGTACCATTTTCGGAAGACAAGACCACTCTCATGGCAGAAGAAGAGGGCTAACTTCTGGCGCTGAGGTGGGTTCCCCAAAAGGGGAAATATTGAAACAGTAAATTTTTGTCCCTCGCCCCATGCATTCGAGTGACTCGTTACTTTGCATCCAGATTTTTTGTAATATCCCATTCGAGTCGGAGTACGATAAATCCGAAATTTTTTATTCAGGTTTACAGTTAGGATAATTATGTCCACCTTCGCGGGTGGGATTTCCTAGACAGAACCTCGAAAGAGGGGGTAGGGCTAGATCTAAGCAAAAACACCAGAGGCATCCTAACATGTAAAAGTCGAAGGAGCTGGATTATTTTTGTCTCTTACGCGTTAGATTTCCACATTAAACTCGGCTTTGCACTGCATTTCCTTCGAATCAACGTGCGTCTATTTTATAGGCTTTGTCTATTTTAATACTAAACTGCAGGGTGCTTTTTGCCCACGTTAGATATCATCTCTCCAAATATACTCAGATTGGTAAGATCATGTTCAATCTTTGATATCTTAGGCGTTGCAATGACAATGTGCCGAGTCAGAGCACTGATAAATCTAAATTATATCCATCTTCTGGGGGTGGAATTCACTCAGTAGAACCTCGAAAGAGGATTGGGGATAGATCTAAGCAAAGACACCAGAGGCATCCTAAGATAGAAAAGCCAAAGACGCTGAGTAATTTTTGTCCCTTATCGAATTTATACGTTGGATTTACACATTAAACTCGGCTTTGCGCCATATTCCTTTCGAGTAGACGTGCGGGTATTAGGTTGATGCAAAAATAATGACGTAATAATGTCGTTTTTTGACGTAACGTCAAAAAAACGACATTATTACGTCATTATTTTTGCACCAACCTAATATATAAAATTTTTTATAGGCTTTTTTCTTTTTAATCCTAAGCCCTAGGGTTCGTTTTGCCAACGTTAGATATCATCTCTCCAAAGGTACTCAGATTGGTAAGATCGTGTTCAATCTCTTTACAATGGCGATGTTCCGAGGGAGCTGATTATTTGGGTCCCTAATCCCATCTATACACATTTTCTCAATTATAAAATCCTTCTTAACTGACAGATATCTGAAGGCCTGGCGGGCAGCAACAAGCGTTCCCCAGGGTTCACTTCTCGGACCAAAACTCTTTTTGATTTACATAAATGACCTTCCTAAGAATATACTAAGAATCATTTATAAATACCTATGACGATGATGCTACGATATACGGGTGCACCTCTAAAACTTGACGAACAGCGACTGGTGACTGATCACCCTTGGGATCATTAACTTCCCAGTGGGGAGGGTAATGCCTGGTTACATTCAATGCCAGGAAAAACAAACTCGTTACATTCCATCTTCGCCGATCGGACCCCGAAATGCCGCCAATCATGATGGAGAGATGTCCCTTCGAGGAGGCACCATGCCTTGAGTGAACATTGGGCCTCAAACTAACAGCTGACCTCAAGTGGAACTCCTACATACGCTAAAGATGCAGGTCAAATGATCTGCTTCCTGTACTGTTCTAGTATGTACCTGACTCCTTGGGCTATCCTCTACCTTTATAAGAGCCAGATTAGACCGAAAATGGAGTACTGTTGCCATATTTCTGCGGAAGCTGACAGTCCTCACTTTCCAGTTTCGGCAGAGTTCAAAAGCCTCTCCGGTGGCGAATTATTTTCCACCCTCCAACCTCTCTCTCAAAGACAGGACGTGGCAAGTCTCTCACTGCTCTATCGCTACTTCCATGGAAAGTGCTTGCGCGAACTACATTCCATGGTTCAGCCAGGTCTAACCTCCAAGGCTACGACCCACCATGCCACTTACATCGTAGCAAATCACCCACATTACTTCTGTATTTCATCGGTGAGAAGGAAGTTCCACTCGAGCACCTTCTTCCTGCGAACCACTGCTCTGTAGAACACCCACAAGCGATAGTTCCCTCGATCACTACAATCTTAACCTGTCCAACTCTAGAATTAACCGTTATCATCCCCCTCCTATTCACATAAACTACCCATTATCGTAACCCTCTACGTCGAGTGGCCTTCGGACCTTGTACAGGGTGAAGCTTCTGTATATATATATATTGAGAGATAGATAGATAGATAGATAGATAATATTAGTGGTCAATGTATATATATATATATATATATATATATATATAGATAGATAGATAGAGAGAGAGAGAGAGATAGATAGATAGATAGATAGATAGATAATATTAGTGGTCAATGTATATATATATATATATATATATATATATATAGATAGATAGATAGAGAGAGAGAGAGAGATAGATAGATAGATAGATAGATAGATAGATAATATTAGTGGTCAATAAATAAATATATATATATATATATATATATATATATATATATATATATATATTAGGTTGGTGCAAAAATAATGACGTAATAATGTTGTTTTTCGACGTATCTTTTAACGTCAAAAAACGACATTATTACGTCATTATATTTGCACCAACCTAATATATATATATATATATATAAATTACCAAGAGGAGAGAATCCAGGTAGAATCAAGGTGCCTTTACATTTCCCTCTCACACTTGTTTCCTACTCCCACACATACACTCTCACTAAAACTGTGTTTTTATACTGGGAGTTATATTAGGTTGGTGCAAAAATAATGTCGTTTTCACACATATTAACATATGTAAGAAAACGACATTATTTTTGCACCAACCTAATTTCTTTTTGAACTTGTAGGTCTGACGAATTGGATCGTAATTACGATTCCAATGTAATAAATTACAACCATGGAATATTAGCGTTTGAGTCTTTTATTTTATATATATATATATATATATATATATATATATATGATTTCCACATTAAACTTGTCTTTACACAATATTCACCATTTGTCCTCTATATGGAATACTGTTGCCATATATGGTCTGGTACCCCCGCTTTTCATTTCGAGGTTCTTGACAAAATCAAAAATCCAAAGACGGATATGCAATGTGATCCGTCCTGACATGGTATCTCGATGGCAGTCACTTTCTCACAGATGTGATGTGGCTTCCCTCTGTCTACAAATATTTTCATACCAACTGTTCTGACCCTTTCACTGTCGAAACAGTTAAATGTAACCGCCTCTTCTACTCCAACAGGTTCTTCTGTCACATTTCCCGCCATTGGAACTCCATTCCTCTTACTTGCTTTCCTGATAACTATAATCTTCAAAAATTTAAGTGTAATGTCGATCGACATCTTCTGATGCCTTGATCGTCATTCTTCTTTTTATCTTTTCCTCACCTGCCCCATACCCAGTCTTTTTTTTTTTTTACTTTCACTTTCTACAATCCTTTGCATACACTACCGCCTTGCTTGAGATGAAATGCTTATAAAAAAAATAACTAGACGTGCGAGTAGATATCAAATTTTATACGCGTGTTTTTATTTTTAATGTTCACCTCCGGAGTGCTTTTGCCTCCGCTAGGGTATCGCCTCTCCAAAAGTAAGATTATTTTTGATCTCTTAGGCGTTTCAATAGAAAAGTGCCGAGAGAGCTGAGCAATTTTTGTCTTCAATTCAATGTACGTGTGGGAATCTCAATTTAACATTGGCCTTGTGCCATATTCTGTTCGAATAGGCGTATAGATAAATACCACACTGTATTTTTATACGCGTTTTTTTTTTTAATGTTCATTTCCAGTGGCCATTACCCTCACTCGACATCCTTTCTCTCACTGTATTCAGTTTGAGGGTCATGGATATGCGTGGGAATCCCATTTTTAATTTCTGGTTGTGCTATATTCAGTTAGAGTGAGCGTACGGTTAGATACCCGATTGAATTCATTTGAGATCACAGTTTTAGGTAATATTCGTGCACGGGCGCATAAGCAATCGGCTTTACATATATGCTGATAATGTTCAGAATTTCGAGTTAACACACGCGCAAACATTGAGCTTTATATATTAGATGTCAATGTTCAAATATTTTGCGGTTCCCACGGAACAGTAACAGGTTATGGCAGAATAATAGCCTCTTTTGACCCAGCCTAGGCTTTTCTCATTCATTTATTTTAAATTGTTTTTTATTGTGGTATCTTAATTTTTATTTTATGAATACTCTATACTTTTCTTTCAAATTTACATTCATTCATTCTTTTTTATTTTATTAACAAGTCCACTCATATTACGATTTCGTTCCAACCCTTTCGTCTTTCATGCATCTAACTTCCCGTTCCCTAAATCTTTCTTAAGATACTTGCATGGCCATTCTCAAATCCACTCGTTTGCGTGACTCTAACATCCAGGGTCCCTTAAATAAAGCCTTTTAAGGGACACACCGAGTCAGGCTTTTAACATGTCTCAGGCTGTTTTTAAAACATTCCTAAGTCAGGGAATGTTTGCTTGATTTTTTTTTTTTTATTGTTTACTTCTGATTTGGTTTTGGGCATTATCTCGTTGTTTTTTTGTTTTTTTTTTCTTGAACTTTTTTTTTCGTTCGTCTCAATTCCGTCCTGGGTATGACGATAAATTACATCCAACAGCAAGACCTCTGATCAGGAGGTATTGGAAGAGCGTGGAACCACCTCTTAATTGTTGGTGTTCATAGGTTCACCCTGACCCGGGGTTGTAGCACCTGTTAGGGTGCCAGCTATAGGCAAATAGTTAACTCCAAACTGGAATCAAAAACACTATGAAAGTGAAAAATAGGTTTTAATACCAGCAATACATTTTTGTAAAAAAATATTATCAGCAATAAATATTTGAAGAAAAAAATATTACCAGTAATACATTATTATCAGCAATACTTTTTGGAAAAAATATTATCAGCAATACATTTTTGAAAAAAAGAAATATTACCAGCAATACATTTTTGAAAAAAAGAAATATTACCAGCAATACATTTCTGAAAAAAAGAAATATTACCAGCAATACATTTCTGAAAAAAAGAAATATTACCAGCAATACATTTCTGAAAAAAAGAAATATTACCAGCAATACATTTTTGAAAAAAAGAAATATTACCAGCAATACATTTCTGAAAAAAAGAAATATTACCAGCAATACATTTCTGAAAAAAAGAAATATTACCAGCAATACATTTCTGAAAAAAAGAAATATTACCAGCAATACATTTCTGAAAAAAAGAAATATTACCAGCAATACATTTCTGAAAAAAAGAAATATTACCAGCAATACATTTTTGAAAAAAAGAAATATTACCAGCAATACATTTCTGAAAAAAAGAAATATTACCAGCAATACATTTTTGAAAAAAAGAAATATTACCAGCAATACATTTCTGAAAAAAAGAAATATTACCAGCAATACATTTCTGAAAAAAAGAAATATTACCAGCAATACATTTCTGAAAAAAAGAAATATTACCAGCAATACATTTCTGAAAAAAAAGAAATATTACCAGCAATACATTTCTGAAAAAAAGAAATATTACCAGCAATACATTTTTGAAAAAAAGAAATATTACCAGCAATACATTTCTGAAAAAAAGAAATATTACCTGCAATACATTTCTGAAAAAAAGAAATATTACCAGCAATACATTTCTGAAAAAAAGAAATATTACCAGCAATACATTTCTGAAAAAAAGAAATATTACCAGCAATACATTTCTGAAAAAAAGAAATATTACCAGCAATACATTTCTGAAAAAAAGAAATATTACCAGCAATACATTTTTGAAAAAAAGAAATATTACCAGCAATACATTTCTGAAAAAAAGAAATATTACCAGCAATACATTTTTGAAAAAAAGAAATATTACCAGCAATACATTTCTGAAAAAAAGAAATATTACCAGCAATACATTTCTGAAAAAAAGAAATATTACCAGCAATACATTTCTGAAAAAAAGAAATATTACCAGCAATACATTTCTGAAAAAAAGAAATATTACCAGCAATACATTTTTGAAAAAAAGAAATATTACCAGCAATACATTTCTGAAAAAAAGAAATATTACCAGCAATACATTTTTGAAAAAAAAGAAATATTACCAGCAATACATTTCTGAAAAAAAGAAATATTACCAGCAATACATTTCTGAAAAAAAGAAATATTACCAGCAATACATTTCTGAAAAAAAGAAATATTACCAGCAATACATTTCTGAAAAAAAGAAATATTACCAGCAATACATTTCTGAAAAAAAGAAATATTACCAGCAATACATTTCTGAAAAAAAGAAATATTACCAGCAATACATTTTTGAATAAAAGAAATATTACCAGCAATACATTTCTGAAAAAAAGAAATATTACCAGCAATACATTTTTGAAAAAAAGAAATATTACCAGCAATACATTTCTGAAAAAAAGAAATATTACCAGCAATACATTTTTGAAAAAAAGAAATATTACCAGCAATACATTTCTGAAAAAAAGAAATATTACCAGCAATACATTTCTGAAAAAAAGAAATATTACCAGCAATACATTTTTGAAAAAAAGAAATATTACCAGCAATACATTTCTGAAAAAAAGAAATATTACCAGCAATACATTTCTGAAAAAAAGAAATATTACCAGCAATACATTTCTGAAAAAAAGAAATATTACCAGCAATACATTTTAGAAAAAAAGAAATATTACCAGCAATACATTTCTGAAAAAAAGAAATATTACCAGCAATACATTTCTGAAAAAAAGAAATATTACCAGCAATACATTTTTGAAAAAAAGAAATATTACCAGCAATACATTTCTGAAAAAAAGAAATATTACCAGCAATACATTTTTGAAAAAAAGAAATATTACCAGCAATACATTTCTGAAAAAAAGAAATATTACCAGCAATACATTTCTGAAAAAAAGAAATATTACCAACAACAAACAGTTGAAGAAAAAAATTATTACCAGCACTACATTATTACCAGCACTACATTATTACCAACAATAGGTTTTTTGAAAAAATATTATCAGCAATACATTTTTGAAAAAAAGAAATATTACTAACAATAAATTGTTGAAGAAAAAAGAAACATTACCAGCAATAGGTTTTGGAAAAAAATATTACAATAAAATTCTTGTCGGCATTATTGATGTAGTTATGCCGTAAAACAAACCAAACCAAACCATCGTCTCGCTTCTTTCTCGATATCTGCCTTCCATTAAAAATCTTATTGTTTTGTTTTCTTCTTTTTACTCATTTTTCGTTGACTTCTGCCAATTTTCTGCCATTCGTTTCTCTTTTTTTTTTCTTTTTAATATTTTCAACATGTAAGTTACAAATTGGAGATTTCAAAATCAAACAGGTACAACAATTTAAATTAAGAAATCACGTCGTTTTGCAATTGAAATGGCCAGATGTAACCGTAGGTTCTATGCTAACAATTTCATTTCTCGCACTTCTGGATTGTAAAACTCTCTTTCGGTTTCTCGCTTCCCACTTAACTTTGATCTTGAAAACTTTAACTGCAACGCCAATCGTTATCGTCTGTCTTTTATTGTTCTCTGTCTTTACTATTTTTTTCACGTATTTCTGCCACATTTGTTTGTTTCTTCTGTTACACATTTAAAGATTCTTGATGAAATCCTAGGACGAATCTGCAATGATATTGGTCCTCACCTGGTATCTCAGCTTCAGTCCCTTTCCCACTGCTGTAACATAGTTTCCCTGTGCCTTTTCTACAAATACTTTCATGATAATTGTTTTGATGAATATTCCTTTATGGTACCTAGACTTTAGGAATTTAAACGCAGTACGAGATTGGTTGCAAGTTTTTTTTTTTCATTTTACAGTTGAAATGACTAGATGTAACCGTAAGTTCTATGCTAACAGTTTCTTCTATGGCACTTCTCACCTGTGGAACTTTCTTCTGACTTCTTGCTTTCCAGTCAACCTTGATCTTCAAATTTAAATGCATTGTCGATCGTTATCTTGTCTTCTTCATTCCTGTTTTTTTTATTATACTCTCTCCTTAGTATTTACTCAAATTTCTTTAAAAACCTTGCGTCTTGGCTTTATTGCCTTGATTGGGGCTATATATATATATATATATATATATATATATATATATATATATAATATTTTTTGTTTAAAAATATGATTCCTTTTTTAAACAAAAAAAATATTATAATAAAGCTCTACTTCTGTATGGAGCACTGTCTTCTTAAAAATAAAAACAAAAATACTAAGGAACTCCGGATTATGCACCCAACGTGTTCTTTTCTATTTTCTGCATACCTGCGCACTTATGCATACATACATACATACATACATATATATATATATATATATATATATATATATATGGAAAGTTTTTTTAAAGTGCGACACTGAAATCAGAAGACACATTAGCATAGCGAAAGATGCCTTAAAAGCTAAGCAAATTATTACAAAACACAAAAGTTTCGTTAGAAACAAAGAAAAGAGTACTATTACGTAATATCAATCCTCCTATATGCCAGGGAATGCTGAATTGTCTCCTCCCAGATGAAGAAGAGACTTGAAGCAAAAGAAATATGGTTCTACAAAAGGCTGATGAGAATATATGGGCCGAATATGTGACCAACGACGAAGTTTTAGAAAAAATGGAAACAAAATGGACACATACTTAACACCGGGAAGAGACAGTTTAAATTTCTAGGGTACATCATGAGGAAAGAGGGCTTGGAAAATATGATATTCACAGGACAAATTGAAGGCAAGATGGGCAGAGAAAAACAATGCATAACCTACCGCTTTCTTTCCTCCTCTTTTCTATCTCCTACTCCTCTCAACTTATTTTCTTAACTTTCTTCAATTCTAGAAAACGTTTTTGTCTCTCTTTATCATCACCTCTTATCTCTTTCTTATATCTTTGTTTTCTAACATTCTCTCTCCTTTTATCATTGCAATATTCTTTTTCTTTTCTGCTTCCTAATCTTCTCCCTATTTATATTCCGCCCCCTTTCTCCTTTTTCTTTTCTTCTTTTTAATCTTCTCCCTATTTATATTCCTCCCCCTTTCTCCTTTTTCTTTTCTTCTTTTTAATCTTCTCCCTATTTATATTCCTCCCCCTTTCTCCTTTTTCTTTTCTGCTTCCTAATTTCTCCCTACTTATATTCCGCCCCCTTTCTCCTTTTTCTTTTCTTCTTTCTAATCTTCTCCCTATTTATATTCCTCCCCCTTTCTCCTTTTTCTTTTCTGCTTTCTAATCTTCTCCCTATTTATATCCCTCCCCCTTTCTATTTTTTCTTTTCTGCTTCCTAATCTTCTCTCTATTTATATTCCTCCTCCTTTCCCCTTTTTCTTTTCTCCTTTCTAATCTTCTCCCTATTTATTTCCCTCCCCCTTTCTCCTTTTTCTTTTCTATTTTTTAATCTTTTCCCTCTTTATATTCCTCTCCTTTTACTTTTTCCTTTCCAGTTATCCGATATTTCCCACTTGTCGTCTGTTTAATATTGTTTACCTTATTTTTCTTGACTTTTTTTTCTTTTCGTTTTCCTTTTATTCCCCCTTCTTTATCGTTCTTCGTCTTTAGCCTCTTCCAGCCTCATCAAAATAACCATCTCCTTCTCCCCGTTTTGTCTCTTTCCACGCCCCGCTTGACATCTTTTAAGTTTTTTCTTTGTTTCTTTTTAGCTGATGCCTTTCTTTCGTCTTCATTTTTTGCCATTTTTATTCTCTCTTTTCTTTCTCGTCTGGATCTTCCATTATTCTACAGCAACTGATATCACGTGGGAAAGGTCTTCTTTAGTTCAACATTCGGACGATGGGTTGAAAACAAACAAAGAAACAAAAAAAATTCCTGGACGGCTACGTGGATTGTATAAATCACGAATTCTGTACCCCACTTTAACTTAGTGACAATAAATAAGATTCGCATTTAGCTTAACTGGCCTGGAAATTGGGCTTAGTTTATACACCTATCTGACATTCTTGTAACAGGAGAGGAACTCACCTGTTCGTTCGAGTCTGGGAAAATGTTTTCAATTTACTTACACACTCATGTAGGCATTGTTAACCAGTGATTAGCGTAGACCTTCCAAGACTGTTCACAAAGAAGGAACCGTCCATTAATTTGTAAGGGTTGATCATGCGTTTGTGATAAAGAACTTGTCTTCATTCTAGACACCTGGGCATTCAGTATTGGTTTTCGGTGCTAGCCTGCTTGACCATTACTACGGAATAACTATATCGTTTTTCTATCTTAAATATCTGATGAATCTTAATTCTTCAGTTAATGATTGAATAAGTTCATGGCGAGTTCTACGATAATTAAATAATTGTAGAAATTCCCCAATCTCATCGTTGAATATTTGTGCTTAATAACTTTAACAAGATATTACAATTACAATCATAAATATGAATGCTGGTCGTTATTTTAAGAAGTAAGGGGGTACAAATAAAAAGATTTGAAATTGACCCGTTCTTTTTTTTTTTATCTCACAGAAATAGATCATGAACACGCGAGAGCGGTATTGTCTGCTTTATCTTCTCTTATTTTCTTTCATTGAAACCAAACAGCGTCTCTGCTATGTCTTTTCCGTTTTCCTCGCGATCAAAACGGATTAGTCCCTTATTTATAAACTATTGGCAGGACGTAACATACGCGCTAAATAATTAATGGAGGAAGGAACCAGTAGAATAATATTATGGTTCAACGAGACATAAAGAAATTGGGCATTTATTTTTTAGTGTTATTTGTTTGTTTGTTTGTGTTTTACGACATATCAACCTCGTTGGGTTATTTAATGCCAATAATAGATATCCGGGCTTTGATAACTAGATAGATAGTTTGTCATTCATACTTCGATATAAAGATATATATGTTGATATTTACACCTTGACAATCAGATAGATAGCTTGATAATTACACTTCGACATATAGATAGATATTCTGATATTCTGGCCTTAGAGGCTCTTGCAAGTACTTTAGCAGAGTTTAATCGTGGCATTGGGTTAAGTTATAAAAAGGAAACAAATTTTTTTTTTTAAATTTGGTTATGGATACCGATTTCTGAAAGGAAACTATATCTTGTATATCTTCAAGGACTCTTTTGAGGCTCTTATGGTTATAATATTTTCGTATTATTTTGGAGATAGTTCTGTACTTCAACATGAAGTGCTCCACTGTGAGTCTGCTTCCTGCAGGACCATTTTGGAGGTTCCATCCTCTTCAGGATGTAAGAGTGAGTCAAGTGTGAATGTCCTATGTGTAGTCTGGTCATAAGAACTTGTTTTCTTCGGGTATCATACGAGTCCCTTTCCCTATTTTTCTATTGTAGGTTTTATTTGATGGAGTTTATTTTTGGTTTGGTTTTCCCATATTTTCTGCCATTTCTCCTTGATGAGTTTGTTTATTTCAGGTTTCAAATCAATGTATGGTATTTTTATGTTTTTGTCTATCTTCATTTTTAGTGAGGATTTTCGTGTTATTAAGAAATAAATAGACTCTCCCGAAATTACTCCTTTGATATGTCGTCATATTTTTTCATGGAAAAAAGCAATGTCATATTAAATGGCGACTCAATGGTTAACGAGCCCGAGTAGTAAGTTCGATATTCCCTAGGTGTCTTGCGCAAAAATTGGCCATAAAGAAACCCAAAACAGGTTCGCAAAATCAACTAATCTAACCTGTTATAAGTATCTCGATTCACTAAGAGTACCATCGATCTGGTACAAGGCTCCAACTATGGAGCACTCAGTAAGAATCGAACTCACTACTCAGTTGCAATTGATCTTGCTTAATAAACATTCTAACCATTACATCACGTCGAATTACCCTATATTATGATTTGCTAAGCGTATCTTAGGTGTTGCACAAAGCCGTAAGTGTGGAGCACTCATAAGGAACGAACGCACTACTCAGTAATAATTGATCTAACAAGAAAAGCTTTCTAACCATTACACCGCATCGATATATACATATTGTAAATGTAGGATTTTACTTGAAATAAAATCTAGTTTTTATTTTATGTAAATAATTAAATTTGTATAGCTGGCCACTCGTGTTCGAGGATACCTGTCTACTAGGGCGGCTAGCCAATCCTTATTGCAGACGCTTGCTCAGGCGCATTTGTGCTTATTCAACACCCACAAAGCCCACCTGTGGTTTATACTGCAACTATTCTGAGCAGACCTTAGTTTCTGGGCAAAAAGCGTGTTATCTAGCGTGATCAACAATCTGAACAAGGCCGGCACGCAAATGTTTTTCATTGTAATATGAATTTATTTTAAAAAAAATCTATATTATGCTTTATTTTCCATGACTTTTCAACACGTGTTTCGGGCCTTGCGAACTTCTTCAGGCAAACAGAGAATATTCTAAATATTATTAAAATGAATTAATTTTCCTTATGTTTTTCGATGTTTCGGGTATCTTTGCAGCACGAATATATATTGGCAAAACAAATAGACTACTCACAAACACACACTTTAAACTTAGACGACATAGGAAGTGTGTGCATGTGTATGTATATATGTATGTATATATATATATATATATGTGTGTGTATATATGTATGTATATATGTGTATACTAATTCCTTATAATAAGACAGTATGTATGTATAGAGAGGAAATATACATATATATACGCATACTAACAAAAACACACAATACAAAAAATGAAAATAAATCTAAGAACATACAGGGGTCATGAATAGATAAGAATACAGATATCTTTCGTCACCCTTTCTTGGACCAATCTTAATTGTTTTATTACCTTTCAAGCAGAAGAACTTTCTAACTGCCAGTTCAAGAAAGACATTGTCACTGCCACACAAAAAAGAAAATGTTTAACATCGAAAAACATAAGGAAAATTAATTCATTTTAATAATAGGTAGAAATATCCACTTTTTGCCTGAAGAAGGTTGCGAGACCCGAAATGCGCGTTGCAAAATTATGCAAATGAAATTATAATATATGTTTAAAAAAAAAAAAATGAACATTACAACCAAAAACGTTTGCGGTTTCTCTCTTCTTTTTAATATATATATATATATATATATATAATATATATATATATATATATATATATATATATATATATATATATATATATATATATATATATATATATATATGTATATATATATATATATATATATGTGTGTGTGTGTGTGTGTGTGTTTGTGTGTGTGTGTTATTTACATATGTATTATGTATAAATAATATATATGTTATTTGAAATTTGTCATTCGTTTGTGGTTGTCCGGTTGTTCTTGGTGACTGGGAAAGACTCGAATTCCTTTGATAGATTCCACCCTCCCCCACACACCTACCAAAAAATGTAAGAAAAAAGGTAGATGGCTAAATAAAAGACCCCCTCCGTACTATCATGACCCATCCCAAGTGAAAGATAATCGTACGTATTCGGGCATGGAAATCAAAAAAATCATTTCACAGTTGCCGTAATTTTACCAGAGCACCTCTGAAATTAAGCTAGCCTGCTCTGTCTGTAAAAAATGTTCGGTTTAAATATTTTGAAAGCATCAATTGACGCGTATATAGTAAGTAAATTGTCATCTTGTTTGTAAATTTTAAAATTAAAAAAAAATGTTTTGTTTTTATGTTTTCACTTCTTTCTTATTTTTTCTTGATTTACTTTTCTCCATTGCTATTATTAAACTTCTCAATTCAACTCCTCCCACAACTTGTTTATATTAGAATGTTCTTACCTATTGTTACTTATCAATGCTGAAAAATTGTCCCGACATGAGTGAATTAGGTTTTACCATCCCGTTTTTTAGTTGGTGGTAGACATCAGAACTTAATATAATTTTTTTTCGTATTTAATATGCGTTTCTTACAGATTAATAGGAATAGCTAGGCTCACCTAGCGTCCGGCCGGCACTCCTTTCATGTCAAGAGTAGAGGTTCATCTCTTGTTTCCTGTTTAGGATATAGTTTACTGGCTTTCTTTCTTTCTTTCTTTCTTTCTGTTTTTTTTTTACACATGATTCTTTTCTTTTAGATATGCTTTCTTCGTTGATTGATTTCTTTCTTTCTATTTCCTTTTCTTTCTGTTTTCTTTCTATATTCTTTCTATTATATTTTTCCCTTTTGCCTCTCTTCAACTTCCTTTATAGTTTTGTCTTTTTTTCGACTATATCTCATTTATTTATTTATTTATAATTTGTTTTTCTTTCTTTCTTTCTTTCTTTCTTTCTGTCACTTTCTCTCTTTCATATCATCTCTTTCCCCAATAATATTAGCTTCATATTCTTTCTTTCTTTCTTTCTGTCACTTTCTCTCTTTCATATCATCTCTTTCCCCAATCATATTAGCTTCATATTCTTTCTTTCTTTCTTTCTGTCACTTTCTCTCTTTCATATCATCTCTTTCCCCAATCATATTAGCTTCATATTCTTTCTTTCTTTCTTTCTTTCTTTCTTTCTTTCTTTCTTTCTTTCTTTCTTTCTTTCTTTCTTTCTGTCACTTTCTCTCTTTCATATCATCTCTTTCCCCAATCATATTAGCTTCATATTCTTTCTTTCTTTCTTTCTTTCTTTCTTTCTTTCTTTCTTTCTTTCTTTCTACCAGGGCCACAATGATTTAACTGGACAAATTTTTTGGTGATCTAACTAACCATGATGGATTTACTATTGAAACAGGCGTAAATGGTGGTATTTTTATCTGCATAACCGCCTACTTGGGAACTGATAATACCAAGCAAGAAACAAGCCGTGTTCGAATTTTGGTTTTGCCCCAAAATACTCTTGGGAAAGGTGAGAATCTGTCTCTTCTATCCTTCACCCCTCAGCTATAGAGATTGTCACGCAACCGAGATATGTGAGGGGAGTTGGTTAGGTGGTTAGCAGCACAGAGACCAAACGACCACACCCAATTGTGATACTGATGATGATGATGATGAAACGATGGTGATAATGATGAACATTATAACGTAACTGTGAATTACTCAATATCAGTTAGACCTGTTGAATTTTTCTTCCTTTTTTTTTTTGCCTTTTTTAATCTCCAACAAGAAGGGAAGAAATGCAGTTTATTTCACTGATTCATTAGCTGAATGTATCTTATTTCTTAATCGTCTCTTTCTTACCATCGCTGTCTGGAGAACATGGAACGGACATGCTTTATTCTCTTCAGGTAGTTATTGCGTTGGTGCATAATTATCAGGCGTTTTTAAACAATATTTATTATGAAAAAAGAAACATAACAATTCAACAATAAAATTTTAAAAGATTCTTCCGGAACGTATGATTATCGACACGTATTTTTATAACAATAAAATAAAATAATTAATTTTATTAAAAAAGTAAACGAAACAACAATTTTTATTAACAAATAACTCGTCTACAAAAACGCCTGATAATTATGCACCAACCCAATAAAAATAATCTTTCGCAATTCGCATTTTATTGCAGAATTGCAATGACTGCAATTCCTGAAAGTCATAATTAAGGGTTTCAATTCTGATGAGCTCTTATCTGCGATCGGATTATATTTATCCGGGCGTAAGTCATAATTTTTAAATATCTCCCGGCTCTTCGATAAATGTGTAACACTAAACGGGATTTTGACAGTAACACTTCTCAATTCATCAAGACAAAACATATATATGTTAACACCTCCTATCAGTTAAGATCAGGTGGTATGGGAGCCATGCCAATTATTACCCTATTATAATTGTGATCGTCCCTACCGTCGTCAGCTCGCACGACCGTTACGCCCTGCCAATACCTCATAAATAAAGAACTATTCAGTTTTGATCGTGTGGACAGACAGGAGAACACTACTTGGTTTCAGTAACAAAATGAATGAAAGAAAGAAAGCAAGAAGAGGGGGTATAGTAGTGTTTAACGGCTGTTACAGTGAAATGGAAAAGTTGACAATTTTTTTTTTTATTTGTACTCGCTTACTTTTTAAAATAATGACCAGCATTCATGTTTATAATTGTCACTGCAATATTTGGTTAAAGTTGTTAAGCTGAATTATTTAATGAACCGATAGGGGAATTTCTATGGATGTTTTATTATCGCAGAACTCGTCATGAGCTGACTCAACCATTGACTTAAAAAATAAGATGAATCAGAATATTAAAATAGAAAATCAGTGAAATTTTCACGGGTTAAAACTTTATCTTCTTCTTTTTCTCCTTCTCCTTCTTCTTTTTCTTCTTGTTCTTCTTTTTCTCCTTCTTCTTCTTCTTTTTCTTCTTCTTCTTCTTTTTCTCCTTCTTCTTTTTCTTCTTCTTCTTTTTCTTCTTCTTCTTCTTCTTCTTTTTCTTCTTCTTTTTCTTCTTCTTCTTTTTCTCCTCCTTCTTCTTCTTCTTCTTCTTCTTCTTCTTCTTTTCTTCTTCTTTTTCTTCTTTTTATTATTATTATAGTTATATGAAAATACTATAAAATATTTTTACTAAACGTTCACTCAATACAATTCAGTAAACCTCTACATTAAGTCGATCTCAAGTTAGATGGTTATTGAATGAAACAGTTGTATGGACGTACATGCAAGAAATAAATGCAACGTACGGGGATTCGCAGGAGTTTAGATTTGAAGAGGTTCAGATTGTAGCGATTGGGGAAATATCATCACGGGAGTCTGTTCCAAGAAATAGTGCTTCGTAGGAAGATTGCTGTTTGAATGGAACTTCCTTCTTACCAATGAATGCGAAGGGAGTGTGTATGATAAAAAGAACGTCTGTTTCCGTGAAATGGGAAAAGATTCTCATTTTAAAATCTTTTCATTTGTACCCACTTATTAAAATAACGACCAGCATTCATCTTTATGACTGGCATTGCAATATTTGGTTAAAGTTGTTAAGCTCGACTATTTAATAAAGCGGTAGGGCAATTTCTATGGATATTTTATTGTCGTAGAACTCGTCATGAGCTTATTCAGTCATAGACTTAAGAATTAAGATTCATCAGAATATTAAAATAGGAAATTTCCACGGGTTAAACTTGTTATTATTATCAGTAAGAAAATGAATGAGAGGAAAAGGTGAAAATAAGTGTTTAACGTATACTATTTATATTATTCGGTCTATTGTCCTCAACTTTGTCGCCATATTTATTACAAAGTTTCGGTCGTTGTACGCTCCGGCCTTCTTCGCGTGGTTGAAATGTCGAACTGAACCCTTTATTTCGCTCACTGGGGTATATTGTTCTAGCTCCACGTACCATGTTTTTTAATGATTGTCAGTTATCAGTTATGTCCTGTTAATTCCCCTCTCCACGTTCTCACGCTGTTTACGTCCTGTCACTGGATCTAACCAACGCCTTTATCGACTGTGTCATGTGTCCTTGAGGACATCTGTGTATGAATTTCTAGGTATTATAAACCTAATGCCTCAGCACACATTTTTTTTACCAGAGCTCATATTGTAATTTTTGTTGTTATTATTGCTTTTCTCTGGCACTCCTTATTACTGTTTCTCATATTGTATTCATTTCTATGCTTGGTCGTCTCAGGAGATTTTTGTGGCCTAGCATATGTGCTGATTCCTTAAGTTTACGAATTTTCCAATGGAGTTCCTTGTCTATGATCTCAACTTGATCCCATAGAGTGCGGTGATCTCCCTTTTCTCTTCATATGTGGTCAGCGACGCTTGATTTTTCCACTTCCCCTTGTGTTACAGCTTTCTGGTGTTCTTGAAGCCTTACCTTAAGGGGGCGGCCTGTCTCTATATTTTTTTCCGCAGCTGCACGGGATAGCGTACTCACAGTTTTTAGTCATGTTCTCTTTTATGGGGGAGGGGGGTCTTACTCGGGAGAGATATATGCGAAATGTCGCCCAGCTCTTGAAGGTTGTCCTGATTTATGATTGTGAATGTAATCTTTTGTTAAGGTTGTTAAGCTCAAATATTTCGCGATGCGATTTAGGAATTTCTATGGATATTTTATTGTCGTAGAACTCGCCATGAGCTGACTCAATCAGAAATTTAAGAATTAACATTCATCAGAATATTAAAATAGGAAATCGATTAAATTTTCACCGGGCATTCTAGTTATTATTAATATTATTATTATTATTATTATTATTGATTTCTGGTGTATACTCATTTCTTTCCAGGTCCCAACCAGAGACCTAAGGTCAGAAATGGCATCATGACATTTTCCACTGAGCAGTTTTGAAAACGCATATTCTATATAGTGAAAACCCTTCGTAAGGTGTGGTCTCTACTTGTGAGAACAATCTTTTGGATTTTTATATAAGCCATTGGCTACCCGAAGGGTCAATGAGTCTAATGGATTTTTTTCCAATCAATCCAAGGGCTCAAAATAAAATTTTTGATGTCCTTATGTGCCACATTTTTGAGATTTCGATTTCAAGATCCTTGTATTTTGATAGTTTTTTTTTAAGATCTTTAAAGATACATTGCAGCCTGCAGGGACTGCCATGTCAATAAAAAGACACATTTTGTGTTTGCGGTCTCTAATCACGATGTCTGGGTGATTAGCTTTGGTTTTTCTGTCTCTGTATATTGTGAAGTCCCATAAAATTGTTACAGGTCCTCTCTCTGTAATTGGGTCTCTCTGGTGTTCATACCAATTTCTTGCAGTTTCCTTTCCAGAAAAGTTTCAGATTTTCCAATGCAGATATCACTCTGTCATGCCGAGTTTTATATTCACTGGGGGCGAATACCGCGCGCAAGATGGTCAATTGTTTCTGAATATTTATCACAGTCTTCCTCATTTTGGGCTAACACAATTTTTTAGTATGTGCGCTTGGTAATTTCTAGTTAGCAAACATTGGTCCTGTGCATTATTATTATTTTTATTATTATTATTATTATTATTATTATTATTATTATTATTATTATTATTATTATTTCCTTTGATTTCTGGTGTTTAAACATTTCTTTCCGGGACCCGCCCAGAGACCCAAGGTCAGAAATGGCATAATGATATTTTCACTGACCAATTACCCCCCCACACACATATTATACATATATAAAGCCGTTGGTAAGGTGTGGGTTGTAGTCGTGAGAACATTTTATTTTGTATTTCTTTAAGGCATGGGCTTCCAGGAATCCCTTCAATGAGTCTACTGGAATCTGTTCCAACCAATCTGAGGGTCCAACTACAACAGGGATTGTTGATGTTCCCATGAGCCACACTTTTGAGATTTTGAAATCAAGGTCCTTGTATTTTGATAGCTTTTTGAGTATCTTCAAAGATACATTGCAGTCTGTAGGGATTGCCATATCAATAAGGAGGCACTTTTTTTTTTTGGCAGTGGTTTTTAATAACAATGTCTGGGCGGTTAGTTTTGATTGTTCTGTCTGTGTATTGTGTAGTTCCATAGAATTGTAACAGGTCCTATCTCCATAACCTGGTCTGGGTGGTGCTCATTAGCAATCTCTTTCAGTTTTATTCCCGTAGAATTTGCAAATGCCGGGTTTTATATTCAGAGGGTGCCAATATCGTGCAACTTGATACAAGATGATCAATTGTTTCTGGATATTTATCACAAAATCTGCATTTCCGGCTAACACAGTATGTGTGCTTGTTAATTTCTAGTTAACAAGTATTGGTCCTGTGCAGCAAGGATAAAACCTTCAGTTTCAGCTTTCAACCTTGCACTACGTAGCCACTGATGGGTACGGGTTTTGTCTACGTCAGCTTGTTTGGTACGGGCAGAGTATTGGCCATGAAGCAGTTTATCTTGCCATTGTTTCTGTATCTGGTCGACTGTAGATGCTTTTGCTGTCTTTTTTAAGTAATTTGCTTCTGCAATCGGTGTATTGTCCCTTATTATTGTTATTATTTCCTTTGATTTATGGTGTGTACACATTTCTTTCCTGGTCCCTCCTAGAGACCTAGGGTGTTAGAAATTGTATCATGGCGTATTCCACTGACCAATTAAAAAAAAACAGAAAAACAACCCCACAAAAAAAATAAAAAAATAAAAATACGCACACATATTTTACATAATTAAAGCTCTTCGTAATGTGTGGGCTGTACACGTGAGAACAATTTTTTTTTAATTTCTTTAAGGTATGGGCTTCCAGAACTCCCTTCAATGTGTCTACTGGAATATTTTTTAACCAATCCGAGGGCTCCAACTACAACAGGGATTTTTGATGTTTTCATGTGCTACATTTATTATTATTAATATTAGGTTGGTGCAAAAATAATGACGTAATAATGTCGTTTTTTGACGTTAACACGTCAAAAAACGACATTGTTACGTCATTATTTTTGCACCAACCTAATATTATTATTATTATTATTATTATTATTATTATTATTATTATTATTATTATTATTTCTTTTGATTTTTTTTTTTTTGATTTGGCATTTACACATTTCTTTCCGGGTCCCGCCCAGGGATCTAAGGTTAGAAATAGCATCATGACACTTTCCACTGACAAAAAAAAAAAAAGAAAAAAAAAAAAATGATATAGATAAAGATTATTATTATTATTATTATTATTATTATTATACTCGAGGAAAAATGGAACGGAAATAAACAATTAAGAGAGAAAATTAAATAAAGAAAGAACTACAGTGTAGCCCGGATATAAGAGAGTTGTCGGGACCGGATAAGAAGTTTCTTATATCCGGGTTTCTCTTATATCCGGGTTTGGTCTAATTTATATACATTAACACAGGCTCAAATTTGGGACCAGAGACAATCTCTCTTATATCCGGGTCTTTTATATCCGGGTTACACTGTACTTAATTCTTTGAAAAACCACTATCTCTGGAAAATTGAAAATGGCATTAATGAAGTCAATAAGCAGAGACAATATGTTAAAATGCAGAGAAAGTCGAAATATCACAGTAATATAAACTATTCAGATATCAATATAATTTCAAAACCACGACATGCAATTATTTTCAAAAGAAACCTAGCCATGAAGAAATTAATAAAGCTTTAAAAAAATCTAAGGAATAATAAAACATTACTTTACATTGTGGTTGGATATTTGAAAATAGCTTACTGTCTTCCCGAATTCAATAACAATTGTCTCTATTTTATGAAAAAAGTCTGAAACCAGAAATGCACCCACAACCCACAAAGTGGAGTTCATCATACATGAATACACTATGGAAACACGAAAGTAGCCTCAAGACCTTCACACATACAGAGGTATCTCAAGCGGATCCATTATGGCGAAAGTATTAAGGATCATTATATTAACTAAACTCGCGTCGTCTTATGAAAGTCACTTCCTCACAACCCAGTTTGTTTTTCGTTCTACTAAGAGATGCAATAATGGCATATATGCCATCAAACAAAATTGCTTACTTCTCTAATAGGAAACTGTATACCTGCTATGTCAACCTGAAAGCAGCAAATGATCACATCATTAGAGACCTCCTCTAGTTATCTATTAGAAACCGCCTCTCAAGTTCTTAATCTACTGAATACATCAACCTGATAGAGGAACTGTATTTATCTACAAAATCTTACATGCCGGGCGAGGATCCTTAGTAGGGAAACATTTCAAATATTATTAGGAATATGACAAGGCGGAAATGAGAGCTCAAGTGTTTAAAACTTTTCCTAGACTATGTTCTGCTCATTTACAAACACAGTTGTGAAGAGATGGGTACTGATCATTTAAGCATTCCATACCAGATCCCAAACGAATCTACCAAAAAAAAAAAAAAACAAAAAAAAAAAAAAACAAGAAAAAAAAAACAAAACAAAAGAAACAACGGTCCTGCTTTCCCTCCCGAGGCCATTGTGTTGATGATGAGGGAAGTCTATGCTGATGACGAAGGTCTTCATAGTTGGAATAAGAATGATTTCGAACAAAAAATCAACATCCTCTACCAAGTGTTCTGAGAAATAGGACTCGAAATAAATCTTTTTAAAAGAGAAAGTATAGTCTGTCTGGAAATGGAATGAAAATAGTGAAATGGTATCTATCCTAAATCCATCATAAAAATTGAGGATGTAGAGGTAGTATTTACTAAAACTTTCAAATAGCACGGGGTATGGATCGGTTATAAGAAATTTAGTTTAGGAGACAAGGAAAATGAATATAGAATAGGCTGCGCTGGGAGTAGTTTCACACAATACAGCAAACTGTTACAAAACCAAAACATTAACCTGAAAATTGGAGCCGTTACCCCTAACAGAAGAGATGAATTGATACCTTTCCCAAGGGTATTAGCACGTAAGTGAATGTAATGTACTCGACTGGAATTCGAACTCGTCTCTCCGATTCCTCAATCAGAGCCGCAATAAATTTACTCCACCGGAACTCTCACATAGAAGTACTGTATCAATCTAAAAAACAAAAATGTATGACGAGAATGCCAATTCGGAAACATTTCAAACTTCAGCAGGAGTTAGAAAAGGAGCAAATGAAAGTCCCAGTCTTTTTAAAAAAAATTTTCTTAGACTATACTCCGCACAATTAAAAGCACAGCTGTAAAGAGATGGGCAACAATTAATAAGCATTCCGTACCACATCCCAAGGGAATCTAGTAAAATAAGGTTGCATTCTCTACCAAGAGTTCCAAGAAATAGCTCAAGATAAAACTTTTTAAAAGAGAAAGTATAGTCTGGCTGGAATTGGAATGAAAATAGTGAAATGGTATCTACCCTGAATCCATCATAAAAAATTCGGGATGTAGAGGTAGTATTTGCTAAAACTTTCAAATACCACGGGGTATGGATCGGTTATAAGAAATTTAGTTTAGGAGATAAGGAAAATGAATATAGAATAGGCTGCGTTGGGAGTAGTTTCACTCAACACATCAAACATCAGAAGGAGTAAAACAAGGAATAAATGAAAGCCCAATTCTATTTAATCTTTTCTTAGACTATACTCCGCGCATTTAAAAGCAAAGCTGAAAATAGATGGGCAATAATCAATAAGCATTCCATACCACATCCCAAAAGAATTTGTTAAAAGAAGACAACGGTCCTGCTTTCCCTCCCGTGGCCAATGTACTGATGATGAGGGAAGCTATGCCGATGACATAGGTATTCATAGCTGGGGTAGGAATGATCCTGAACAGAAAATCAACATTCTCTACGAAGTGATCCAAGAAATAAGACTCAAGATAAGCCTTTCTAAAACATAAACTATGACCTGCAGTTGGAATGAGAGCAGTGATGGCACAAGTAGAAAGTTGACCGACCCTTCTCACATTAATTGTTGAACAGGCACTCCTCCATCCGCTATGAGTCAGAACGTCTGCTCATAGAAACGTTCGCCGCAAAATGGGTCGACAGGTGTAGCGTTTGAGTCGTACACATTGAACAACGGTATTCTCTATTATTTTTTATTCTATTTGCTTCTATTAGGTTGGTGCAAAAATAATGACGTAATAAGGTCGTTTTTTGACGTGTTTTTTAACTTGAAAAAACGACATTATTACGTCATTATTTTTTGCACCAACCCAATATTTCTTGGTAGTTTTCAGAGGTAACAGAATTTTAACTCCATCCAAGCTCTGAATCCATGTCTGACGAGGATGCCAATACGGACACATTTCAAACTTCAGCATGAGTAAGTCAAGGAATAAATGAAAGCCCAATTCCATTTAATCTTTTCTTAGACTATACTCCGCGCATTTAAAAGCAAAGCTGAAAAGAGATGGGCAATAATCAATAAGCATTCCATACCACATCCCAAAAGAATCTGTGAAAAGAAGACAACGGTCCTGCTTTCCCTCCCGTGGCCAATGTACTGATGATGAGTGAAGCTATGCCGATGACGAAGGTATTCATAGTTGGGATAAGAATGATCTTGAACAGAAAATCAGCATCCTCTATCAAGTGTTCCAAGAAATGGGACTCAAGATAAATCTTTCCAAAATAGAAAATGAAAGCAGTGATAGCAAATAAACTGAAGCCATCATGAAAAATTTAGGATGTGGATTTAGTAAGTAAGACTTTAAATATCTCGGCGTATGGATCGATTATAACAAAGAGACCACCTTTTAAACGGGCAACCGGTTTTCTCGACTAAATTTAATTTCAAAAGACAAAAGAGCTGAGTACGTTTCTTCTTGAGTACAAAGGGCACAGAAAACAAAAATCCAATTGTTCAACGATATTTTGTGGAGGTGGGTTTATTTTCATACGAAATTAAATATAATATATACTTATAGAGAATCTATATATTTAGAGAATTAAATATAATACATACTTATAAGGAATCTATATATATAGAGAGAGAATTTAATATGATCGACCAATCCTTGCCTATCCCCGTAATAAATTAATGCTTACAGATTCAGATATAAACGTCCAATAGATACTACTTTGGCTTGTGATCTACGTGTCATACTTTGGTATGCGATCTACATTTTATACTCCGATCTACGTGTCATTAATCGCGCTACTTTTGTTGGTGGATTAAAGAAGATGAGAAAAGAAGCTCCTGACTCCTATTTTAGCATTTTAAGCCGATTTACGAACTGTTTATCGCTAGAATCTTATTATTTTTTCACTATTTTAATTAATTCTTTCTATCTTATGTTATAATATGTTTTAGTTTTAGTTTTACTATATATTATTCCAAATTAAAACTTATGCGGTGCACACATTTTAGACCATGTACATTCTGTCTATCGCGAGAATATAAATAAAATAATATTTTTCATTATTTTAATTACATTTTCTCTTTATTATATATATGTTACAATATGTTTTAATATGTAGATATCACTTCAAAATAAAACGGTGTAGACATTTTAACCGGTGTACATGCTGTTTATTGCTGGAATATTATTAATAGAACATTTTTTTTCACTAGTTTAATTACATTTTTTCTGTTATGTTATAATATGTTTTAGTTTTATTATGTATCATTCCAAATTAAGACTTATAAGGTATAGACATTTTAGACGATGTACATTCTGTTTATCGCTAGAATATAAATAAAAGAAATATTTTTAATATTATAATTATATTTTCTTTATATTATATGCTTTGCTATGTATCAAGTCAACCCATAAGTCCTGTCCGAATTTTAACTTTTTGTTACAATGAACGAAATTTAAAGAGTATTTTATAATGTCTAATGGAGCTGAACATTATTTTTATGTTTAGATGCATTTAAACTGATCAAATATTATTTCAGAGAAAAATAAAATAAAATGTTGTTTGATTAAAACCCTGCTAACATGGAAGTACCCAAGAATCATTTGAGGCACATAATGCTTTATGAGTTCAAGAAAGGAAACTCAGCAGCCGAAGCGGCTAGAAACATTCACTCGGTTTATGGAGAGGAATGTGTGAATGAAAGAACTTGCAGAAGATGGTTTTCAAAATTCCGAGGTGGAGATTTCACCCTTGAAGATGAAGATCGAACCGGACGTCCAGTTGAGTTTGATGAAAAGCTTCTTGAAGCAGCCTTTGAAGAAAATCCTGCTTTATCAGTTGAGGAATTGGCAGTGGTTCTCGGTTCAAACCATACAACTGTTCATCGTCATCTTCAACAACTTGGAAAAGTTCCTAAACTTGGAAAATGGGTGCCTCATGAATTGTCTGAAAACAACCTCAAATCCCGACATCTGCTCTTCTCCCCATTCTCGCCAACTTGTTTCACCTTTTTTGGATAGACTTGTGACTGGCGACGAAAAATGGATCTTTTATCGAAATGTTAAGCATCGTAGACAGTGGCTTGGTAAAGGGGAAGGACCCCAGCCACAGCCGAGAAGGGAACTTCATGGGCAAAAGGTTCTTCTTTCAATCTGGTGGGATCACCAAGGAACAATCCACTTTGAATTCTTACCACCTAATGCAACAATTAATGCTCAAATATAATGTCAGCAATTAAAGCGTTTGAACCAAACTTTGAGGAGAAAAAAAAACCTGCTCTAGTGAATCGGAAAGAGGTGATGTTTCATCAGGACAATGCGCGACCCCACACAGCAAGAATCACGTCACAAAAGATCGAAGAAAATTGGGAGAAAATTCATTATCCACCTTATTCTCCCGATCTTGCTCCTTCAGACTACCATTTGTTTCGTAGCTTACAGAATCATTTGGAAGAAACAACTTTTGTAACACAGGAAGTGGTTAAAACTGACATTTGTGAGTTCTTCGAATCAAAGCCAAAAGAATTTTACAGTAATAGAATTAGTAAGCTTGTTAATAGATGGAAAAAAGTCATAGATAATCAGGGAAAATACATTGTTGATTGAATCTGTAATTAAATGTAACTTTTGGTTACTTGTTTTCTTTATTCAAAATTCGGACAGAACTTAAGGGATGACCTGATAGATATGATTCCAAAAGAAAATTTATACAGTTTAGATATTTTTCCTTAAAGATAACAAGCCAAATTAACACCGAAAGATTTTTAAAAAATTCAACCGAGACCTGTACGAACTGCTCACTCATTAAATGCCAAAATGGTTTCTCGTAGCTACCATCTTCGCTGGAGAATTGTTGAATTAAATTTGTCAATCGATTCCTGGTAAGTGAGAGAATATCTTCGGAAATATAACCATGTTAGATTGATAAACGTTTTTTATTTGTTTTTCTTAACATATATATATATATATATATATATATATATATATATATATATATATATATATATATATATATACCAAAGATTAGTGTATACGGAATAAATTCCAATAAGCAAAAAATACTATTCTTAAAAGAGTGCTCAATACAGAGTAGACAAATATAATTTATACGAAAATTATAACATAATAAATAAAATAATATTTATGAAAGCACTACAAAAATACCCATTTTGTTTCAGCACTTCTGGAGTCTTATCAAGTGATGGTGTTGAATATAAAATAAAGAGTTTTAAAAGGTTCTAATCGACCAAACATCCCTTGACGGGGGAATCGCTGTTACATAAGCTACTATGACCAATCAAAATGCAAGTATATGAGAATTCCAAAAAGTGATTTTATAACATATTTATTTTATAATTTTCGAATAAATTATATATATATATATATATATATATATATATAGTCAGCGTTTGCTAAGAACAAATATTCCTCAAAACAGAACTTGGAATTTTTTCAATTATTCAAATCAGTCGACAAACCGCCTCTCCATTTTTGCAGAAGTGCATATCGACAACTTATAAGTTTTCATAAAATAGAAAAACGGTTATAAATAAAGTCAAAAGATACCTTACAAGAAATTATCGCTGCTTCCTTGTTCTAATGCGCATGCGTGAGATATTTGCCTCTTTGAATAACAAAAATGTCAGACAGATTAGAGGCTGATTTGCAAAATCGAACAATTTCCGGATTTTTTTTGTTTTTTAAGAAAAAGTCAATTTTGTCATAAAACTGTTACTGTCTGATTATTTTCAAAAGTTGACTTTATAACGCGGAGATTTTATCATGTTTGTTTTAAATTAAAAGTTGCGCATAAATCTATTCAAACTTGTTTCGGAGACGTGGAATCTCAGTTTGGACAAACAAGTGAATAAAATGATAATTTGTTGAAATCATTATTTTGCACTAAAAAACAAAACAAAAACAATTTCTTCTCAAAACGGTGAGCAGTACTCACGCTTGACTTTTGTATTTTTAAAGTCCGTTACAATGAGATAGATAGATAGATAGATAGATAGATTGAAAGCGATACTCAGCTAAATATGAATAGGCAAATTAATAATGAACCGAATAAAAAAGATACATATGAATAGACTGAAAAAGAGATAGATTGCTTAGACTGGCTAATATATATATATATATATATATATATATATATATATATATATATGAAGAGAGAGAGAGACGAAATAATTGTGCCAGAAAGATAGATGGATTGACAGATATGAGTAGACAAGAGATAGATAGATAGATAGACAGACAGATAGGTATGAATACACAAATTAATAATGAACCGAATAAAAAGATACATATGAATAGACTGAAAAAGAGATAGATTGGTTAGACTGGCTATATATATATATATATATATATATATATATATATATATATATATATATATATATATATATATAAACAGAGAAAGACGAAATAATTGTGCCAGAAAGATAATGGATTGACAGATATGAGTAGACAAGAGATAGATAGATAGATAGATAGATAGATAGATAGATAGATAGATGGACAGACAAACAGATATGAATACACAAATTAATAATGAACCGAATAAAAAGATACATATGAATAGACTGAAAAAGAGATAGATTGGTTAGACTGGCTTTATATATATATATGTATATATATATATATATATATATATATATATATATATATATAGAGAGAGAGAGAGAGAGAGAGAGAGACGAAATACTTGTGTTAGAAAGATGGATTGACAGATATGAATAGATAGATAGATAGATAGATAGATAATGAATATGCTACAAGAGAGATAGCTATGAACAGGACAGATGAAGAGCGAGCAAGAGAGAAAGAGATAGAGTCAGAGAGAGGAACAGATAGAGAAAGTGTACGACGAGAGAGACAAGATGGAGAAAAGATTGCAAAGGCAGAGCTTACGAAGTAGACAAAGAAGAAAAACAAGACAGCATCTAAAAGAAGAAAAAAAAAAGAACAGTTGAAGTGAAAGGAATGAGAGAAAGTGAATCAATAGGAGGAGATGGAGGCAGGCGGTGAAATAGAAAGAAAGGGACAATGAATAGAAATGGAAAGGAAAAGAAAGAAAGAAAGAAAGAAAGAAAGAGAATCAAAGACAAATGAACAAAGAAAGAGGGAAAAAGAGAGACAGAGAAATATGAGGTGCGAATGCTCGAAATGAAAATAGCTGTCTGAATGAGTCAAGGCGAGAGAGAGAATAAAGAGAAATGAAGAAGAACAAAAGTAAGATAGACGAGAGGCGGAAGACCGAGAGGAAAAAACAAACACATAGGAAGAGAATGGTTGCGCATATTCAAAAATAGAGAACAAAAAAATAAGGTGACAATAAAAATGAAATGCAGCAGAATAATATGGTGAAAGGAAGGTGAGTCTCTACAATATACGTGTATATATATATATACATATATATATATATATATATATATATATATATATATATATATATATATATATGAAGAAATATAGTCATAAGATGTGCCATATTTATGGGATAAAGTGCTCAATATCAGAGATAGAGCGTGTGTAAATATAAAAGTGAACATAGAAGTCAACACTTAGAGGCGACAGTCTATTTCATGCTATATGCAATCGTCAGGACTGAGGATTGCATATAGCATGAAACAGACTGTCGCCTCTAAGTGTTGACTTCTATGTCCACTTATATATATATATATATATATATATATATATACCCGATGCGATGAGAACGAAAGTAATATATAAATTCCATCGTTCACAGCATTAATCCAGAAGAGGGCTCGATATCGATAGTAGAGTAATAATTATTTATTTATTATAATTTTATCATATAGTTAAACCTAGAGAGCCAGACAAACCTACCAAGGTTTCACCTAAGCATTCCCTGACGATCCGCTTAGGTGAAACCTTGGTAGGTTTGTCTGGCTCTCTGGGTTTAACTCCATCTGCTCTACTTATTGTATTGAGCACTTTATTTAGTTATTTTACGTACACGCATCGGGGTTTTTTTTCTTTGGGCCTTGGACTTGCATGCTGGACGATTATTTTCGGTTAACGTACCTGTTCTTAGTTCTTTCATTTTTATACCTTTTTTCCCCTTTGGTGTTGGCTTGTTTATTTGCAAATAAATATACCGAAGGTTTTCCGAGCGAGTATATACTTGTAAGATTTCTAATAAGAATAATTTTATCATATAGACATTTTACTCACTACAAAGATGCAACTTGGTTTCAGTGCATTTCAACTGCACTTCGACAGGTGAGATTGCATTTTTGTAACCACTATTTATATATATATATATATATATATATATATATAGAGAGAGAGAGAGAGAGATGGAAATTGTTGCCATTTTATATTTTTAATTGCGCGTTGTATGTTTCTGATTTTGTTGACAGCACAGCATAGCAGGGTCAGTTGGGCACCGTCTGTGAGCAATAGAGCACTATGACGGAATTCACTCTGACAGATATTTGATAACAGCATGTAGTACTGCCTGGCATTCGAGCCCGATTTTTCATTATTTTGATAATAACGCCTTGATCATTATGTTTGGTCGCAGTTGAACGAGAGGGAACCAAAACTCCTTGTAACACTAAAATATAAACTGAAGACAAGAATTAGGGCAGCATTCACCAACTTTAACAAGGAAACCGCCCAGAGGTTATGCAGGAGATTCCGAAGATTTCTGGAGACCATTGATAAAGCTTTAATATTTCCAGATATTTTTGTGTAATTTTGGTTAAAATATCCATTAAATTATCCATTAATATCCATTAAAATGAGATCTCGGTATTATTTTCATTTTTTTTTTTTTGTTTAATTTAGACGACAATTTATCCATCGCACTATATATATATATATATATATATATATATATATATATATATATATATATATATATAGTTTTAAATTGCGCTATATTTATGGGATGAAGTGCTCAATAACAGAGATAGTGTGTATGTAAATATAAATATAAAAGTGATCATTGAAGTCAACACTCAGAGGCGACAGGCTGTTTCAGGCTAGACGCAATCGTCAGGTCGATGATTGTGTCTCGCATGAAACAGCCTGTGTGTTGACTTCAATGTTCACTTGTATATATATATATATATATAAAGAGACAGAGAAAGAGAGCGAGAGAGTGTGTGTGTGTTAGACACAGAGAGAGAGAGAGAGTGAGAGAGAATTATATACTATAAAAATAAACAAGCCTCGAAGAAAGATAAAAAGAAATAGGTTGATATATAGTGGGGGTGTAAAAAAGAAAGATTAGGAATTAAAGAGTAAAGAGAGAATATGTGAGAAGGGAAAAACAAACAATATTGAGAGAAGAAAAGAGAAAGAAAAAAAAAAGCAACTAAATATGAGAAAGAGAGATAAAGAGAGAGAAAGAGAGAGAAAGAGAGAAATAGGGTATTCTATTGTCCTTTTTCTTAATTGCTGCTAAGTCATGTAACCCTATGATCTATTGAAAGTCAATGGTAACAGGTGACACGTAGATCTGTGTCAGTGTCAGGGATGCCCTACACAACAGTATCTATTTTCAACTGAAACAGATGCGCCAGGTAGAAACATGTTTCGCATACAAGCCTAGAACGAAACAAAACATTAGCAAAATAAAAACCAATACGGGTAGATTATTGTTGAGCAAATACCCAGAGATTCAATTCTGGGCAAATATATTTCTATTTCCATTCGAAAGCATGGGTAAGTTTTGGTTTGGTTTATTTTGTTTTACGGCGTATCAGTCTCAATGCCGACAAGATTTTTAGGATGGGTTCGTATAGAGTATGTATTGAGATATTTTTCTTCATAAATCTATTGCTGGTAATTTTACTATAAAAATGTATTTTTTTAAACATTTTCATAGTTTTGTTAACCCCAGTTTGGGGATTAACTCATTGTCCATGACTGGCCCCCTAACACATGCTACCACTCCGGGTCAGTCATTAATTAAGAGGTGGTTCCACGCACCTGAAAACATCTCGAACAGAGGCCTTGCTGCCTTATGTAGTTTATCGTCATACTCAGGACGAGCACGGGCAAGGATGAAAATAGCAAAACTGAGTTAGCTTAGTAAAAAATAAACATATATATATATATATATATATATATATATATATATATATATATATATATGTGTGTGTGTGTGTGTGTTTATGGGCACCTCGACGCGGTGTAATGGTTAGCAAGCTTATCTCGCTAAAACAATTACGACTGAGTAGTGTGTTTCATCCTCACTGGGCGCCCCTTATTTCGGTCTTGTGCCACATGTAAGCTACGCATAGAAAATCAATATATATATATATATATATATATATATATATATATATATATATATATATAATTATGAAAGCGGAGACTATAGAAACACATTGTAATATTTTATTTCGTAAAACAGATATTTCCGTTTCGTCGCATCAGAGTAATTGGTTTCAACAATAAATGAATTTAACAAAGAATAATTTCTCCAGGCAGAAGTAATACACGAAATATTTAAACACACACACACACACACATACACACATACATACATACATACATATATATATATATATATATATATATATATATATATATATATATATATATATTAAATTATACAATATTTCGAATCGTAATTTTCTGGGAAAGCATGCTCTCTAAAACGAGGAATCTTCCCACCTCTGTTTCTCGCTCCTACAGCATTTCGTGGACCTGCACTGTAGGAGGAAGAAAAAATATCTATATTTTTCTTTGGGGATAATTTTTTCTGATAGCCATAATTCATACGTATTTTCACTCATTTCAACGCAATCAAGGCTATAAAGGACGAAGTGGGTGGGTTTATAGAGAGTGAAAGAGAATGAGGGAAAAGTTCGGAGGAATATCGGGCTGCGGCTCCATATATCTCGAATATAGGGCTGTAGCACAATATATCTCGAATATCGGGCTATGGCACCATATATCTCGAATATCGGGCTATGGCACGATATATCTCGAATATAGAGCTGTGGCTCTACATATCTCGATTATCGGTCTCTGGCTCTATATATCTCGAATATCGGGCTATGGCTCCATATATCTCGTCTATTGGGCTATGGCGCCATATATCTCGTATATCGGGCTATAGCTCCATATATCTCGAATATCGGGCTGTGGCTCTATATATTTCGAATAGCGGGATATGGCTCTATATATCTCGAATATCGGGCTATGGCTCCATATAACTCGAATATCGGGCTTTGGCTCCATATATCTCGTCTATTGGGCTATGGCGCCATATATCTCGAATATCGGGCTATGGCACCATAATATAGGTCTGTGGCTCCATAGAGCACGAATATAGGGCTTTGGCTCCATATATCACGAATATAGAGCTGTGGCTGTACATATCTCGAATATCGGGCAGTGGCTCTATATATTTCGAATATCGGTGTGTGACTCCATATATTTTGAATATCGGGCTATGGCACCATATATCTCGAATATCGGGGAATGGCTCTATATATCTCAAATATCGGGCTGTGGCTCCATATATCTCGAATATAGGCTGTGGCTCTATATATATCGATTATCGGTCTCTGGCTCCATATATCTCGTCTATTGGGCTATGGCGCCATATATCTCGTATATCGGGCTATGGCTCCATATATCTCGAATATCGGGCTGTGGCTCTATATATTTCGAATATCGGGATATGGCTTCATTTATCTCGAATATCGGGCTGTGGCTCCATATATCTCGTCTATTGTGCTGTGGCGCCATATATCTCGAATATCGGCTGTTGGTCTATATATCACGAATATCGGGCTATGGCTCCATATATCTCGAATATCGGGCAGTGGCTCTATATATTTCGAATATCGGTGTGTGGCTCCATATATTTCGAATATCGGGCTGTGGCTCCATATATCTCGAATATAGGGCTGTGGCTCTACATGTCTCGAATATCGGTCTATGGCACCATATATCTCGAATATCGGGTTATGGCTCTGTATATCTCGTCTATTGGGCTATGGCGCCATATATCTCGAATATCGGGATATGGTTCCATATATCTCGAATATCGGGCTGTGGTTCCATATATCTCGAATATCGGGATATGGTTCCATATATCTCGAATACCGGGCTATGGCTCTATATATTTCGAATATCGGGCTGTGGCTCCATATATCTCGAATATAGGGCTGTGGCTCGATAGATCTCGAATATAGGGCTGTGGCTCCATATATCTCGAATATAGGTATTTGGCTCTACATATCTCGAATATGGGTCTATGGCACCATATATCTCAAATATCGGGCTATGGCTCCATATATCTCGAATATCGGTCTGTGGTTCCATATATCTCGAATATATCGCTGTGGCTCCATATATATCGAATATCGGGCTATGGCATGATATATCTCGAATATTGGGGAATGGCTCTATATATCTCGAATATTGGGCTGTGGCTCCATATATCTCGAATATAGGGTGTGGCTCTATGTATATCGATTATCGGTCTCTGGCTCTATATATCTCGAATATCGAGTTATGGCTCCATATATCTCGTCTATTGGGCTATGGCGCCATATATCTCGTATATCGGGCTATGGCTCCATATATCTCGAATATCGGGCTGTGGCTCTATATATTTCGAATATCGGGATATGGCTTCATTTATCTCGAATATCGGGCTGTGGCTCCATATATCTTGTCTATTGGGCTGTGGCGCCATATATCTCGAATATCGGCTGTTGGTCTATAAATCTCGAATATCGGGCTATGGCTCCATATATCTCGATTATCGGGCTGTGGCTCTACATGTCTCGAATATCGGTCTATGGCACCATATATCTCGAATATCGGGTTATGGCTCTGTATATCTCGTCTATTGGGCTATGGCGCCATATATCTCGAATATCGGGATATGGTTCCATATATCTCGAATATCGGGCTGTCGCTCCATATATCTCGAATATCGGGCTGTGTCTCCATATGTCTCTAATATTGGGCTATGGCACCATATATCTCGAATATCGGGCGGTGGCTCCATATATCTCAAATATAGGGCTGTGGCTCCATATATCTCGAATATCGGGCTGTGGTTCCATATATCTCGAATATCGGGCTATGGCTCTATATATCTCGAATATCGGGCTATTGCTCCATATATCTCGAATATAGGGTGTGGCTCTATATATCTCGATTATCGGTCTCTGGCTCTATATATCTCGAACATCGGGTTATGATTCCATATATCTCGTCCATTGGGCTATGGCGCCATATATCTCGTATATCAGGCTATGGCTCAATATATCTAGAATATCGGGCTGTGGCTCTATATATCTCGAATATCGGGCCATGGCTCCATATATCTCGAATATAGGGCTGCGGTTCTACATATCTCGAATATCGGTTTATGGTACTATAAATCTCGAATATCGGGATATGGCTCCATATATCTCGAATATCGGGCTATGGCACCATATATCTCGAATATTGGGGAATGGCTCTATATATCTCGAATATTGGGCTGTGGCTCCATATATCTCGAATATAGGGTGTGGCTCTATATATATCGATTATCGGTCTCTGTCTCTATATATATCGAATATCGAGTTATGGCTCCATATGTCTCGTCTATTGGTCTATGGCGCACATATATCACGTATATCGGGCTGTGGCTCTATATATTTCGAATATCGGGATATGGCTTCATTTATCTCGAATATCGGGCTGTGGCTCCACATATCTTGTCTATTGGGCTGTGGCGCCATATATCTCGAATATCGGCTGTTGGTCTATATATCTCGAATATCGGGCTATGGCTCCATATATCTCGAATATCGGGCTGTGGCTCTACATGTCTCGAATATCGGTTTATGGCACCATATATCTCGAATATCGGGTTATGTCTCTGTATATCTCGTCTATTGGGCTATGGCGCAATATATCTCGAATATCGGGCTGTGGCTCCATATATCTCGAATATCGGTCTGTGTCTCCATATGTCTCTAATATTGGGCTATGGCACCATATATCTCGAATATCGGGCGGTGGCTCCATATATCTCAAATATAGGGCTGTGGCTCCATATATCTCGAATATCGGGCTGTGGTTCCATATATCTCGAATATCGGGCTATGGCTCTATATATATCGAATATCGGGCTATGGCTCCATATATCTCGAATATAGGGTGTGGCTCTATATATCTCGATTATCGGTCTCTGGCTCTATATATCTCGAATATCGGGTTATGGTTCCATATATCTCGTCCATTGGGCTATGGCGCCATATATCTCGTATATCATGCTATGGCTCAATATATCTAGAATATCGGGCTGTGGCTCTATATATCTCGAATATCGGGCCATGGCTCCATATATCTCGAATATAGGGCTGCGGCTCTACATATCTCGAATATCGGTTTATGGTACTATATATCTCGAATATCCGGATATGTCTCCATATATCTCGAATATCGGACTATGGCTCTAGATATCTCGAATATCAGGATGTGGCTCCATATATCACGAATATATGGCTGTGGCTCCATATATCTCGATTATCGGGATTATGGCACCATATATCTCGAATATCAGGCAATGGCTCTATATATCTCGAATATGGGGCTGTGGCTCCATATATCTCGAATATAGGGCTGTGGTTCTATATATCTCGATTATCGGTCACTGGCTCTATATATCTCGAATATCGGGTTATGGCTCCATATATCTCGTCTATTGGGCTATGGCGCCATATATCTCGTATATCGGGCTATGGCCCCATATATCTCGAATATCGGGCTGTGGCTCTATATATTTCGAATATCGGGATATGGCTCCATGTATCTCGAATATCGGGCTATGGCTCCATATATCTCGAATATCGGGCTGTGGCTCCATATATCTCGTCTATTGGGCTGTGGCGCCATATATCTCGAATATCGGCTGTTGGTCTATATATCTCGAATATCGGGCTATGGCTCCATATATCTCGAATATCGGGCAGTGGCTCTACATATTTCGAATATCGGTGTGTTGTGCTCCATATATTTCGAATATCGGGCTGTGGCTCCATATATCTCGAATATAGGGCTGTGGCTCTACATGTCACGAATATCGGTCTATGGCTCCATATATCTCGAATATCGGTCTGTGGTTCCATATATCTCGAATATATGGCTGTGGCTCCATATATAATGAATATCGGGCTATGGCACCATATATCTCGAATATTGGGGAATGGCTCTATATATCTCGAATATTGGGCTGTGGCTCCATATATTTCGAATATAGGGTGTGGCTCTATATATATCGATTATCGGTCTCAGGCTCTATATATCTCGAATATCGAGTTATGGCTCCATATATCTCGTCTATTGGCCTATGGCGCCATATATCTCGTATATCGGGCTATGGCTCCATATATCTCGAATATCGGGCTGTGGCTCTATATATTTCGAATATCGGGATATGGCTTCATTTATCTCGAATATCGGGCTGTGGCTCGATATATCTTGTCTATTGGGCTGTGGCGCCATATATCTCGAATATCGGCTGTTGGTCTATATATCTCGAATATCGGGCTATGGCTCCATATATCTCGAATATCGGGTTATGGCTCTATATATTTCGAATATCGGTGTGTGGCTCCATATATTTCGAATATCCGGCTGTGGCTACATATATCTCGAATATAGGGCTGTGGCTCTACATGTCTCGAATATCGGTCTATGGCACCATATATCTCGAATATCGGGTTATGGCTCTGTATATCTCGTCTATTGGGCTATGGCGCCATATATCTCGAATATCGGGATATGGTTCCTTATATCTCGAATATCGGGCTGTGGCTCCATATATCTCGAATATTGGGCTGTGCCTCCATGTCTCTAATATCGGGCTATGGCTCCATATATCTCGAATACCGAGCTGTGGCTCTATATATTTCGAATATCGGGCTGTGGCTCCATATATCTCGAATATAGGGCTGTGGCTCGATAGATCTCGAATATAGGGCTGTGGCTCCATATATCTAGAATATAGGGATTTGGCTCTACATATCTCGAATATGGGTCTCTGGCACCATATATCTCAAATATCGGGCTATGGCTGCATATATCTCGAATATCGGTCTGTGGTTCCATATATCTCGAATATATGGCTGTGGCTCCATATATATCGAATATCGGGCTATGGCACCATATATCTCGAATATTGGTGAATGGCTCTATATATCTCGAATATTGGGCTGTGGCTCCATATATCTCGTATATAGGCTGTGGCTCTATATATATCGATTATCGGTCTCTGGCTCTATATAACTCGAATATCAAGTTATGGCTCCATATATCTCGTCTATTGGCCAATGGCACCATATATCTCGTATATCGGGCTATGGCTCCATATATCTCGAATATCGGGCTGTGGCTCTATATATTTCGAACATCGGGATATGGCTTCATTTATCTCGAATATCGGGCTGTGGCTCCATATATCTCGAATATAGTGCTGTGGTTCTACATGTCTCGAATATCGGTCTATGGCACCATATATCTCGAATATCGGGTTATGGCTCTGTATATCTCGTCTATTGGGCTATGGCGCCATATATCTCGAATATCGGGATATGGTTCCATATATCTCGAATATCGGGCTGTCGCTCCATATATCTCGAATATCGGGCTGTGTCTCCATATGTCTCTAATATCGGGCTATGGCACCATATATCTCGAATATCGGGCGGTGGCTCCATATATCTCAAATATAGGGCTGTGGCTCCATATATCTCGAATATCGGGCTGTGGTTCCATATATCTCGAATATCGCGCTATGGCTCTATATATCTCGAATATCGGGCTATGGCTCCATATATCTCGAATATAGGGTGTGGCTCTATATATCTCGATTATCGGTCTCTGGCTCTATATATCTCGAATATCGGGTTATGTTTCCATATATCTCGTCCATTGGGATATGGCGCCATATATCTCGTATATCAGGCTATGGCTCAATATATCTAGGATATCGGGCTGTGGCTCTATATATCTCGAATATCGGGCCATGGCTCCATATATCTCGAATATAGGGCTGCGGCTCTACATATCTCGAATATCGGTTTATGGTACTATATATCTCGAATATCCGGATATGGCTCCATATAGCTCGAATATAGGGCTGTGCCACTACATATCTCGAATATCGGTTTATGGCACTATATATCTCGAATATCGGGATATGGCTCCATATATCTCGAATATCGGGCTATGGCACCATATATCTCGAATATCGGGCTATGGCTCTAGATATCTCGAATATCAGGATGTGGCTCCATATATCACGAATATATGGCTGTGGCTCCATATATCTCGAATATCGGGATTATGGCACCATATATCTCGAATATCAGGCAATGGCTCTATATATCTCGAATATGGGGCTGTGGCTCCATATATCTCGAATATAGGGCTGTGGTTCTCTATATCTCGATTATCGGTCACTGGCTCTATATATCTCGAATATCGAGTTATGGCTCCATATATCTCGTCTATTGGGCTATGGCGCCATATATCTCGTATATCGGGCTATGGCCCCATATATCTCGAATATCGGGCTGTGGCTCTATATATTTCGAATATTGGGATATGGCTCCATGTATCTCGAATATCGGGCTATGGCTCCACATATCTCGAATATCGGGCTGTGGCTCCATATATCTCGTCTATTGGGCTGTGGCGCCATATATCTCGAATATCGGCTGTTGGTCTATATATCTCGAATATCGGGCTATGGCTCCATATATCTCGAATATCGGGCAGTGGCTCTATATATTTCGAATATCGGTGTGTGGCTCCATATATTTCGAATATCGGGCTGTGGCTCCATATATCTCGAATATAGGGCTGTGGCTCTACATGTCTCGAATATCGGTCTATGGCACCATATATCTCGAATATCGGGTTATGGCTCTGTATATCTCGTCTATATGGCTATGGCGCCATATATCTCGAATATCGGGATATGGTTCCATATATCTCGAATATCGGGCTGTGGTTCCATATATCTCGAATATCGGGCTGTGCCTCCATGTCTCTAATATCGGGCTATGGCTCCATATATCTCGAATACCGGGCTGTGGCTCTATATATTTCGAATATCGGGCTGTGGCTCCATATATCTCGAATATAGGGCTGTGGCTCGATAGATCTCGAATATAGGGCTGTGGCTCCATATATCTCGAATATAGGTATTTGGCTCTACATATCTCGAATATGGGTCTATGGCACCATATATCTCAAATATCGGGCTATGGCTCCATATATCTCGAATATTGGTCTGTGGTTCCATATATCTCGAATATATCGCTGTGGCTCCATATATATCGAATATCGGGCTATGGCACCATATATCTCGAATATTGGGGAATGGCTCTATATATCTCGAATATTGGGCTGTGGCTCCATATATCTCGAATATAGGGTGTGGCTCTATATATATCGATTATCGGTCTCTGGCTCTATATATCTCGAATATCGAGTTATGGCTCCATATATCTCGTCTATTGGGCTATGGCGCCATATATCTCGTATATCGGGCTATGGCTCCATATATCTCGAATATCGGGCTGTGGCTCTATATATTTCGAATATCGGGATATGGCTTCATTTATCTCGAATATCGGGCTGTGTCTCCATATATCTTGTCTATTGGGCTGTGGCGCCATATATCTCGAATATCGGCTGTTGGTCTATATATCTCGAATATCGGGCTATGGCTCCATATATCTCGAATATCGGGCTGTGTCTCCATATGTCTCGAATATCGGTCTATGGCACCATATATCTCCAATATCGGGTTATGGCTCTGTATATCTCGTCTATTGGGCTATGGCGCCATATATCTCGAATATCGGGATATGGTTCCATATATCTCGAATATCGGGCTGTCGCTCCATATATCTCGAATATCGGGCTGTGTCTCCATATATCTCTAATATTGGGCTATGGCACCATAGATCTCGAATATCGGGCGGTGGCTCCATATATCTCAAATATAGGGCTGTGGCTCCATATATCTCGTCCATTGGGCTATGGCGCCATATATCTCGTATATCAGGCTATGGCTCAATATATCTAGAATATCGGGCTGTGGCTCTATATATCTCGAATATCGGGCCATGGCTCCATATATCTCGAATATAGGGCTGTGCCTCTACATATCTCGAATATCGGTTTATGTCACTATATATCTCGAATATCGGGATATGGCTCCATATATCTCGAATATCGGGCTATGGCACCATATATCTCGAATATCGGGCTATGGCTCTAGATATCTCGAATATTGGGCTGTGGCTCCATATATCTCGAATATAGGGTGTGGCTCTATATATATCGATTATCGGTCTCTGTCTCTATATATCTCGAATATCGAGTTATGGCTCCATATATCTCGTCTATTGGTCTATGGCGCACATATATCTCGTATATCGGGCTATGGCTCCATATATCTGGAATATCGGACTGTCGCTCTATATATTTCGAATATCGGGATATGGCTTCATTTATCTCGAATATCGGGGTGTGGCTCCACATATCTTGTCTATTGGGCTGTGGCGCCATATATCTCGAATATCGGCTGTTGGTCTATATATCTCGAATATCGGGCTATGGCTCCATATATCTCGAATATCGGGCTGTGGCTCTACATGTCTCGAATATCGGTCTATGGCACCATATATCTCGAATATCGGGTTATGTCTCTGTATATCTCGTCTATTGGGCTATGGCGCAATATATCTCGAATATCGGGCTGTGGCTCCATATATCTCGAATATCGGTCTGTGTCTCCATATGTCTCTAATATTGGGCTATGGCACCATATATCTCGAATATCGGGCGGTGGCTCCATATATCTCAAATATCCGGCTGTGGCTACATATATCTCGAATATAGGGCTGTGGCTCTACATGTCTCGAATATCGGTCTATGGCACCATATATCTCGAATATCGGGTTATGGCTCTGTATATCTCGTCTATTGGGCTATGGCGCCATATATCTCGAATATCGGGATATGGTTCCTTATATCTCGAATATCGGGCTGTGGCTCCATATATCTCGAATATTGGGCTGTACCTCCATGTCTCTAATATCGGGCTATGTCTCCATATATCTCGAATACCGAGCTGTGGCTCTATATATTTCGAATATCGGGCTGTGGCTCCATATATCTCGAATATAGGGCTGTGGCTCGATAGATCTCGAATATAGGGCTGTGGCTCCATATATCTAGAATATAGGGATTTGGCTCTACATATCTCGAATATGGGTCTCTGGCACCATATATCTCAAATATCGGGCTATGGCTGCATATATCTCGAATATCGGTCTGTGGTTCCATATATCTCGAATATATGGCTGTGGCTCCATATATATCGAATATCGGGCTATGGCACCATATATCTCGAATATTGGTGAATGGCTCTATATATCTCGAATATTGGGCTGTGGCTCCATATATCTCGAATATAGGCTGTGGCTCTATATATATCGATTATCGGTCTCTGGCTCTATATATCTCGAATATCAAGTTATGGCTCCATATATCTCGTCTATTGGCCTATGGCGCCATATATCTCGTATATCGGGCTATGGCTCCATATATCTCGAATATCGGGCTGTGGCTCTATATATTTCGAACATCGGGATATGGCTTCATTTATCTCGAATATCGGGCTGTGGCTCCATATATCTCGAATATAGTGCTGTGGTTCTACATGTCTCGAATATCGGTCTATGGCACCATATATCTCGAATATCGGGTTATGGCTCTGTATATCTCGTCTATTGGGCTATGGCGCCATATATCTCGAATATCGGGATATGGTTCCATATATCTCGAATATCGGGCTGTCGCTCCATATATCTCGAATATCGGGCTGTGTCTCCATATGTCTCTAATATCGGGCTATGGCACCATATATCTCGAATATCGGGCGGTGGCTCCATATATCTCAAATATAGGGCTGTGGCTCCATATATCTCGAATATCGGGCTGTGGTTCCATATATCTCGAATATCGCGCTATGGCTCTATATATCTCGAATATCGGGCTATGGCTCCATATATCTCGAATATAGGGTGTGGCTCTATATATCTCGATTATCGGTCTCTGGCTCTATATATCTCGAATATCGGGTTATGTTTCCATATATCTCGTCCATTGGGCTATGGCGCCATATATCTCGTATATCAGGCTATGGCTCAATATATCTAGGATATCGGGCTGTGGCTCTATATATCTCGAATATCGGGCCATGGCTCCATATATCTCGAATATAGGGCTGCGGCTCTACATATCTCGAATATCGGTTTATGGTACTATATATCTCGAATATCCGGATATGGCTCCATATATCTCGAATATAGGGCTGTGCCACTACATATCTCGAATATCGGTTTATGGCACTATATATCTCGAATATCGGGATATGGCTCCATATATCTCGAATATCGGGCTATGGCACCATATATCTCGAATATCGGGCTATGGCTCTAGATATCTCGAATATCAGGATGTGGCTCCATATATCACGAATATATGGCTGTGGCTCCATATATCTCGAATATCGGGATTATGGCACCATATATCTCGAATATCAGGCAATGGCTCTATATATCTCGAATATGGGGCTGTGGCTCCATATATCTCGAATATAGGGCTGTGGTTCTATATATCTCGATTATCGGTCACTGGCTCTATATATCTCGAATATCGAGTTATGCCTCCATATATCTCGTCTATTGGGCTATGGCGCCATATATCTCGTATATCGGGCTATGGCCCCATATATCTCGAATATCGGGCTGTGGCTCTATATATTTCGAATATCGGGATATGGCTCCATGTATCTCGAATATCGGGCTATGGCTCCACTTATCTCGAATATCGGGCTGTGGCTCCATATATCTCGTCTATTGGGCTGTGGCGCCATATATCTCGAATATCGGCTGTTGGTCTATATATCTCGAATATCGGGCTATGGCTCCATATATCTCGAATATCGGGCGGTGGCTCTATATATCTCGAATATCGGTTTATGGTACTATATATCTCGAATATCCGGATATGGCTCCATATATCTCGAATATAGGGCTGTGCCACTACATATCTCGAATATCGGTTTATGGCACTATATATCTCGAATATCGGGATATGGCTCCATATATCTCGAATATCGGGCTATGGCACCATATATCTCGAATATCGGGCTATGGCTCTAGATATCTCGAATATCAGGATGTGGCTCCATATATCACGAATATATGGCTGTGGCTCCATATATCTCGAATATCGGGATTATGGCACCATATATCTCGAATATCAGGCAATGGCTCTATATATCTCGAATATGGGGCTGTGGCTCCATATATCTCGAATATAGGGCTGTGGTTCTATATATCTCGATTATCGGTCACTGGCTCTATATATCTCGAATATCGAGTTATGGCTCCATATATCTCGTCTATTGGGCTATGGCGCCATATATCTCGTATATCGGGCTATGGCCCCATATATCTCGAATATCGGGCTGTGGCTCTATATATTTCGAATATCGGGATATGGCTCCATGTATCTCGAATATCGGGCTATGGCTCCACATATCTCGAATATCGGGCTGTTGCTCCATATATCTCGTCTATTGGGCTGTGGCGCCATATATCTCGAATATCGGCTGTTGGTCTATATATCTCGAATATCGGGCTATGGCTCCATATATCTCGAATATCGGGCGGTGGCTCTATATATTTCGAATATCGGTGTGTTGTGCTCCATATATTTCGAATATCGGGCTGTGGCTCCATATATCTCGAATATAGGGCTGTGGCTCTACATGTCTCGAATATCGGTATATGGCACCATATATCTCGAATATCGGGTTATGGCTCTGTATATTGGGCTATGGCGCCATATATCTCGAATATCGGGATATGGTTCCATATATCTCGAATATCGGGCTGTCGCTCCATATATCTCGAATATCGGGCTGTGTCTCCATATGTCTCTAATATCGGGCTATGGCTCCATATATCACGAATATCGGGCTGTGTCTCTATATATTTCGAATATCCGGCTGTGACTCAACATATCCCGAATATAGGGCTTTGGCTCCATAGATCTCGAATATAGAGCTGTGGCTGTACATATCTCGAATATCGGTCTATGGCACCATATATCTCGAATATCGGGCTATGTCTACATATATCTCGAATATCGGGCTATGGCTCGATATATCTCGAATATCGGGCTGCGGCTCGATATATCTCGAATATAGGGCTGTGGGTCTATATATTTCGAATATCGGGCTGTGGCTCCATATATCTCGAATATCGGGCTATGGCTCCATATATCTCGAATATAGGGCTGTGACTCCATATATCTCGAATATAGGGCTGTGGCTCCATATATCTCGAATATCGGGCTGTGGCTCTATATATTTCGAATATCGGGCTGTGGCTCCATATATCTCGAATATAGGGCTGTGGCTCCATAGATCTCGAATATAGGGCTGTGGCTCCATATATCTCGAATATAGGGCTGTAGCTCTTCATATCTCGAATATCGGTCTATGGCACCATATATCTCGAATATCGGGCTATGGCTCCATATATCTCGAATATCGTGCTGTGGCTCTATATATTTCGAATATCTGTCTATGGCTCCATATATCTCGAATATAGGGCTGTGGCTCCAGATATCTCGAATATAGGGCTGTGGCTCCATATATCTAGAATATAGGACTGTGACTCCATATATCTCGAATATCGGGCTGTGGCTCTATATATTTCGAATATCGGGCTGTATTTTAAGAAAAGAGCTCGAATTTTTAAGCGAATGTTTTGGTTTTGTAGCAATTTGCTGTGGTGGATGAAATTATTATCAGCTCTACCTATGCTATCTTTTTCCAGCGAAATCCAAAATAATGGGGGATAGCACAAGCAACAACAATGCCAGCGTCCAGATGGGCAGCGAACCACCGGAGGGAGTGTCCAGCTTCAGATAGTTGGGAACAACTCTGTCGAAAGATGGCACCTGAACACATGATTCCGCACACGGATCGCCACAGCTACAGCAGCGATGGCAAGACTGGAAAGGATATGGAAGAGCAGCACAATACCATGTTTAATCTCTACAAATCGCTTGTCATATCCATACTCCTCTTCGGGAGTGAGATTTGGACACTCCTAGTTGAAGCAGAAAAAAGGATTCATGCGTTCTAGAAGAAATTCTTGAGAATGCCCCTCGGCATCTCCTATTGGGAGCACAAAACCAATGACTATGTACAGAGCAGGGCCAAAAGCCACGTGGGCCAAAAGGAATCTCTCCTCGCCCTATTAAGCGTCGGTAGAGGGCATAGTTAAGGCACATCTCACGGCATAACAGCTTCTTCAAACCTATCATGTAAGGCACCGTTGAAGGTGGATTCAAGCAAGGACGGCAACACAAAAACTGGTCAGGCAAAATCAGACAATGGACAGACATGTTAATGCCGGAACTCCTGAAAGCCATTGTCAATAGGTCATCCTGAAGGAGGGTGTCTGTTTCTTCTGCTGTTAGCCTCTCACGAAAGATTCAAGCAGGCAAAGGACTAAGGATGATGATACTATAGTGTCTTATTTTTTCAAAAAGTGATTTACGTCTTATTAAGAGCTGGCGAGTGAATTTGGTGACAGAGTAATTATGAGTTTAATCCCTGGGCCGGGCAATATTGACTTGGACTCAGTGGAAACAGGGCGAGCAATAAGCGAGCAGTTCTAAAAATAAGAACGGGACGAGATATCATTAGACATGGGCAATTGAACAAAATCAGTCTGCCCCCATAGATTAAATAAATTGTTCAGTTCTGATTTTCCCTGTAAGTCACCAGGATATGCCACTGACGAAGGTCAGAGAGCGAAACGGCCGAAAACGTTGTGGTAACAACAGCAAAAATGAGGACAATTGTCAAAATGTGAACAATTTAAATAAAGATATACTTATTTTGTTTTTCATATATTAGCTAAAAATTTTGTGGCACAGATGTGTAATTTGGAGATAAAAGATGAAATTATTCGTTTATTTTAACATATCAAATAAATCTTATAATTTAGTGTTTAAAACATTAGCTTATCTATTTATCTGTCTCAAGGCCACTAACATATGGCACTGAATGACAGTCAAGCCCAGTATATATATATATACCCTCGGGCACCTCGAGCTGGTGTAATGGTTAGCAAGCTTGTCTCGCTAGAACAATTACGAGAGAGTTCGATCTTCACTGAATACCCATACTTTCGGCCTTGTGCCACATCTAAGCT
>OZ010598.1:37859563-37864563 GCA_963932145.1 Acanthosepion lycidas | reverse complement strand
TTTCCTTGTTCGACCCGATCCTGCAAGCATTAACTATTTCCTCATACAAAAATAGAAAGGTGTGTAAAATAAGGATGTGTCCTCTTACAGGATTTATTTAACCATTTCAATGTGGCGATTCTGAGAGAATTAGAAGTCCTACCAGGATTCATTATTGACGGACACAGTCTTAACAATATAAGATATTAGGTTGGTGCAAAAATAATGACGTAATAATGTCGTTTTTTGACGTTACGTCAAAAAACGACATTATTACGTCATTATTTTTGCACCAACCTAATATAATGATACATTTCTTCTCAAATGGTTGGCCTGGCTACACTGGTGCGCCCTGGAAGATGTCTAGGTGTACCCTGGCATTCCAGAGAAATATGAATACTACCTTATAAAAATAGAGATATAGTTGAATTGGGGGTATATCTTAGATTGAATGGTGTATCCTAGATTGACGATCCTTGCACAGATATAAGAAATAAATATATTTACTTTATTATATTGTGGTAGCCGTCTCGTTCATATTTATGTGAATTAGGCTTTTCTGCTCTCACCACAATTAAGTGCAAAAAGAGAAGAACTCTTCAATGTCTTGAGGAGGAAATGAGAGTTTGCCTTCAAATATACGCTCAAACATTGAAGAGCTCGCTAAGACACACCAGGCTCATGTTTCCCATAAAAACAAGAATTAATAAACTTAGAGTATGTTTAGTTTTATATTTTTTTATTGCATTATTTCTTTTCTGCAATATCTGACTTCATTATAACATATTTTTCCGAAAATTTGTATATAGTGAGCCTAGAATTATTGGTAGGATTTGAAGTGCTCTCTACTTCAAAAGAGTTGGAGAATAACTGTTCTGATGACAATGTTGACAGAAGACGCAGTAATTAAGCCAAAAGAACCCCTGCAAAAGGTAGGGAAGAAAACAGAAAAAAAGGACTAGACTTCAATTTCAAGAAGACAGAATGCAAAGTTGTTAGCAAAAGGAAGAGCCCAAACATAAAAATTACAAATTGGATATGCCAAAATCGAACAAGTACACAAATTTTAATATCTGGAAAGTCTGTCTATATTTCTGAGATGAGGTATTATGTACATTATTTACATTATTCGGACTATTGTCCTCATCTTTGTCGCCATAGTTATCACAACGTTTCGGCCGTTGTACGCTCCGGTCTTCTTCAGGTGGTTGGAATGTCGAACTGAACCCTTTATTCCGCTCACTGGGGTAGACTATTCTGTTAATTTCCCTCTGAAAGTTCTTCACTGCCATAACCGGGTATTGAACTCACACTCTTTGGGTCCTGTCACTGGATCTACCCAACGCCTTTATCCACTGTGCCATGTGTCCTTAACTAACATTAATTAACAGGAGATAACTGATAACTGACATCCATTAAACATGGCACGTGGAACTAAAACAGTCTACTCCTGTGAGCGAAATAAAGGGTTCAGTTCGACATTCCAACCACCTGAAGAAGGCCGGAGCGTACAACGGCCGAAACGTTGTAATAAATATGGCGACAAAGATGAGGACAATAATCCGAATAATGTAAATAATCTGGAAAGTCTTTTAACGGAGGACGGAAAGTGCGACACGGAAGTTCGAAGGCGCATTTGGAAAGCGAAATAAGCCTTCCAAAAGCTAAGCAATGTATTAAGAAACAGAAAAAAAAGTAGTTAGAAACAAAGAATGACATGTAATACCAGTCCTCCTATATGGCAGCGAATGATGGACAATCTCTCCACAGATATAGAAGAGACTTGAAACAACATAAACGTGATTCTACAGAAGGATGCTGAGAATACCATGGTTCGAACATGTGAGCAACGACAACGCTTTTAAGAAAACAAAAAGAAAAAGGGAAACGAAGAGAAGGGGACACTTAAGCTTATCATCAGAAATTTCCAGGATACAAAGAAAGAGGGCTTGGAAAAATTGACCTTCACAGGACATAGTAAAGGAAAAAGAGTAAGAAGAAAACAGCGCATAACCACTGCTTAACGAGCTTGACAGAACGGCGATTAAAAGAGATTGAAAAAAGTAAAACTATTCCAAGGCCTACAAAAGACGGGAAATTGTGGAGAGATATGATCGCCTACGTCCTGAAGGGATACAGTGCATAGAAGAAGACGAATTATATTTTATAATATATAGTAATATAATATTAATATGACATTATAATATAATATTCAAATTAATATTAATATATTAAATTATAATATAAATTATATTAATATGACATACATATGAATAAAATACTCATAATTAACAATATTAATATGACATTATAATATAATATTCAAATTAATATTAATATATTAGATTATAATATAAATTATATTAATATGACATACATATAACATAGTCATAATAAACAATATTAAAATGACATTATAATATAATGTTCATAATAAATGAAGTTAATATATGACTAGGAGACACGGTGGAGTAATGGACAGCGGCTCGAAATGAATTTCAGTCGAATCCATTGCATTCACTTACGTATTAATACCCTTGGGAAAGGTAGGAATCCTCTTTATCTCCCCCACCCCAGCTATGGGTAAATAGCAGGATAGACCAGGTACTATAGCCTTGGATGGCAACTGGTCTACGGCAGAAAGAAATGGCAACATACTCCGGGGAAAAAAAAAAAATCTGCCTCGTCAGTCATGTATCGAAACTGTGTATCACGCATGGCACATCACTGACTGAGGTAATGGTTACTCTACGCAGTAACTACGTATTTAAGTCTTTTGAGAAAGACAATATTCGGAAAATGCTATTAAAATTCCAACGTCATGATTTTTTCAGTTGGAATTTTCAATGTACGGGTCTTGACCCGGAGCGAGAAGCAAAAGCAAGACATAGGAAAGAACACGTGTTGCTTACAAGAGGCAAAAATTTGTGTAGGTAGAAAGAGCAAGATAGCGATGCTTACAAGACACTACCCGGGGTCCCCAATCGGGCTTAGGATCTCGGTCGGTTGGTTCTGTGTAGTATGCCGCAGCCCTGTTCATAATGTGACATTACAGTATAATTATTCCTAGTATATTATTTTAAAAAGTTTTGTACTTTAAAGTAAGCGAGATCGAGGCTCGTTGTTTCGTATTTCGTTCTTCCTTTATACAATAGCAGTGGAGGCTCTACAGGCGAATAGACGTTCTTGTGCGTGCATCAAACGAAACTTCAATAAAAACACGCCTTTCTTAAAGTCGTTTTTCTTTTGCATGTTGCTGCTCGCTTTATCGACAAAAATAAAAAAAAAACTCTAAAATTTAAAAGAAAGAAAAAAGGATTTTTATGCTTTTAAACCTTTCCTTTTAACTGAAAAAAAATGGCACAGTAAATTCGGTCAGTTATTCCCACGGCATTGTTTTATAAGCCAGAAAGTACGCTTTCAGGGTGAGGAAAATAAAAAGTTAAGGAGATGTCACTTACAAAACAACAACAACAACAACAACAACAAAAACATTAACTGGCCCCTGTCAATGCAGACAATGGAGGTAGCAGCTTTAAGCTGATACTACCCTCGAAGGTATGGTAATTTTAGGTAGTGTAGTTCAGGAAGAAGACAGGAGTGCGTGTTGACATTTCTAGGGCACATAATGAGGAAAGAAAGCTTAGAAAATCTGATACACTCAGGACAGCTTGAAGGCAAGAGGAACAGAGCAAAACAACGCATAAGCTACCTAGCAAGCTTGAGCAAATAGATTACAGAACAAGGTTTAGAAGAATTAAAAAAAGACAAAATTTATTAAGAGCTACAATAACAAGAAATTGTGGAGAGCCATGACCGCCTACCGCTTGAAGGGACACGACACAAAAAGAAGAAGTTCAGTGATTATCTTTAAAAGAGAAAGAGGGAGAGGGGGAAAGCGAGAGAGAATTAAAGAGATAGAGAGAAAAAGAGGTGGGTGAGATAGGATAGAGACAGTGAGTAGAGATGGAGAATGAGAGGGAGAGAGAGGAGTATAGAAAACGTAGGGAGAAAGCGAAGAGGAAAGAGGGAGTGATCGTGTGAATGGAGAAAGAGGGACAAAAGGACGAGGTAGAGAAGAACAGAGAGAGCTGGAGGAGAAAGTGAAAGATGGAAAGGGAGGGAGAGAGAGGGAGAGAAAACGATAGAGAGTCAGAAAGAGAAAGATCACGTAAAACACTAAAGACTGATTATTTTATTTTTAAATAATTTTATCTCAGTATACAGGGTGTTTCACAATTTTTCAAAGAAAAATGAACGGGCACAAATCAAAGATCACAAATGATAGATTAATGGAAATTACATTTATTGAAAGGTAAAAGGATAACATTTTAGGATCTGCAACCGTTTAGTCTTAAACATGAACCAAAAACGTCAAGAGGGGCCCTAGACTATATGCTGCAGATGTCCTCCATTCAGTTGAAGGCGATGTTGAATGTAAAGCTGTTGATAACGTGTGCACATTCCTCGTGTGTTGCATCTTCTCGATGATGGCTGCCTTCAATGCAGCAATGGTGCGAGGGTATCCTTGGTAGATGTTGTCCGTGAGGAAATCGGGGGGGGGGGCGGGGCGAGGAGGTGAATGAGGTGCTAATTCCACTTCAGCTTTGCCGCTGATGAGACGCTCCCCAAACTTTTCAAGGAGCCATGCCATGGTAACATTAGCAATGTGAGGAGGAGCATCATCCTGCTGGAACCACTTTTCCTCCTCATCAAGGTCCTCACGCACATCGAGCTCTCCCCACCTTAGAGGCCGATGCTTTGTTTTAACCCTGTTAAAAACCCTGTATGTACTAATATGGAGAAGAATGAAGAGAGTCCCTAGAGTACATGCTGCAGATATCCGCCGTTCAGTATCTGTCTATATTTCTGAGATGAGGTATTATGTACACTATTTAAATTATTTGGAATATTGTCCTCATCTTTGTTGCCATATTTATCACAACGTTTCGGCTGTTGTACGCTTCGGCCTACTTCAGGTGGTTGGAATGTCGAACTGAACCCTTTATTTCGTTTGCTGG
>OZ010598.1:37847063-37852063 GCA_963932145.1 Acanthosepion lycidas | reverse complement strand
GCAAAAATAAAATCGAAATGTTTTTGTTGTTATAGTTACATTAAAAAATCAAAATTTAAAAAGATAGACGCTTCTGTCTAAGTCTCTTTTTTTGGTTTTATACCAATCTGTCTTGTCCACAGAATTGATCTGGGAATTTAACTATATTGTCGACATGGAAAAAAAATCCCTTACTATAAGCGTAATTTACATTAACCAGATATATGTATGCATGTATACAGGGTGCCCCCCCCCCCAAAAAAAAAACAAGTTAACTTTTTCCCATCATATAGCAAATCTAAAATTTCCTGGTCCTTTTGTGGGGCACCCTATATATATATATATATATATATATATATATATATATATATATATATATTGTTACGAACATCCTCCTTTCTCCAACTTTACCGATAGCGGAGGTAGAGGAGGATCGTAATTGGTGTTTTTTTTTGTTTTTTAACATTTTACATTTTTTTTGTAAAATATATTTCTTTCCCAAGGGTCTTTTTCGATTGAGCAAAATCATAGGCCGTTCCGAGACATTTATGAGATGGCATCCTAGTCTCGAAAATAGGGACAGAGTGGAAATTGATGCCCTCGATGTGTCCTAGACATTGCTAAACTTCGATAGGGATGGGCTAGTTATTTCCCCCAAAGACCTCATAGTTGAACAAAGAAAGATATCTCAGAGTAGAGATTAGGTCCCAAAATAAATACCTTATTTTTGATAGCCCCCTTATACCCCATTTACTTTTTATAATAAATGTAGATCGTGGTTCGTAACAATATATATATATATATATATATATATATATATATATATATATATATATATATATATATATATATATATATTATATGCACTGTACTTAGTGGAAAAGGCTGAATATCAGTAATAGAGCTAAAATAAGTTGTATGGATATGAGTTTGTGATCCTGGGTCTCACACTAATGCAATTCATGGTGAAATATCTTCGCTAGCAAGACTTAATAAGGCATTAATTTCCTAAACATTCATTGTATTACGCGATCCTTATGTTTAAATTGTTGTCAGACGGATTTGATGTTTCTGGACCGAGTACTTTCGAAAATTTCACATTTTCATCCTCAGGGCGTAATTTTAACATTTACAAGTAAACTCCAAGACGAAATAAATGTAGTGTAGACCGAAAGATGATTTTTTTTAAATTAGATTATTTATTGACTGTTATATATATATATATATATATATATATATATATATATATATATATATATATATATATATATATATGTGTGTGTGTGTGAAAATATTGTAGAAAATAGGAAAGAAACTGGTTTGGTAAATGATCCAAAGTTCCTTAGTATTTTTGTAATTTTTTTAAAAAAATAGTGCTCGATACGAAAGTAGAGCATAAATATAATTATTTATTTAAAAATATGATTCCAACTCGCTACATAAGAGGTCTCATGTTTCAAAACAAGAGCCGAAAACTTCAAAATAATATTTGACTTGAGTTAAAGTAGGCTCTGTTCCATCTTCAAGCGAAATTTTTTGGGAATGAACTTATTTCTGAAATTTACGAGTTTTAATAGTATGGTCAGAATTGAAATCAGAAATTTCCATGGTAACATCAAGGGCGGATTGTTTAGAATCGGCAGGGGTGGGGTGTTAATAATTTGTATCAGCATAGAGTTACTTTCATAGATGCCGGGTCACGGTAAGGTGGGGGTGGCTAAATTTACGACGGAGGAAGTTTTCGCATAGTCTGGCTTAAGCGTCTACGGAGATTTATTTATTTATTTTTATTTTATTCTTTTATTATATCTCTTTGTGAAAGGGATTTGTGTATATGAAAAGGCCGTAACGTTTGTTATTTGACGACTTCATAAAGGGTTATCAATTTTTGTAGGTTATTAAAACTATGTATATGGGCTATGGATTTTAAAATTTATTTTTTGTATGCGAGTTTTTAGCTAGTTATTCAGAGCGTAAGTTCGGTTGTGTCGGCAGAAAACCGTTAATTCTTGCCGGTTGTTTTTAATAGGTTTTTATTGGTTAGAAGCTTAATAATGTGTAGTTTCTCATGGAGGCACAAAGGGCATGGGTCATCCCAAGTTTTGCAAGTTCTAGTCCTGTTAATGATTTTCCATTTTACTTTAGGTGTCCTATTTTTTTCTTTCAGGTGCCAAAAATATTTAGATAGAGAGGTCTGATGTCTAAAGTTTATGTTGTTGAAGGAGCATTTATGCTGCCTCCATCTGGTTTTAAAGGCATTTTTCGTGGACCCAATGTATATCATATTATTGTTAGGGTTCTCCGTGGATGATATAGTGCATTGGTATACTACAGATTTGGTGCAGCACTTATTTTCTAATGGGCAGTCTACCGGGTTTCTACAATCGCATAGTTTTTCCCTATCATTATCTGATTTAAGTGTAGAGTTATTAAAACTATTCAGGTAGGGGGTTTGTTCAGGATATTATTATATTGTGTCTTCTTATTATACCTTCTAGATTTTCAGTGCAGCAATAACTCAATTTTAGTGTGTTCTTATTGAATATATTACTAAACCTACTTTTGGTGGGAAAGTGTTTATCGATTAGAGCTAAGAACTTCTGTCCTAGTTTAATATTAACCATTTGGTTGAACGGAGGTGTATACCAAATGATGTTTCTTTTCCTGTTTTTTTTTCTTTTGGTTATTGCAATTGTCCCTATATTTAATGTTAGCATTTTTATAACCACTACTTTTTAGGGCAGTGTTGTAGAAGTCATTATGTTGGTGGAACAGAGCCCACTTTAACTCAAGTTAATTCAAATATTATTTTGAAGTTTTCGGCTCTTGTTTTGAAACATGAGACCTCTTATGTAGCGAGTTGGAATCATATTTTTAAATAAATAATTATATATATATATATATATATATATATATATATATATATATATAATTTTAACTAAACCAGTGTTTTTTAGAATCCAGCTGAAAAGTCACAGATAAAAAGCAACGAAAAAACGTCACGCGTAAAAAAGTCACAGAAAAAAAGTCACAGAAAAAAAGTAACGGTAATGTTCGCACTCTTTCTACGTCTTTTACAAAAAAAAAATTAATATTTTAAAAATGTTAGAATTATAATCGCATAATCGTCTAGGTTGCTTTTTTAATACACATTTTTTGAGAGAAGCACATTTTTCTAAAGGCCAGATGGTTTGTGTAAAATTGTTGGATTTTTTATGGACTTACCGCCAAAATTATTTGTTGAATTGTCGCGAATCCATTTTTGGAGAAAGATTTCTATTTACTGGCCAGTGATGGGTGAGATCTCTTTAATCGCCTGTGAAATCTTGAAGCGGTCCGGTATGATGTTCTTTTGGACTGCCATTTAACGCATCAGGAGAGAAAGAAGGAATCGTCAAGAAAGCAGTTGACGGTCGAGGAAGAAGGCATTCGCCGAGGAGGTCATAAATCAACACGGAGAAAGAGCCGACAGATTCAAGACAGATTCAAACCCCAGGACAGAACATTCCTTTCTGTGCCTTCCCGAGAAGAATTTAGACCGAAAGCACTATCAATTTTAACTTTCCAGCAAAGTACTACTAAAAAAGGCATTCGAGATAACGATTTTTGAAAATACGAAAAATGACTTCGTACTGAGACGCCATATTGCTAAAATTATGTTTAGAACGGGGGTCTGCGTTTTGTATTTTTTGCCTTGTGCATATTTTTGCTTTCTTCCATTTTTAAAGGGTGTAATATTTTTTGAATCCATGTCTTTTTCTAAAAATTGTAACACGTTTTTCCTTGTATCTGATGGCAATCCCTTCCTTGTAACCCCAGAAAATTGTTATCCTGTCGTCATAGGCGCACAAAAGGAAATTTTGGTGTGACCTTTTATCTGTACCCTTTTCTTCTGTAATATTGTAAAATAAATATTTTTCCGTCTGTATCTCTGAGATGAGGTATTATGTTTACTTGCATTATTTACATTATTCTGACTATTATCCTCATCTTCATTACCATATTTACAACGTTTCGGCCGTTGTACAATCTACCCCGGTTGACGAAATAAAGGGTTTGATTCGAAATTCCATTCAACCGAAGAAGGCCAGGGCGTACAACGGCCGAAGCGTTGTGAATCTGGTAATGAAGATGAGGATAATAGTCCGAATATTGTAAATAATGCAAGCAAATGTTTTTCCTTTTTAAAATTTTACGCAGTGGTGGTCTTGTTTTTTTTTTTTTAATTTCGTGCTTATTACAGTCACTTGTTGTTTTACAAAGTTTTGGATCTGACACAAGTACTTGGATTTGGTAGAAAAATAATTTTTCTTTAATAGGTTAACTGCCGAATACACACCTTTTTTTTTAAATTATGTGCAATAAGAGATTATCAACAATAGCTCATAATAAAAAAAACCCCAATTATAACAATATATCGAAATAAAATTTATGATAGAAGCTATGTTCTTACCGTAAATCTTATTAGGCGCAATGAGAGATGAGCATCGATAACTAATAATAAAACAGTTATGACAATAGACTAATAAAAGTTGTGTCGGATAGAAGATTCCTTGTCACCGTAGATCTTATTAGGGACAATAAGAGATTAACAACAAAAACTAATAATAAAATAGAACAATTATAACAATATACAGTAAAAGTTATGTGACAGATAGAAGCTTTGTTCTTACCATAAATCTTATTAGGCACAATAAAAGATCCACAACAATAATTAATAATAAAACAATTATGACAATAGTCTAGACTCTAATAAAAGTTATGTGACGGATAGAAGATTAGTTCTTACCATAAATGTTATTAGGCACAATAAGAGATTAACAACAGTAATAATAAAACAATTATGACAATAGATTAATAAAAGTTATGTGACGGATGGAAAATTCGTTCTTACCATAAATCTTATTAGGCACAATAAATGGTAAATTAATAAGTTTTGTTAAAATAGAACAAAGCAATAGATCTCCGGGCTCCAGTAAAAGAGCTGTCCGCTGGAGATCAGCTTGGAATGGCATCGTATT
>OZ010598.1:37822063-37844563 GCA_963932145.1 Acanthosepion lycidas | reverse complement strand
TGAAGTAGCAAGGGAGTTCCACAAGTGAGAAGTGTGAGAAAAGAAACTGTTAGCATAGAGCGCATCTGTAAATTGATGAGATCTCGACGCCAGTCTAGTACTGCGCTTAAAATTTTAAAAAAATCTGTAGTGTTGATATGTTATTTTCTATATAGACAGTTGTTGGCACTTCGCCGCTTTTTCGACGTACTATGCTTAAATTTAAAAAGTCTAGGTACCATAGCTAAAGCTCATCCGAAAATTTACTATGAAAGTATTTACAGAAAAAAAACAGAGAGACAACCTTACGGCTGTGGAAAAGTGACAGAAGCCGAGCTGCCAGATCAGTACCAATAATATTGGTAATTCACCTTTGGATCTTATCAAGGAAATCAAGGTAAATAGCAGTGGCATCGGACCATATGTGGTAGCAATATTCTAAGCATGAGCGAATGGTAATTATAGATATGCAAGGTAAGTTCTGGAGAGAAAGATTGTCTCGCACGAAACAGGGAACCGAATTTCTTAGCTGTTGACTTAGCAATGGATTCAATATATTCTTTCCCCTTGATGTCAGCTGAGAACGTGAGCCCAAGAAGGAGCAACGAATCACTTTCCTTGAGGTTCGCATCAGCGAATCTGATGGAAGGCGACGATGTCTTCCATATGATTAATATAGAGAAGTTTGATTTTACAGGTGTTTAAATTATCAAGCCATCTTTTGCGCCAGTTAACGACGCACTTGAGGTCGTTTTGACCATTGGTTGATCTTCTCGGACTGTGGTTGTGTCGTCAGCGTAAATGCCAAATTGAGAACTGATGTCATCGGGAACAGCATTAATAAAAATTAAAAACAGAGTATGAAACAAGGATGGAGCTTTGGGGGAGAGAGGCGTTAATACGAAATGATCTAGACGAGTGGCCGTTCAAAATAACTTTCATTTCACGATTTGATAGGGAAAACTGGATCAGTTCAGATAACTGATCGGGGTAACTTTTCAGCTTATCGAGAAGACCTGAATTCCAGAACCTGTCAAAGGCTTTCGAGATGTCCAGTGTTACAGCCCGATCTTCCCCGTTTTTCTCTAGAGCATGATAGACTATTTCTGCAATTGTGTTCAGTACATCAACAAGTTGTCCTGGAGAAACGAAAACCATTTTGCTTGTCTGAGAAAAGGCCGTCCGATGAAAGATGATAAACCAACATTGATGAGGGCCTCTAGGAATTTCCCCCCAAAAGGTAGAAGGCTAATAGCCCTATAATTGGATGGATCGGACGGCTCACCATTGTTCTTAAAAACTGGAATAACAGATGGTAACTTCCGGCAAGCAGGAAAGTATGAAGCAGCGATGCCTTTATTATACAGTTTAGAGAGAACAGGAGCCAGTTCGAGAGCACACTTCTTAATGACTATTACAGGGATACCATCGGGTCCACATTCTTTGTGGGGATCTAGTTAGAGATGATAGCAGAAACCATGGAAGGGGTTATATGCATATCACTGAACGGAGGCCTAGTTCTTAGTGGGAAGTTAAGCAGGGATACTCCAGACGAGTCAAGAGTATAGTTTGAGGAGAATTTACGGGCAAAGCATTCAGCTTGATCAGCAGAGAATGATAACACCTCTAAATGATTGAAAATGAGAGAAATAGAGACCTTACACTTATTTAATGCCCTATTACAGAGCTGCCAGTAATCAAGAGAGCGAAAGTTTTTAGAGGCTATACGGTGTCTCATTCTCTCGGCAAACAGGGATTTAGCTCCTTCGAGGACATGCTTACACGAATAGGCGCCTGTTGTGACGAGAGCTGTCAAGCTGGTGTAGCCGAAAGTAGTGGTCACTGTGTGCTATCGCAGCTGAGCATGCTGGTGGTGTCAACCATGGAGAGGATAGAGATTTTACCCGGTATATCTGAGAAGGGATGAAAGCGTCCATGCCGGCTTTGACTCAAGAAGAAACCTCAGTGGTGTCATTTTCAATTGGGAGGCTACAGATATTCCAAGGGGCGTCACGAAGAAAATCATGGAGTGAGTTCCAGCCAGCATGCTTGTAACGGAATCTATCTATCTATCTATCTATCTATCTATCTATCTATCTATCTATCTATCTATCTATGCTCCCCTCTCTCTCTGTCTATCGATTGTATGTTCATATATGTCTACCTTAGTTTATTTTGTTATTTAGCTATCTATGTTCATATCTATTTATCTATCTATATCTATCTATCTATCTATCTATCTATCTATCTATCTATCTATCTATGCCCCCCTCTCTCTCTGTCTATCGATTGTATGTTCATATATGTCTACCTTAGTTTATTTTGTTATTTAGCTATCTATGTTCATATCTATCTATCTATCTATCTATATCTATCTATCTATCTATCTATCTATCTATCTATCTATCTATCTATCTATCTATCTATGCCCCCCTCTCTCTCTGTCTATCGATTGTATGTTCATATATGTCTACCTTAGTTTATTTTGTTATTTAGCTATCTATCTATGTTCATATCTATTTATCTATCTATATCTATCTCTGTTCACGTCTATTTATCTACCTTTGTTCATATCTATCTATCTATCTATCTATCTATCTATCTATCTATCTATCTATGCTCCCCTCTCTCTCTCTGTCTATCGATTGTATGTTCATATATATCTACCTTAGTTTATTTTGTTATTTAGCTATCTATCTATGTTCATATCTATTTATCTATCTATATCTATCTCTGTTCACGTCTATCTATCTATCTATGTATCTATCTATCTATCTATCACAGTTTTTTTAATAGATATCTTGAAATGCTAAGCAAAGTAATCTCCATAGTCGTTCGTTTAGGTAGTGAGTTCGATTCGAACTCAATTCGTATGGAAATCATTGCTAATCCTCATTTATTGTGGCCTTGTACCAGTTTATATTTATTGTCTCTAAGCCAACTCTCTTTTTTACCTACCATCTGGAAGACTTGTAGAAGATGAAGTAAAACTTTCGAAATCACTTAAATACAATATATATTTAAATTTAGGCTAAGCATTCATGAATTTTCAGCGTTTCTCGATGGGGAACGTTGCTGGTATTTTCCCACTCTTTGAAAATTTGACATTTCAACGATAAAACCATTATTCATCTGAAGACAAAACGTGTAACGTGTAGGAGGTTTTTTTTATTATTATTCTGACATACAGCGTTGTATACTATAGGCCAAAAGTTTTGTCGTCCTGGGTATGACGATAAACTACATCCGTCAGCAAGGCCTCTCATCGAGAGGTTTTAAGGAGGGTGGAACAACCTCTTAATTGCTGTTGTTCACCTTGACCTAGGGTGGGCCCACCTGTTAGGGACCCAGCTATAGGCAAATCGTGAACCCACAAACTGGGGTCAAATCAAGTCGGATGCATTACACACACTTACGTACTAATACCCTTGGGAAAGGTAGGAATGCTCTTCTCCCCGCCCCCATCTGTGGGTAAATATCGGAACAGACCAGGTTCTAGAACAGACTTGGTTTTTTTTTCACTTTCTAGAAGAAGTAAAAACTCTGAATTCAAAACCGACCTGGAGAGGGTTGGGCTCCGCCAGGCTATCTTGCCCAAGAAACGTCGAGGCTGCAGTATACGTGGTGGCCCTACAACCCTGATAGGTCACAGAATTCGCGATTCGTGATTCGAAAGAATAGATATTCAGTTAATCAAACAAAGCAAACTGTTGTAACCCAGAGAAGATTGTTGAATAGAATGATCAAACGATGGTTGGTAAGAAACGATAACATTTTGGACAAGAATAACACATATAAGATTCGCCATCGGCGCGTCGAAGTAGTCAACTGATAGAAGTGAGTCAAGTGAATTCCACAGTGAATCTCTAACGGTAGGTTATTTACCCAAACTCCTCACGAGACAGGATGTGACACTAAGCCAATTTTTGTGTAAGGTAAAACTGAGCCACAATGAATCTCCAATTGCAGGGTATCTACAAACTGCCCCACGAGGTCAGAAAAACTATGGCACCTTCCTTGATGAATTTCATCTTTACATCAAGAAACTGTTTAGACAACTGGAAAGGATCAGTATAAAAAATAAGAAGAAATAATATGCCTATATTATCTGATAAAACATGTTTTAATGAAGATATGTTGCCTATACACACACACACACACACACACACACACACACACACACACACACACACACATATATATATATATATATACTTTATTATAGGATATTACATTCGAACATATGTAAACATGATGTAACCTAGGAAAGGTTACTGAATAGAATAATCAAACGAAGATTGGTAATGAACGATAATACTTAGGACAAGAACAACACATATAAGATTCGCCAATGGTGCGTAGAAGTAGTCAACTGTTAGAAGTGTGTCAAGTGAATTCCAACAAGGAAGGATGCGGCACAAGACCAATTTTTGTGTGGGGCAAAACCGAGCCCGTAGGCTAGGCCAAAAATTTCCTGTATACCCCGCATACAAGGGGTCGGGTTCCTTTCTACCTCCCCGGACGACACTCTGCTCTTCGGCATAGGCTCGTCCGGGTTCCTTTCTACCTTCGGGCAGAGAGTTCGACAATTACCTAAGATCTGTCAAGACCACTCCGAAGACAGGTGGGCGGGAATCTTGTGTCCATTACTGTATTTATGGGAATCGTGACATATCCATTATCGCCCATAGGTATGTTATAACCCAAACCAAACGAAGCCAAAAGTTTGGGGACATCCTCTGGATTTAATAATTAGTAGGTTTCATGCTTTTTTCAGTTTAATTAATGTTGTGGAGTGATTTCGCAGTGGAGGCTTGTATTGGTACTAAGTCGGTCGTAAAATAGGTACGTGCAAAACGTTAGGAACTTGATATAATAGGTATAACGCAGAGTAATCTAGTTGTGGTCGCTGATACTTTAATATTCGACTAACTGTCGCCCGACATCGACTGACTGACTCACTGACCGACTCACTCTTATTACTCCTACTTATTATAGGTGGGAGAGTCTATTAACTATAGAATAGGTGTGTTCCACTATAACTCCTACTAAACTAAGATGTGGAAATCATTTAACCCGTTAATACATGGCGTCCGAAATTTTAGAGTGGAGATTAACATAAATTTAAAATTCGCCAGCTGTTCGATAAACGTCAGGCAACAAGGCGTTCCTCGTGGAGCAATTTTATCATGGCCATTTTGAATAGACCCATTTTAAAAGCGATATGCGTATATTTCGTGCTGTTCTGCCCGTTACATCGATTTACCTGCATACAATTTTCAACAAATCATACACAATACACAATGCTTCCCTGAACATCACAATCTCTTTAAGGCAAAGACCGATCGTTATCCATAATCCTCGTAATCTCCACTTCCTACCATTTCCTCGTTCGTTTATATCCCTTCTCATACATCATAACTATTTGAAAAGTATCTCTCTACCTTGAGCGGCTCTCAACTCTTGTATCGGATGAACTTTAGTATATAAGGAAGGCAATAATAGGCCTTTTTTGTTATGCATGCCTCGCATTTGTCCTTCTTCGACAAACAAAATGACCTATACAAAAACACTATTCTATGCAGACACCTGTTACTTTTTTTTGTATACTGTTTTGCAACAGTGTGAGTCATAATGTACTTTGTGTGCCGATAGCAATTTTGAAACTTATACACAAAGTGGGGCAATGTTGTTGCTCATCCAGTAGGGACGTCGTTTTGCTATATGCACTATTTGGATTGCTATAAGGACCAATCAGGCAAGTATGAACCACGAGACAGTTTCAGTAGGATAGCAATCATACAACGTGGCCCTTCCACAGTCTTTCGCCAATCGGACACAGGGAACGCCCACGTTGTATGTCTATCCTTATTCATGACGATGTGCACCAAAACACTGGGAAATACACGTTGCACGCTCACAAAGAAAGTGAAACAAGTTGAAAAATAAACGCTATAACTCGAACCTCGTTTCCAATATAATTAAGTGTTTATTTCAGGGATTCATTTTGCATGGTCTGGGGGTGGTTAGGTAGGTGACACTTGGGCACAACTACTGTCACTTCTGACAGACTCACAGATCACTCTTTACCCATCACGACGCAAAGCGACAACCCTAACGGGTGGCATCTCCGAAGGAGACTCTGCTCAGTACAGGACTCCTTCGATCCTAAATGTTAATCCTTGGTCAAGGTGATCTGAAGACCCGACTTCACAGACTTTATCACTGGTCATAAAACACAAAACATTGGAGTCGAAGATAAAATCACACAGTATCAAAGTCTATGTGAGTGTATTAATCGTAGCGTCAGAGATTATTTTAATGTTAACAACTGTAATCTATTTTTTCTTACAATTTGTTTATTGCATGTTTAATTATTTTTTGTCCTTTTTCTCGTAATTTTTTTAAGATGAGGTGTTACGATAAGGATACACTTTTTCGGGCCTGTCTTCTCATCTCCGTTGTTATATAACCCCAAAATTCCGACAAAATTTGAACAGAGTATAACAACCAAAATGAACATGCTTCTCGGAATATTAATATATATCATAGATATGGCTTACTTTCCTTACAGAACAGTGAATATAATACTGCGTATTGAGCAAGGATTTTCAAACTGTGGTAGGCGAAAGAAATTCAATGCGTTCAGTCTCGTACTGGGTCTAAAAATATTATTGGTCAAAAGACAAAGGAGCCCACCCACTCATAACTACACTGCTATAATTTAATATTCATGACGAATATATAAATTTCCCAAAAATACTTATGGGAAGAAGCGTACAATAAAATATTTAGTGAAAAAATGTGTTATTTTTACAAATTACAATGCACATGTACTGTGCATATTACTGACAGTAGATACAAAATATAAATATAGAATCTTATAATTGAATCTTTTATTTATTTTTTGTTTTAATTTTAAGTAATTTGATATTTTGAAATAGTTTATTGCACAATTTATACATTAACAGATAGTTCAAAAGCACAATAGAGCATTGCATGTAGTCCTCTTCGTCAAATATCAACCGTTATATATCCTACATAGCCTGATAATATGCAGCTCTTGCTCCCTCTCTGTACGCATTTAGTAACCCTCCAACCCGAGAGACTCCCTGGTGTTTGCTTCCCCGATCGTTTCAAACTTATCCCCTCCAAGTCGTGCGTCAGCCGTTATCTATTGTACTTATCCTCATAATATCACTACAGGGATCCTTCCCTGCCCTCCATTAGAATGTGTGACGCTCAACTTCTCGAGGGCAACTCTCTGCGGCTGCTCGGTCTCACGTTGACGGCTGACCTGAGATAGAACAAATACATTGAGTCAATTGATTCGTCCACCGCAAGGAAAGTTGGCTCCCTGTGCCGCGCCAGGAAATTTTTCTCCCCGGAATCGATCCTCCAGATCTACAAATCAACAATTCGCCCTTGCATGGAGTATTGCTGCCATATATGGTCTGGAGCCCCTTCTGTTTGCCTCGGGGTTCTTGATAGGCTCCAGAGGCGGATATGCAATATAATTGGCCCTGATCTGGCATCTAGTCTACAGTCACTTTCTCACAGACGCGCCGTCGCCTCCCTCTGTCTGTTCTACAAATACTTTCATGGAAATTGCCCCGAGGAGCTGCATTCGCTGGTTCCCAGATGTCATGAGTTCAAGCGCCCTACGAGGCTGGCATCCCGCTCTCACCCCTTCACTGTCGAAACTCCTAAATGTAGCCGTCACTTCTACTCCAATAGCTTCATGTCACGCACCTCTCGCCTGTGGAATTCCCTTCCCTATTCCAGTTTCCCTGAGAGCTATAATCTCCAGCTATTCAAATATAATGCCAATCGACATCTCCAGTTCCCTTGATCTATCCACTACCCTTCTCCTCATCCTTTCTTCTATCACTCCTATCTGATCTTGCTCCAAATTTTCTGTAACCCCTTGCGTCCTAGTGGCTTCCCGCCTTGCTAGGGGTGAAGCGCTTATATATATATATATATATATATATATATATATATATATATATATATATGCAACTCTTATCTCCTTGTATGCCCTTAGAACAACCTTATTCAATTGCTATTTCCAATGCCGTGTCCTGACTACGTAAACGATCCATTCATATACCGTCTTCTCAAAGGGTACACCAACACAGCCGGGCAGGATCAAACGGTATGTTTCTGGTCCCATTTCGAGAACCCCTTATATGGGGGTAATGTTGCATTATTTCCATCTGCGGCAGACTGCGAACCCACGTGACATATTTGTTTAAGTTATTAATATTTTTAATGAATTTCAGTTTATGTGTGTGTGCGTATGTGTGTGTGTGTTTGTGTGTGTGTGTGTGAGAGAGAGAGAGAGAGAGAGAGAGTTTAGCTGATACCTCCCCACGTGTGCCATGCTGCTGTCTCGGATTGGTGTTTGATTTTGTTTTTTCGTTATCGGAACGCCATCTCTAGATAGATTTCCAAACTAAGCATAGAAGATATTTTCTGCCCATTAGGCAAGATCTTAAGAGAATTGAGGCAACAGAAATGTTGTTCTACAGAAGGATACTGAGAATAACATGGACCGAACATGTGGGCAACGAAGAAGTTTTAGAGAAAATGTAAACAAAAAGGAAGCTTATACTTAACATCAAGAAGAGAGAGTTGACATTACTGGGGTACATAATGAGGAAAGGGGGCTTGGAAAATTTGATACTCACGGGGCAGATTGGAGACAATAGGGACAGAGAAAAACAGAGCATAACATACTTGATGAGCGTAATTAAATGGATGGCGGAACAGGGTTCAGGAGAAATAACGAAAAGAGAAAATTTATTAAAAGCTACAAAGGACAGGAAATTGTGGAGAGCCATGATCATCTACGTTCTGGAGGGACACTACAAGTAAAGAAGATGAAAACGCGCGCAATTATCTACAGAATCAGAACAATTTACTCTATCTAACTTCACAGTGTGGTATGGTTTTTTAGAACTTTCTCTTCAAAGTGGGATCGTTTCTCTTGTTACGTTCTATGTCTTCTCGGGATCCCCACGCTATTAATAAAAACGGTATTAATGAAATGTGTTATTTACTTTTGGTATTCGTTTTATTAAATTTGACAGTTTCGATTCTAAGAGGCAGTAGCATGACTGACGTGGAAGCAACACATGTCGCACGTTGGCTCAGCGTCCCTCTGAGGGTGGTATAAGCCGGTCGCAAACCTGTGTGGGAGGCATATACACGCGTCAGAATTCTTGAGACCCTCTGTTTAATTCGCGCTGTTTTGGACTTATATTCAAAACCAAGAAAAAGGTAATCCATCACTGTCAGAATACCCTGACCACGAGTCACTCAGGCGAATCGCTGACAATTCTGGCCCTGGCCTTCGCATTCTGTAACACCCTCGGAAATAATTATGATGTAGTCACTCCCTTGAGAAGTCGGCCGTGGTGAAATTCGAACAAGGCCGTGCACTCCAACCATTAGCTTCTGATATCGAGGATGTCATATGTGCTTCATTTATTAAGCTATTTTTCACGGCTATTTTATACCTTTGCGGTCATTGGTAACTGTTGTTTGGTAGATATTTTACTTTAATGGAGGTCTTAAAGTTACCAATCTTTCTTCTTGTTCTTCTTGTTCTTCTCCTTTAGGCACAATGTCAGCTCAAGACGCAACAATCATGGATCTCCACGACTTCACTTGCTTTGTAGCAAGTTTTAGCCCATGCTATACCTTCTAACCTTTTTTTACACAAGCTCATTCGGTTACTCGTTGTTTCTCTTTGAAACTCTTACCTACAATATATCCTGTTAATGTTATATCCACCAAGATTTCACCGAAGTTAAGCAACGTCGAGCTTGGTTATTATCTAGATGGGGGACTGATTGGGAATATCAGGTGCTGTAAGCTTAGATGTGCGGGTGGTGTAATGAACAGCGGCTCGTGATTGGAAATTTGTGAGCCGAGTTCCAATTCCGATCGGGTTCGTTATATTAACTTAGGCGCAAATACTTTTGGGAAAGGCATGAATCCAACTATTGTCGCTCCAGCTCTGGCTTAATTAGTAGGACTTTTATCATTATTATCCTAAAAAAAAAATCTTACAATCTAAAAATATTTATGGCTTTAAATAACATGCAAAAGGTTAATAAGCTGTAAAAAAGATCAATCAATAAAATCCTCCTTAGACAGCAAGAGGAAATAAATATTCGTACACAATGAATTTTTGAACATATTTATAACTTATGAAAAAAAATTAAAATTCATACAATATTTCTACACCATTGCATAATGCTGCAATATGCAAAAAAAAAAAAAAAAAAAATTAGAAAAATTTGTTATAAATGAAATTATATGTATCTGTCTATATTTCTGAGATGAGGTATTATGTACACTATTTACATTATTTGGACTATTCTCCTGATCTTTTTCGGTATATTTATTACAAAGTTTCGGCCATTGTACGCTCCGGCCTTCTACAGGTGGTGGTTGGAATGTCGAACTGAACTTACACTAAGGAGTGTCCGAGAAAAGCGATAATAGCAACAAAAATTGCGATATAAGCTCTGGTAAAAACATGAATTGATAACAGCAAAAATTGCAATATGAGCACTGGTAAAAAATGATTGCTGAAAGCATTAGGTTTATAATACCCAAAAAATCATACACATGGCACGGTAGATAAAGGGGTTAGTTAGATCCAGTGACAGGACCCAAAGAGAATGATTTCAATACATTGTTAAGGCGATGGAGAACTTGGAGAGGGGAATTAACAGGAGATAACTGATATCCACTAGACACGTGGAACTAGAACAGTCTATCGCAGTGAGCGAAATAAAGGGTTCAGTTCGACATTCAAACCACCTGAAGAAGGCCGGAGCGTATAACTGCCGAAACGTTGTAATGAATATGGGGACAAAGATGAGGACAATAGTCCGAATAATGTAAATAGTGGAAATTATGTGCTATGTATAAAATTTCGAGGCGAAAAAAGTATTCATACAAAATATGTCTTTAATATCAAAGACTTAAGTTACCTTTATTTACATAATTCTTTGTAAGATTTTGCTAAATTCTTCCAGTTATCATATTACCGGAACAATCTAGAACATTCCACAATTCATTTCTTATTTAAGGTTATTTCTGTACACAAATCATACATAATAATTATCATCATGGGGAAAAGCAAGGAACTATCAAATTCGTAAAAAGAATTCATCATCAAACATTGGAAGGAAGGCAAAAGCTGAATATACTATTTACTACTATTAGTTCCGTTGTTGTTAAGTGTAAAAAGGTGAAAACTGTTGAAAACAAATCGAGATCTGGTCCACAATGCAAGATTTATCCCAGATCAATGAGAAAAATTCATCACAAAATTCAAGAAAATCCAATGACTACTTGTAGAGAAATACAGGAAGAATTAAAAGCATCAGGTATTATTGTTATGAAGAGAACAATAAGCAATGAACTTTTCAGAAGTCAACTAAGATCGCGTTCTCCAAGAAAAAAAAAAACTCCACTTCTATTGAAGAAACATAGGGATGCTCGGTTAAAATTTGTTCGTGAGCATAAGAATAAACCTGAATCATTTTGGGAAAGTGTTTTATGGACATATGAAGCCAAAATTGAACTATTTAGGCGTAATTCAAAGACTTACGTTTGAAAAAATGACGGTATATCCTTTGCACCGATGAACACAATCCCAACGGCGATATTTGGTGGTGGCAATATCATGGTTTGGGGATGTTTTTCTGCTAATGACACGGGTAATTAACATATAATAGATGGTAGAATGAATAAAAAAACATGCCAAGACGTTTTGGATTCTTAATTTGTTTGGGTTCGTAGTAAAGCTTGGGCTACCAAATGAATGGGTTTTGCAACATGATAATGACTAAACATACGGCTAAATTTACAAAAAAATGGTTTATTAAAAACAATTTCAATACACTCGAACGGCCATCACAGTCTTCGGACTTGAATCCAATAGAGAATTTGTGGCGTTTATTAAACATTCAAGTTAATAAAAAAAAAAAAAAGAAAAAAACATACTGGACGGAAAAAGAATATGCAAAGAATAATGGCGTAAAACACCAACGGAAGCTTACAAATAATTGATTAAAAGCTACAGAAGGGGACTGATTTTGTTGAATTGAATAAGGGATATGCTACAAAGTATTAAATGGGTATTAGAATTTTGTACGGATATTTTTTACGCCTTTTTATGACATGGTATACAAATATTGTATTGATTATTCTATTAGGTTGGTGCAAAAATAATGACGGTTTTTGACGTCTTTTTTAACGTCAAAAACCGTCATTATTTTTGCACCAACCTACTAGCTTGTCTCGCTAGATCAAATGCGACTGAGTAGTGAGTTCGATCCGCACTGGATGACCCACACTTATGCCACATCTAAGCTACGCCTAGAAAACCATCATAACGTTTCAGCCTTTCCACCTGAATTCTAGACATTCACATATAGGTTCATGCAGATACCGCTTGATATGTGTGGCTCTTTAACTCGGTTGATCAAAGGTCATCCGTTAATCGATATCTGCTCAGAATCAGTGGCTGAAACTCTCAGTAATGCATGGATAACATGGTTAGACGTCTCATTCAGCGTGTCATAATAGACGGAGTTTAGCCAGTTCGAGGGGCCAACTATTCTTAGATCTGTCTAGAATTATGTTTTTTTATGGATTTAGAACAATCGCTTATCATCCGCAGTGCAATGGGTTAGCTGAGAAAACTGACAGGACCATAAAAACGGCCATTATGTCTCGTTAGGAAAAAAAAAAAACTCTTGGCCATACAAATCTTTCTACTTGGTTCAAGTGACACACGTAACGATTCCTGTTTTTCTCTATTCTGTACCGACATTCTTCTTTGTTAGTGCCGACAATTGCTGAGAGAGAGAGAGAGAGAGAGAGAGAGGGAGAGGGAGAGAGAGAGGGAGAGAGAGAGAGGGAGAGAGAGAGAGGGAGAGAGATGTATATAGGGGGAGGATTATATGACTAACTTTTAGCTTAGTCATTTTGCATGTAATACATTTTTATTATGTTAGTTTTTATATATGAAAAGACGCACGTTTTCCCTGACAAGTTTTCCCAGACAAGGAAATCATAAAACACGTCCTAATTCGATATTTAATAGTCAGAGGAATATATATATATATATATATATATATATATATATATATATATATATATATAGAGAGAGAGAGAGAGAGAGAGAGAGAGAGAGAGGGAGATGGAAAAGAGAGAGAAAATCAAAGTCAGTGAGTGATAAGCAGAAAGAACCTGAGTGAATGGTGAATGAAGAGAAATAATGCCTGAGAGAATATAAATGAGTAGGACAGAGAGAGAGAGAGAGAAGTTTAAGTGAAAGAGAATCACTGTGAGTGAGAGAATGGGAGTTAGTGATTGAGTGAGAGATAAGCAGACATCAGAGTAAATAAGCGATGGAAAGTGCCAGACTATGAGTGACTGAGTAAGAGAGAGAGAGAGAGAGAAAGCGAGAGAGAGAGAGAGAGATTCAAAATGAGTGAAAGGGAGAGAGAGAACCAGAGTAAATGGTGAATGATAAACAGAGAATCAGAGCAAGAGAAACAATAGGAGTGCAAGAGAGAATAAATACCAATGTATAAAGAGAGAGAAATAAGAGTTGTAAGTGGGAGAGAATTAGTGTGAGAGAGAATTGGATTAAGTTAGTGAGAGAGAGATAAATAATTAGAACAAATGAGTGAAGGAGAAAGTCAGTGTATTATTGAGTGAGAGGGAATGAAAGAAAAAGGAGAGATAGTGTGCCAAAATGAGTGAGTGAGAGATAGAAAACTAAAGTGAATGGTGAATGATAAACGAAGAAACGGAGTGAGTAAGAGAAAGAATAAGAATGCACGAGAGAATAAGATTCAGTGTATGATATATATATATATATATATATATATATATATATATATATATATATATATATGCATTCTTTCGCTTACTCACTCTGATTCTCTGTTTTTATCATGCTGCATTATATTTATGCCGCTAAAAAGCAGGGATCTTTTTTGTCTCCTTATGATGGCCATCCTGGACGAAACTAATTGAGGAAACTAATTTAAATAATAAAAAAAAAATATTAATAGACAATTCACTGTGTCTGAAATTTCAATTTTTGAACATTTTTTTGGTCTACAAACACACACTGACACACACACACATATATATATATATTATGAAATGGACAAAGTCTGACAATTATTTTAAGACATTTTCATGTTTATACCTTCTTTTTTTTATAGATACAAATATTTAAGTAAATTCTCTGTTTATAATAAACAGTATTAACAACATTTACCGGCCTGAATGTCCGAGAAATTTTCATAGAAAATATTCGTCCTCCGATAGGAATCGAACCTGTATCCTATACGGAACCGTCATATAGCCTGACGTGCTTTTACCGATTTCGCCACAGAGGAACGTATCGGTTAACAAAAGCCCGTCAGGCTATATGACGGTTCCGTATAGGATACAGGTTCGATTCGAGGACGTATATTTTCTATGACAATTTTTTCGGACATTCAGTCTGGTAAATGTTGTTTAATACTGTTTATTATAAACAGAGCATTTACTCAAATATTTGTATCTATAAAAAAGAATGTATAAACATAAAAATGTCTCAAAATCTCTCTCTCTCTATATATATATATACATATATATATATATATATATATATATATATATATATATATATATATATATATATATATCTTTAAAATAACTCTGGCCATTAGCCATTTATGTATTAATACTATTGTTTCATGATTTGATTCAACTTTTATGCGTTATATATATATATATATATATATATATATATATATATGTGTGTGTGTGTGTGTGTGTGTGTGTGTGTGTGATCCCCAAAGCGTGAAACCCAGGGTTACAAACTCATATCCATACAGCTGAATATATATATATATTAGGTTGGTGCAAAAATAATGACGTAATAATGTCGTTTTTTGACGAATTTTTAACGTCAAAAAACGACATTATTACGTCATTATTTTTGCACCAACCTAATGTATATATATATATATATATATATATATATATATATATATATATATAGAGAGAGAGAGAGAGAGAGAGAGAGAGAGAGAGAGGAGGGAGAGAGAGTAGGAGAGAATCGATGAGTGAGTGATAGATGAAGAATATCAGAGAGGCTGACAGGCATAATGACTGAGTGAATGGGCGAGTAAGAGAATTAAATTGAATAAGAGAGATAAGCTGAGACAGAATGAGGAAGGGAATAGATTAAGGTGATTGTATCAGAAAAGAAAGAGTTAATCAGAGGGATTGAATGAAAGAATCAGTGTAACAGTGAGTGAAAGAGAGAGTCGGACTAAAAGAGAGAGAGAGAGAAATTGGATCTTTTCGAGTGTGTAAGAGAAACAGAGAGAGATTCACAGTGAGTAAGTGAGAGAGAATCGTAAGTGATCGACTGAGAGCGAAAATCGAAAAGCCGAAACCAATAAAATAAAATAAAACAAAACAAAACAAAATTAAAGACGGACGCTCAATGTATCGAGACGATTGGTCTTAACCAGTGAAACATGGCTTCGTAAATAGATTCCATTTCCCCGGGCATTTATAAAGAAGCTAGAGAAATGACCCTTTTTTTCATGATACAACAATGCTTTCATTGTTTCGGAATTCTCATACGAGAAACAAATCTGCCCGGATGTAGATTTTCTTTCAGTTAAGCCTGATTCAGGACGCGATGACATTTTATCGAACACCAAGTTAAGAAAGAATATACGATTAACACGTAAACGATTAGAATGTTCAACATTTCTTAAGAGAGAAACAAGCAATCTATTCTGGGATTTACAAGCCTTCGGAGAATTTCAATCAGTTAAATCTGGCAAGTTTTATTCTTCATCTTATGAATTTTATTATTATTACTTTTTAATAATAAAATGGAATGATCTGTCTATATTTCTGAGATGAAGTATTTACATTATTCGGACTATTGTCCTCATTTTTATCGCCATATTTAATACAACTTTTCGGCCCTTGTACTCTCCGGCCTTCTTCAGTATCTGTTTATATTTCTGAGATGAGGTATTATGTACACTATTTACATTATTCAGACTATTATCCTCATTTTTGTCCGCATATTTATTACAACGTTTCGGCCGTTATACGCTCCGGCCTTCTTCAGTATCTGTCTATATTTCTGAGATGAGGTATTATGTACACTATTTACATTATTCGGACTATTGTCCTCATCTTTGTCGCCATATTTATTACAACGTTTCGGTCCTTCAGTATCTGTCTATATTTCTGAGATGAGGTATTATGTACACTATTTACATTATTCGGACTATTGTCCTCATCCTTGTCGGCATATTTATTACAAGGTTTCGGCCGTTGTACGCTCCGGCCTTCTTCAGGTGGTTGGAATGTTATATTCCAACCACCTGAAGAAGGCCGGAGCGTACAACGGCCGAAACCTTGTAATATTCCGAATTATGTAAATAGTGAACATGGAATTAATAATAAAAAAAAAACTGCCCTCTTTTAAATTATCTGAGAGAAGACTTTCTGCCAACCATCCAATTGATGTTATCCTCCAGGAACACGACCGTCCTGGGTAAGACGATAAACTACATCCGACAGCAAAGCCTTTCTGATCAGGAGGTTTTGAGGAGCGTGGAACCACCTCTTAATTGCTGACGTACTCAGGTCCACCCCGACCCACGGTAGTAGCACCTGTTATGGCCCCAGCTATGGGTAAATAATTACTCTCCACCCAAACTGGTGTCACAACACTATGAAAGTGTAAAAATATGTTTTAATAGCAGCAATGCACTTTTGAAAAAAATATTAAAAGCAATACGTTTTGGAAAAATACTAACAATATATTTTTGAAGGAAAAATGATTACTAGCAATACAATTATTACCAGCAGTACATTTCTAATAAAGAAAAGTATTAGCATTTTTTGAAAAAAATATTGCCAGCAATACATTTTTTTTAAATATTGCCAGCAATAAAAATCTTGTCGGCATTAAATAGCCCATTGTGGTTGATATGCCGTAAACCAAACCAAACCAAACCAAACCAAACATAACATAGAAAGTTACTCATTGCTCCTTCTCAGACAAATGTTTTCCGCTGACATGAAGTGGAAAGTGTATATTGCTATGGCTACAGCTAAGAATGTTAGTTCACAATGTAGTACTAGACCCTTTTCGCGCTAGAATCTATCTTACATTCTTATAAGTCTACCATTCGTCCATACTTTGCTGCCACATATGGTCTGGCGTTTCTGATATACATTTAAAGATTCTTGAAAAAATCCAAAGAATCTGCGAGGTTATTGGTCCCGACCTGGCATCTCGGTTTCCATCGCCGTAATATAGCTTCCCTGTGTCTTTTCTACAAATACTTTCGTGGTAATTATTCTGATGAACTTTCCTCTATGTTACCTAGACTTTATGAATTTAAGCACACTACTAGCTTAGCGGCAAGTTATTAACATTTAAAATGACTAGATCGAACCGTAAGTTCTATTTTGACAGTTTCTTCTATCGCACTTACGTTTGTGGAACTAACTTCCGGCTTTTTACTTCGCAGTCAAGTTCGATATTCGAAAAATTTAAATACAATATCAATCGTTATCTTTTATTTTCAAAAATCTTGTTCTTTTATTGTCCTTTCTTTTTAATATTAGGTTGGTGCAAAAATAATGTTTTCTGACGTTAAAAACTACGTCAAAAAAGTTTTTATTTTTGCACCAACCTAATATATTTTTCTCATACTCTCTAACACTTGCGTCTTAGTGGCTTTATTGCCTTTCTTGGGGTGAAATATTGAATATTCAAATAAAAAAGCAACACTAATAGAATAAAATAAAAATATAAATAAAATAATAGTTCTGACCAGTCATGCCACGCCCATTGTAGCTAACCACCCTAATTCCCTTAATATTCCATAGGTGAGATGTACATTCCCCTCAAACAGCTTCTTCCCACGAGCAGCTTTCTTTATGGAACCGTCTCCCAAGATTATGCTTCCCCGATCATTACATTCTTAACCTGTTCATGTGTGGGGTTAACCGTTATGTTATCCACATATCCTTATAAACTGTGCCCCTTACATCTTACTACAATCCCCATATGATGTAATGGAATAACCACTGACCCCCCATGAATGATTACACTATAGGTAGTAAGTACCTATAAAATCAACTGTCTACGAGAGACTGTAGGAAAAGTGAGAGTGAGAATAGTGGTCTCTCCTGATCTTCACTGTCGAACTCTTTGCCTTGAGCAGAGAGGAACCCAGACGAGGCTTTGCCGAAGGACAAAGTTTTGTCCGGGGAGGTAGAGAGATCCTGAACCCGCCTATGCGGGTTCTAAGGGAATATTTTTGTCAGAGCCTACAGGCTCGGAGAACCCACGGTAAACTCAACCTTGTGCCACATAAACATAGGTGGCGCTGTTATATATTGACAGTGAGAGAGAGACGACTCAAGCACGTTTGACCTTCCAATTAGTGGCACTCACTACTAGATTGACCTGTGTGTAACTGTACCGTATTTCATATTGTACTGGTTGTGTACAATAAACCTTTCTTCTATTATCCACCTGGTGTAAAGTATTTATTCCCTTAGCACGGAATATAACACCATAATACCTCAAAGTCTATATGAAGTAACTAGTCCCAATATGTACAATTTATTGTCTGTGAGTTGGGGGGGACAAAAATAAAAACCCAGTTACTTTAGTGGGTTTTTAGACATTAAATATTTTGCTGTTACATCCTGTGTATGTATGTATGTATATATATATATATATATATATATATATATATATATATATATATATATATATATATATGTAAGCAAATATATGGATATAGATTCGACAGTATGAAGAAAAATATACGGAAAAAAACAAACAAATAATAATTCTTTTGGTCGCATCTTTCTACCAAATAACCATTTGACCGAACGTATCTCCAATAATTTAAATGCGTTAAAAATTAAAACTGCAATATTACCCACTAGAACTATCCGTAGTTTATCAAATAGCACCAGCAAACAACATATTACATCCGATGCTTGCATCTACCAAATCTCATGCAAAAACTTTGACTTAAAATATGTGGGTGAAACATGTAGGTCCGTAAAATCTCGTGTTTTCGAACATAAACGAGATATTCGCCTCGGAAATTTAAACAATGCTTTAGTTGTACACACAACTAAAGCAGATCATAATTTCGATTTTGATTCCGTGAAGATTTTAAAATATTTTCATAATAAAAATCTTAGGAGGATTTATGAAGCAGGCATAATATCCATCTCACGCACGGTGAATACTAGACCTGGCTTCTTTAGTATTTCCCCTTTTCTAGCGAGATTAATGCTCGACAAGCGTACATATAAATTTTAGATCAAAATAGAATTCTTTTCATTTTTCCTTTTTCATTCAAAATACTCAAATTTTAGGAATACGGTTTCACAGCGTCGCCCACGTGACGACAACGTGACCATGTTTAAAACGGAACGCTGAACATATAAAACTTTCAGTTATCTGTTTGGATAAGTCTTGTTCTTATGTCCATCGTCTTTGTCATGTTGAATTGATAATGTTAATTATATTTTATGAATATGTCCTGAAGATGGTTTATTAGACCGAAACGTCCGACGTTGACATTATATTAACATTAAAACAGCATAATTGCATATAAGGATTTTTGTTTGTTTTTTCCGTATATTTTTCTTCATATATATATATATATATATATATATATATATATATATATATATATATATATATATCTGTGTGTGTTTGTGTGTGTATAATCAAACTATTGATATTCTTTATAATTATTAATATTTTTGCTATATTATTTCTTCTATCTTTGCAATACAAATATTGTTACGTGGCCTAGAGTGGATCTTGAGCTTTATGCAGGGGGAACATTATTAAAGAATTTCTAGATTTGATGAAAGATCGTATGAACTCAAGGTTTTCTGCTAAAAAAAAAAAGAACAATAACATTAAAAGACAATAAAAAAATAGTAATGACAATGATTCATCTAAAAAGCTAGTCCTGGGTATGATGATAAACTACATCCAGCAGCAAGGTCTCAGATCAGGAAATTGGATGTTTTAAGGACCCTGATCTACAGTGGTAGCACCTGTTAGGGTCCCAGCTATGGGCATAAAGATAACCCCAAACAAAACTCTATGAAAGTATACAAATACATTTTTATAGTATAAATACCAGCAATATATTTTTATATAAAAAAAACCCGACATTACATATCTATAATGAAATGGCCAACAATACATTTTATCTGTATTTGAAGGCATACAATTGCGTTCAAAATATATTGAGTTGAAGCCATAAAATTTTGTTAAAATTATTTAGATTTTGGCATTAAATAACCCATAGAGGTTGATATGTCACTAAACAAATTCAACCAAACAACCAACATGAAAAAAGAGTTTCAAAACATTAATCCATATAATAGACAACAATTACTTAAAGAAATCAAACTGTATTCCAAAATATATCTTTAAAACTTCCAAACTACAACTTAGAAAACACGCATCACTGCCTCGTGTAGTTATGTCCACACAAACATCTATATGCAAAAAAGCTGAGTATCATTTACCATGTATTCAATTGCGAAAGCAGAATAACATATTTTTATTACTTCAAACCTCCATAAAAATTAAATTTAGGAATTAAATGACCCATAAGGAGTTGATATGTCGTTAAACACTCAATCAATTAATCATCTAAAAAGCAATGACAATAAGATGAATTGAAACTAGTAATTTAATAATATATTGATTTGTTTTTTTTACGCCTTATCGACCCTCTGTGGGTCATTTAAAGCCAGAAAATATTTTTAGAGATTAAGAATATTTTGAGGATAATAATGATTTTACTGATAAAAATCCTACTAATTAACCCATAGCTGAGGGGGAAGATTCATACCATTCCGCGAGGGTATTTACGTGTAAGTGAATATAACGAACACGATTGGAATTGAAACGCGTTCCTCGGATTTACAATTCCGAGCCGTTATCCATTACACAACTTGCATATCCAAGCTTACAGCACCTGTTATTCCCAAGCGGTCTTCAAGATACTGACCTTGCTCGATGTTGCTTAACTTTGGTAAGCGTACGAGAAACAGTGTTTGAACATGATATGGCCGTCAGCCATAATAATAATTATAATGCTACATCTAAGAAACAATTACTAATAAGTAAATAATACTAATAATTGTGAGATGATGAGGTGGTACCACTTCAGCTTGTGATCTCCATCTTGGTTTCTTCTTCAGCATGTGAGAATGTGACCGACATTCGGTGAATTTTATATATTATATTTATTTTTTACACAGGATTTTATTTTCTTATTGTTCAATATATAGGAATAAAGTCGACTCTAAAAAGTTTTAATAACTTTTTCTATTGTTAGAAATCTTTTTTTATTGTTGAATTATGACTTACAATTTTCCTATTGTACAATAAATAGTCATCAAGTCTACTCTAAAAAAGTTTTAGTGATTTTGTAAAAATAGATCTACTTCTCGGACGTTAAATGGTTACCAATTTTTTTTTTTTTTTTAATGCGCACGTTTCATTCCATTTTTATTTTTATTTTGGAATTATTTCATCCAAAGCAAAGCAATAAAGCCACAAAGAGCTGCTGAGTGTTAAAGAAAACAAAAAAAAAAAAGCAAGAAAAAACATTATTAAGGAACGAGAAAAATAAAAGAGGATGAATCAAGAAGAAAGAAGATAATGATTGACATTTCATTTAAATTTTTGAAGATTAAATCTGGCTGGAAATTATGAAGCCGGAAGTGACTTCCTCAAGGGAGAAGATCGAGAAAAGAAACTGTTAGCATAGATCATAAGGTTTCATCTAGCCAGTTCAACTGTAAAATGATGAGAACTTGTTGCCAATCCAGTTTAGTCAATTCATAAAGTCTAGGTACCCTAGAGCAAACTAATACTCATTTTGTAAAGATACAAAAATGGCACAAGGCCAAAAGGGGCGTTAGGGGTAGGCTGGTCTTCAATCTGTGTTATATTAAACTTGGCTAGTCACAATTGCTGACCCAAACATATTACAATATTCCTTACACCAAAATAACATATTCTTACAGAGCATTCTTACTACAATCACTATAATTCCTCGAAGTCTATATGAAGTAACCAGTTAACATATGTACAATTTTTTGTCTGTGAGGTTGCTGGGTGGGGGAAGACAAAAATAGAAACCCAATTACTTTAGTGGGTTTTTATACATTAAATATTTCGCGGTTACACCCGGTATATATATATATATATATATATATATATATATTGAACAATAAAAAAAAATATTAAAAAATTAAAATCTTCAGAAACACACACACACACGCACACACACACACACACACACTCACATATATATATATATATATATATATATATATATATATATATATAAGAACTTAAGGTCTCTGCAAATC
>OZ010598.1:37814563-37819563 GCA_963932145.1 Acanthosepion lycidas | reverse complement strand
AACTTTTTTCTATTTTTATGTATAGGATTTGGTTTATTGAATTACAGTAACCTGTCGTTCTATTGAAATTTTTGTTTTCTGAAGTATATTTCTGTTTATTTATTAATTAGCTATGAATGAAAAGAAATTACTGTACATACATTCAAGTTTAAAAATTATCTTCTATAGTTAGTGAATTTGAAAAACTCCTCTATAACATAATCCATGTAAATGTGTATTTATTAAATATGGAAAAGAATGTATGTTTTCAATAATATATGCTTATTATTTGGAACGTAACTTTTGAGTCGGACAGTCTTGCAAAGAGGCAGATGACATTTTTGACTTACGGTCAAAAACTATGTTATTGTGGGGTGTTTTAGGCGAGAGATCTCTGTAAAATATGAAAAGAAAATGTAGCTCTTTACCAAATAACATATGAGCGGTTCTATTTGTTTACATGTTAACTACACCAATTGGAATTAAACACTGAACTGACCCGAAGTGCAGTGTAAGCTGTTGTCAAGGTGTTTTCGACGATTAACTCTGGCAATAATCGCGCGGCAGCAAGCTAGTCCTGTAATGTAACCCCAGGTGTCAGAGTGTCTAGTGGGGTGTAGACAAATGTATGTTGCTGTGTAATGTTTTAGTCAAAGTTTTCTGTAAAATATGAAAAAAAGGAGAAAAAAATGCGCCTATTTCCTACCCAAGTGACATGTGACTGGATTCACTGAGTTACATGGTAGATGCACCAAATGAAAGGAAACACATTAACCTGGCCTGAAATGGAAAGTGGTCATGTTTTTCCACACGTAAATTAAAAAGAAACCTGCTGATGTCGACTAACGAGATATCTCGCATGAAATGTCCTTGTTATGGAGCTGGATTTCGAGACATTTCACCGCTATGACGTCATTCATTTCACTAATTAAAATGTATTTAAAATAATAATAATAAAAGAAAGGGGACTTATAAAATAAGGAAGGAAGGAACACTAAGCCTGTGAAATCTTTAAGACATTTCCAGTTGCACGCCAACAGACAGTCGTTTATATCTATGTCTATAACACTTGATGTTTGAATTCATGAAACGCTTAGCATCAACTAACGAGATATCTCGCGTGAAATGTCCTTGTTATGAAGATGGATTTCGAGACATTTCACCGCTATGACGTCATTCATTTCACTACTTAAGCTGTATTTAGAATTAAAAAAAAAAAATCATTTTTACCCGCTTTCATAGCGAGGCCGAGCGCTACGCATGAGATGGGTGGTGGTGGTGGTGGTTGTGGCGATACTTGTACCCCGAGAAAATATGACTTAGACGTTACTGAGAAGAAAAAAAAACAAAAACATACCGCCATTTAAATCTGGAGACACCCTCGAAAAAAAACAAAAACACTTGATCTTATTTCTGAGAGACTTCTCGATAGATTTTTTGGTAGGTTTGAGGGTCTTCTTACACTTGCAGTGAATCTGACAGTAATGAGCTCAGGGGCTGCAATGATTGTTCTGGAGAAACTGACCGGATATTTCGTCGATATGATGTCAGGAATTTCTGTTAACGGCAGAATTAAATACAATGGGAAAGAAAGATTTTCCAATAAAGGTGAGAATAAAGAAATGAAACCTAGAGAGTTTAACCGAGTAAAAAATATCCTCGCTTGAAGTGGATATTACAGACATTCAATTTTATTTGCTACAGTTTTACACGATCAATAAAGTTCTATCTATCTATCTATCTATCTATCTATCTATCTATCTATCTATCTATCTATCTATCTCATTCTATTCATATTTGTATTTCAATCTATTCTAATATATATATATATATATATATATATATGGAGAAAAATATTTGGAAAAAACAAACAAAAATCCTTAAATGCAATTAAGTTGTTTTAATATGAATGAAATGTCAACGTCTGACGTTTCGGTTTAATAAACCTTCATCAGGACAATATTCATTAAAATGCAATTAACATAATCAGTTCAACATGACAAAGACGATGGACATAAAAACAAAACTTATCCAAAACAGATAACTGAAAATTTTAAATGATCAGCTTTCCGTTTAAGCGTGGTCACGTTGTCGTCAAATGGGCGACGCTTCAAACAAAACGTATTCCTAAAAATTTAAGTATTTTGAATGAAAACGAAAAAATGAAAAGAATTCTATTATGATGGAAAATTGTATGTACGCTTATCGAGCATTAATCTTGCTAAAAAAGGGGAAATACTAAAGAAACCAGGTCTAGTATTCACCGTGCGTGAGATGGATATTATACCTGCTTCATAAATCCTCCTAAGATTTTTATTATGAAAATATTTTAAAATCTTCACGGAATCAAAATCGAAATTATGATCTGCTTTAGTTATGTGTACAACTAAAGCATTGTTCAAATTTCCGAGGCGAATATCTCGTTTATGTTCGAAAACACGAGATTTTACGGACCTACATGTTATATATATATATATATGCAGCATGAATCGATCCAGCCTTTATCTTAAGTAACAACTTAAAAGAGACTGTTTGACCAAAAGTTCTGATAAAAAAAAAAAATAAAAAAAAGCAAATGAAAACTACAGATAAATTTAATTTTCTTCATCAAGTCATTCATTCTTGCAGTTCATTGCTATTAACAAACCAAACCAAATCTGACGCCAGCGTCACAGTGGTCGCAGGGCAATTTGTATTTACTCCCCCCTGTTTAATGTGGGGAGCCCGAGCGAGTGCAACCGGGCAAGGAACAAAAATTCCCCGAACCCCCGCAACCATTGATCGCAGGGCAATTCTTGTTTTTGCTTTGTAAGTACTCCTTATTAAACTTTAGAACACCATCAGCAACTTTGTTTACTGAACAAAATATTTTCATGTTACTTTAAGCAATTCTGCTGACAAAACAATAGCATGTTTGAATTTCACGTTTGGGTCGTCATATCCTGCTATGGAAACACAAAACAACCTTGAATGAAATTGATGGTCAGGCTAATGCAGTTGAGAAGCTTTGAAAAGATTCCTGCGAAACGGGAAGTAATACATGTGAATAAATCAGGGTTCTAAAGATTAAACCGACCTTGTGTCAAATCCAACTATCGTGGAGAGGTGGGGAAATTTCCTCAACGGCATTTTTGCTTAGGATCAAAGTGTAGTATTTGTTTTGCTTTTCTCTACTGTGTCTCTGCATCTGGGTTGTTCGTGGTTTTGTAAAGACGAAATCCCGCATTTGGGATTCAACCTCTGCGACAGTCATGATAATGGTCACAAGTACTGACAACTGATGACCTTGTGCCAGATTAAACGAAGCATAGGTAATACCAATTGAATATATTTTACTTTCTCTGGTGGATGAGACAGGTGCAAATTTCTCAGTGATGTTGGTGCTTCCTGTTCGATCCTAAATAGCAGGCAGCAATTTAAATGTTTTTGTTTTTTTTAAATCTCGGGACAAGCAGTCTTCTCGACATGGGAGAAACTGGCGCAGCACTGTCTTCCTATCTCACTTTTCACAGACACTAGTACACACATGCATACACAAACAAATATGGACACTGATACAAAAAACAGATGCACTCAAGCATACACACACGCATACGTACAAACATATACTGACACATGCATACATACACGTATACAGCTTACGATATCCAGTCACCACCCCGACGAGTGCGTCATGTGGCACAAGGCCTTTTTAACGTGGGATCTCCAAAAATATGCCCATTGAACGGCTTCAGGGTCGGTTTACCTCCTCGAAAGGGAATCCACCCTTCGGCGTAGCCTCCTTCGGGTTCCTCCCGCCCGAAGGCAGAGAGTTCAACCAAACAGCCGGTCAAGACTTGAACGACTGACACGTATACAGCTTACGGTCACATCACGTCGAAAAACCGATTCCCGTACGATCACCGAAGTTAAGCAATGTCGCGCCTGGTCAGTAGTTAGATGGGTGATTTCTTGGGAATACCAGATTCTGTAAGCTTGGATGTGCGCTGGTGTAACGGATGATGTCACGGAATTGTAAATCGGTGAGCTGAGTTTCAAATCCAGTTGAATTCATTATATTCATTTACGTGCAAATACCATTGGAAAAATGGAATGAATACACCTCTTGTCCTCCACAGCTATGGATTAATTAGTAAAATTTGTATCGCTAAAACCATTATTATCTAAAAAAAAAATAGGAATGTGTAAGAAATTATTTCGAGTTTGGCATTAAAAAACTCATCGTCGTGTTGATATGCCTCTAAACAAAAACAACCAAACCAAACTACACACAAAGAAATACGCGAATGCACCCACGCACATATGCACAAGCACATACACACATACTCACACATGCATGTAGACACGCAAACAGATGTACAGACATGCACACACACATGCACGCAAACACACATACACACACGAATACTCGCAAGCACTAACACACACAGAATCAGGAATGTTTTGTTAAGTAGTAAATGAATATCTGGCCGGTGAGGTGCCATATTCCGTATTTGCAACCTCCCCCCACCTACTTCGAGTCTTTTTATTGTTCCGTTTTCCGGGGTGGGGGGGATTCTGGCGTTTTTCTTTCTCTAATTACAGCTTGCAGATTGTCCAGTTTCTTCAACTGCAAATAACCCAGCGTCACGAGACAGCCCCTCAGCTGGGTTCTATTGATGTATAATTTACGATCGTTTATATTTTTCCCCGTGACTTTGACCCGTCCGAACATGGTGAGGTGTCAACAATGTACCTGGAAAAAGAAAAAAAATAGAAAAAAATATTAAAAGGAGAATAGTACATCCCAACTTGTAGTTGGCCAACTGTACTTATTTTCTTATTTGGAGATTTATTCCGGAGTAAATAAAAGGTTTATTCACTGTTTGGAAAAGACAATAGAAAATAAACACACACACGCACGTATATATATATATATATATATATATATATATATATATATATATATATATTAGGTTGGTGCAAAAATAATGACGTAATAATGGCGTTTTTTGACGTATTTTTTAACGTCAAAAAACGAC
>OZ010598.1:37772063-37809563 GCA_963932145.1 Acanthosepion lycidas | reverse complement strand
CCTATGAAAAACACATCCTCTTCACTCAGATTATATTTTTCGGATAAGTGTCCACTATAATAACGTGGAAAGTAATATGCAAACATATATAAAGATTGTATTCGCAGAAAGAGTTTGAAAAATGCACTGGAGAACATTTCTTTTAGATAGGACATTATTATTATTATTATTATATATTATTATTATTATGCTTATTATTATTCGTATCTGCTCGCATGTCTTGGCTGTAACGTTTCGACCGTTGTGCTATCCCGCCTTCTTCAGCTATCAGTACCTTCTTGGAATTCTGAACGAAACCCTTTATTCAATTCGTGTGTGTGTGTGTGTGTGTGTGTGTGTGTGTGTGCTTTGTTTTCATTCCACTTTCAGTGCCTACGTGATATTACGTACCAATTATTACTGACCGGTCTTTTTCACCTTTTGTGTAGCTGGTCTGTTTCTCCCACGGAACCAGATTGTGTGATTATCAGGCCAGTGAGTTTTAACGGGTTAATTTCGCACTGTTTTCTTCCTTCTTCTTTTTTTTTTTTTTTTTTTACATCCCCCTTGTGTAATTCGTCCTGAGAAAAGGCTTTCCTCATTTTAAAAATCATCAAACACAAAAACGTCTTGTCAAAAGTGTCCTCACTCGTGGAGTTGTGCTTATAAAGCGCAACGACTGACCGCAGTCGAAAGGGACACTCAAACTCAATGAAAATTAACAGTATGGTCAGTATAACAATGTGGTCAGTAGAACTTTTTTTTATCTCACAGTTGTACACTCAATACAAGGCCCAAGAACCACTCAAGGTAGAGGGTTGCTGAATGAGATAAAAATCAATGTAGATAGCGGTTAACCCGACACTTGAGAAGTTAAGACTGTAATGACTGAAGAAGCACTCTCTAGAAGACAGTTCCACAGAGTAGAGGTTCTTGGAAAGAAGCTGTTCAAAGGGAACTGCCTTCTTGCAAGTGGAATACAAAGGAAATGAGGATGATTCGACTCTGTGGAAGTAACGCATGACCTACCGAATGAGCATGTGTAAATGGTTGCCAGAATAGGTATTAGGAGGTAAAATAAAGAGCTAAAGGTTGCTGTGGGCTACAACGGGCAGGAAATCGTGGAGAGCCATGGTCGTCTACATCTTGAAGGGACACGGCGTATAGAAGGAGATATTTGGAGAGGCATGTCTTTGCTGTAAATGTTTACATTCAGATTGTCCTTGTCTTGGGCATAAATGTCAAATTCCTGGGGCGCTTTGTGGAATTTTGCAATGTCATATAACGATGTTTCGAAAGGATTATGGAACTTCATATATATTGCTTGTTGGAATTGCTGGAAAGCACACACACACATACATACACACATACATATATATATATATATATATATATATATATATATATATATATATATATATATATGTATGTATACTAAATTTCTGATACTCCATGAAGAGTGGACGGACAGGTCCGCCTACAAAACTCTGGAGTCAGAATACTGAAAATAACATCAATAAGGTAATTGACAAACTTTTACTTACATCAATTCTACCTCACTTTATACATGCACTCTTTCTCTCCCTCTCCCCCTCCCCCTCTCTCTCACACACACACACACACACACGCATATATATATATATATATATATATATATTAATAAATATATATATATATATATATATATTAATAAATATTCATATTATTAGCACGACTCGGTGTATCATGCACAATGCAAACTTCAAACTGCTACGTATAGACTGAGCGTTACGTAATTTAAATTTGAATAATAATAATAATAATATATATATATATATATATATATATATATAGAGAGAGAGAGAGAGAGAGAGAGAGAGAGAGACACACACACACACACACACACACATATATATATATATATATATATATATATATATATATATATATTCTCGTATACTGACATATACATTTCTCGGACTATATACAAGTACCTGTCGGTCGCACCTGTGCACATAGGCACATTTCAATCACGTGAAGTCGATTGTTTGACCAGACAGCTCTGTACATAGATACGTTTGTAAACACAATGACACCACTGGAAATTGAATTTAGGTCAGTAAGAAAAAAGAGAGAGAGAGAGAGAGAGAGTAAAAAATGAAAGAGCGAGAAAGAAAGAGAAGGAGAGACAGAGTAGGAAGAAATAGAAAGCTGGTGCAAATGTTACAGGAGGAAGCCGATATAGATAATGGAAAGGAAGACCAATACAAAGAGAGAGAGAGAGAAAGAGAGAGAGAAAGAGAGAGAGAGGAAGAGAATGATAGCGGGGGAGAGAAAGAGAGGGATAGTGAGAGAGATCATGGCGGAAGTCAATAGAAAGATGGTGTAAATTAAACAGGATTGTGCAGATATAGATAACGGTCAGGGTAGAGAGATCGATACGCAGCAGGGGAGGGGAGGACGAGAGAGAAAATTGAAAGCCAGGAAAAAAAGATTCAAAACGTTAAAAAAAAGGTCAGCAGCAGCAGCAGCAGAAGAAGAAGAAGAAGAAGAGGAGGAGGAAGAAGAGAAGGAGGAGGAGGAAGAAGAAGAACACTGCCATTACCTCCACTACACTACCACCACCACAGAGTGAAATGTGAGTGAAAGAAGAAGGAAAAAAAGTAGAGAAGAGGAAAACGAAGGTTAGAATAATGTGACAAAGGAAATCCTGACTTATGGTGGAGTAGAGAGTAAATGAAATCAACTGAGAGAAAGAGAAAGTATGATGGAAAAAGAAAGTAATAAAACCACCGAAGAAAGAAAAGGGACAGAGAGAGAGAGAGAGAGAGAGTGAAAGTAACAGTGAGGGACACGAAGCGATTGAGAAAGAGAGAGAGAGAGAGAGAGAGAGAGAGAGTGAAAGTAACAGTGAGGGACACGAAGCGATTGAGAGAGAGAAAGAGTGAAAGTGACAGTGAGTGACACTAAGCGATTGAGAGAGAGAGAGAGAGAGAGAGTGAAAGTAACAGTGAGGGACACGAAGCGATTGAGAGAGAGAGAGAGAAAGAGTGAAAGTGACAGTGAGTGACACGAAGCGATTGAGAGAGAAAGAGTGAAAGTGACAGTGAGTGACACGAAGCGATTGAGAGAGAAAGAGTGAAAGTGACAGTGAGTGACACGAAGCGATTGAGAGAGAAAGAGTGAAAGTGACAGTGAGTGACACGAAGGGATTGAGAGAGAGAGAGAAAGAGTGAAAGTGACAGTGAGTGACACGAAGCGATTGAGAGAGAAAGAGTGAAAGTGACAGTGAGTGACACGAAGGGATTGAGAGAGAGAGAGAAAGAGTGAAAGTGACAGTGAGTGACACGAAGCGATTGAGAGAGAAAGAGTGAAAGTGACAGTGAGTGACACGAAGGGATTGAGAGAGAGAGAGAAAGAGTGAAAGTGACAGTGAGTGACACGAAGCGATTGAGAGAGAAAGAGTGAAAGTGACAGTGAGTGACACGAAGGGATTGAGAGAGAGAGAGAAAGAGTGAAAGTGACAGTGAGTGACACGAAGCGATTGAGAGAGAAAGAGTGAAAGTGACAGTGAGTGACACGAAGGGATTGAGAGAGAGAGAGAAAGAGTGAAAGTGACAGTGAGTGACACGAAGCGATTGAGAGAGAAAGAGTGAAAGTGACAGTGAGTGACACGAAGGGATTGAGAGAGAGAGAGAAAGAGTGAAAGTGACAGTGAGTGACACGAAGCGATTGAGAGAGAAAGAGTGAAAGTGACAGTGAGTGACACTAAGCGATTGAGAGAGAGAGAGAGAGAGTGAAAGTAACAGTGAGGGACACGAAGCGATTGAGAGAGAGAGAGAGAAAGAGTGAAAGTGACAGTGAGTGACACGAAGCGATTGAGAGAGAAAGAGTGAAAGTGACAGTGAGTGACACGAAGCGATTGAGAGAGAAAGAGTGAAAGTGACAGTGAGTGACACGAAGCGATTGAGAGAGAAAGAGTGAAAGTGACAGTGAGTGACACGAAGCGATTGAGAGAGAGAGAGAAAGAGTGAAAGTGACAGTGAGTGACACGAAGCGATTGAGAGAGAAAGAGTGAAAGTGACAGTGAGTGACACGAAGGGATTGAGAGAGAGAGAGAAAGAGTGAAAGTGACAGTGAGTGACACGAAGCGATTGAGAGAGAAAGAGTGAAAGTGACAGTGAGTGACACGAAGCGATTGAGAGAGAGAGAGAAAGAGTGAAAGTGACAGTGAGTGACACGAAGCGATTGAGAGAGAAAGAGTGAAAGTGACAGTGAGTGACACTAAGCGATTGAGAGAGAGAGAGAGAGAGAGAGAGAGAGAGAGTGAAAGTAACAGTGAGGGACACGAAGCGATTGAGAGAGAGAGAGAGAAAGAGTGAAAGTGACAGTGAGTGACACGAAGCGATTGAGAGAGAAAGAGTGAAAGTGACAGTGAGTGACACGAAGCGATTGAGAGAGAAAGAGTGAAAGTGACAGTGAGTGACACGAAGCGATTGAGAGAGAAAGAGTGAAAGTGACAGTGAGTGACACGAAGGGATTGAGAGAGAGAGAGAAAGAGTGAAAGTGACAGTGAGTGACACGAAGCGATTGAGAGAGAAAGAGTGAAAGTGACAGTGAGTGACACGAAGGGATTGAGAGAGAGAAAGAGTGAAAGTGACAGTGAGTGACACGAAGCGATTGAGAGAGAAAGAGTGAAAGTGACAGTGAGTGACACTAAGCGATTGAGAGAGAGAGAGAGAGAGTGAAAGTAACAGTGAGGGACACGAAGCGATTGAGAGAGAGAGAGAGAAAGAGTGAAAGTGACAGTGAGTGACACGAAGCGATTGAGAGAGAAAGAGTGAAAGTGACAGTGAGTGACACGAAGCGATTGAGAGAGAAAGAGTGAAAGTGACAGTGAGTGACACGAAGCGATTGAGAGAGAAAGAGTGAAAGTGACAGTGAGTGACACGAAGGGATTGAGAGAGAGAGAGAAAGAGTGAAAGTGACAGTGAGTGACACGAAGCGATTGAGAGAGAAAGAGTGAAAGTGACAGTGAGTGACACGAAGGGATTGAGAGAGAGAGAGAAAGAGTGAAAGTGACAGTGAGTGACACGAAGCGATTGAGAGAGAAAGAGTGAAAGTGACAGTGAGTGACACGAAGCGATTGAGAGAGAGAGAGAGAGAGAGAAAGAGTGAAAGTGACAGTGAGTGACACGAAGCGATTGAGAGAGAAAGAGTGAAAGTGACAGTGAGTGACACGAAGCGATTGAGAGAGAGAAAGAGTGAAAGTGACAGTGAGTGACACGAAGCGATTGAGAGAGAGAAAGAGTGAAAGTGACAGTGAGTGACACGAAGCGATTGAGAGAGAGAGAGAAAGAGTGAAAGTGACAGTGAGTGACACGAAGCGATTGAGAGAGAAAGAGTGAAAGTGACAGTGAGTGACACGAAGCGATTGAGAGAGAAAGAGTGAAAGTGACAGTGAGTGACACGAAGCGATTGAGAGAGAAAGAGTGAAAGTGACAGTGAGTGACACGAAGCGATTGAGAGAGAGAGAGAAAGAGTGAAAGTGACAGTGAGTGACACGAAGCGATTGAGAGAGAAAGAGTGAAAGTGACAGTGAGTGACACGAAGGGATTGAGAGAGAGAGAGAAAGAGTGAAAGTGACAGTGAGTGACACGAAGCGATTGAGAGAGAAAGAGTGAAAGTGACAGTGAGTGACACGAAGGGATTGAGAGAGAGAGAGAAAGAGTGAAAGTGACAGTGAGTGACACGAAGCGATTGAGAGAGAGAGAGTGAAAGTGACAGTGAGTGACACGAAGCGATTGAGAGAGAGAGAGAGAGAGAGAGAGAGAGAAAGAGTGAAAGTGACAGTGAGTGACACGAAGCGATTGAGAGAGAGAGAGAAAGAGTGAAAGTGACAGTGAGTGACACGAAGCGATTGAGAGAGAGAGAGAAAGAGTGAAAGTGACAGTGAGTGACACGAAGCGATTGAGAGAGAAAGAGTGAAAGTGACAGTGAGTGACACGAAGCGATTGAGAGAGAGAAAGAGTGAAAGTGACAGTGAGTGACACGAAGCGATTGAGAGAGAAAGAGTGAAAGTGACAGTGAGTGACACGAAGCGATTGAGAGAGAGAGAGAAAGAGTGAAAGTGACAGTGAGTGACACGAAGCGATTGAGAGAGAGAGAGAGAGAGAGTGAAAGTGACAGTGAGTGACACGAAGCGATTGAGAGAGAGAGAGAGAAAGTGTGAAAGTGACAGTGAGTGACACGAAGCGATTGAGAGCGAGAGACAGAGAGAGAAAGAGTGAAAGTGACAGTGAGTGACACGAAGCGATTGAGAGAGAGAGAGAGAGAGTGAAAGTGACAGTGAGTGACACGAAGCGATTGAGAGAGAGAGAGAGAAAGAGTGAAAGTGACAGTGGTTGACACGAAGCGATTGAGAGAGAGAGAGAGTCAAAGTGACAGTGACACGAAGCGATTGAGAAAGAGAGAGAGAGAGAGAGAGAAAGAGTGAAAGTGACAGTGAGTGACACGAAGCGATTGAGAGAGAGAGAGAGAGTGAAAGTGACAGTGAGTGACACGAAGCGATTGTGAGACAGAGAGAAAGAGTGAAAGTGACAGTGCGTGTCACGAAGCGATTGAGAGCGAGAGACAGAGAGAGAAAGAGTGAAAGTTACAGTGGTTGACACAAAGCGATTGAGAGAGAGAGAGAGAGATAGAGAGAGAGAGAGAGAGAGAGAAAGAGTGAAAGTGACAGTGAGTGACACGAAGCGATTGAGAGAGAGAGAGATGGGGGATATAATGTGTGAGTGAGCGAAAGTGATACTACCCATAATTCACGGACTTTTAAGACATCTCTCTGTTTATCCGTGAATTTACATCGTGTTTCCCGGCTCTCGCCGGATATTGGCACACGCCTCTCAAAATCCTTTCTGCCGGAAAGTAACCCTATTTTTTTTTTCTAACAATCTTCCTTTCTTTAACTAGGATGCTTTGAGGTTCGCCTCGTACGTGACTTTTATGCAGCAATCGGTGCGGACATAGAAATGAACACTGAAGTCAACTGTCTGTTTCACGGCTTAAGCGAACATCAGCGATTGTCTAATGATTGCTTACGGCATGAAATTACTAGTTACCATGCCTGAGTGGGTTCTATGTCGGCACCGTTTGTATCTACAAACGCATAATCATCATTATCATCATCATCACTGTCATTTCCCAACTTCCGCATCTTTGCCAATACCTCTGATGGGTCCCCACTAAACTTTCCTCCTTAAATCACGAATGTGATGTAGGACTTCCAAGCTCTTCCAAGAAGATGAAGAAAAAGATTATCATTCACACCTTGGAAATTCAGAAATTATTTTGGAATTCGTAATTTAAACTTATAAAATTAGGATAAAATTCCAATAATAAAATAAAATAACAACAAAATATTAAATATAATAAAATATTATAGAATATAATAAAATTAATAATATTAATAAGAAAATAGTAATAATTAATATAATAAATATAATAATAATAATAATAATAACAATGATAATAAAACATAATAAAAATTACTAAAATATAATAAAATAAAATTATAATAAGATTATATTAAAATTATAAAATTTAGATAATTTTATTATTTTATAATCAGAAATTATTTTATGAAGAAGAACCCTGTAAAATCAGAAATTATTTTATAATTAGTAATTTATAATTTAAATTGATAAAATTATAATAAAATTCCAATAATAAAATAAAATATTATTAAATATAATAAAATATAAGATATAATAAAAATTAATCTGTCACACCTTGGATTATCAGCTTCAATAAAAATGAAAAGATCGTGGTACTACTGGTCAAAAATGAACAGCTCAATAGGAAAAAATACATGATGCAGGCAATGTCAGACTTTCCAAGAAGCAAAAATGACCAAATACGCAAATAGTAAAATCCAGCCATTTGTTTATCTTGTAATCGTTCCTAAATAATGCACTTGGATATAGTGAGTCACTTGACACAAGTGAAAAAACCTACTGACCCCTATTTCACACTTTATCGATATTTAACGTGTAACGTGTCTCGATAGAAGTATTTGGTAGATAGATCGTTTCCCTTGGTTTCAGCACAATTACTTTCTACGGCTTTCGATCACACCTGAATATACAGATTTGGATATTTCCTCTGTGTCGTTACAGACAAAGGAATCGGAATTGTTTTCAGAGCTGTCGAAGATAATAGGTTTCCACATACTGCCGACAACATCATACCATTTACAAACAAATGGATTAATCAAATGTGCGCATAGAACTCTAAAATTGGCAATCATTGCCAAGAAAGAACCGTGGTTGTCAGCTCTACCTATTGTTCTTGGAATCAGGGTAACACCTGACGAGTTGAATTACTCTCCATTTACTGCTGTCTCAGAAGGCAATGCACAAAAGTACCTCGGGTAATAATCGGTATACAAATGAGTACATTGGAATAACAAATTCACAAATAAAGAATTTAGCTAAAGAAATTTGAGACCGCTGAACTATTCAACGGACGTTTGTATCCTATACCCAATTCATATGCCCCTAAATATCTTTAAAGATATTTGCTTACGAACAGTGATCAGAAACCCCAGGAAACACCGAACACAGGTCCATTTGAAGTATTACACCCTACATTAATATTATTATTAACCCTAGTCTCCCCACTGAGATGAGACATGACACAAGGCCGGGTTCAATGTGGAGAACCCAAGCACATACAACCGGGCCAAGGACAAAAATTGCCCAACCCCCGCAACCGTCGACTCCGCTGGCATCAGTATGCCTTACCGATCTCCTATTTTTAGTGCAATATGTGGTGGGTACAGCCTCGGGCAGCTGTTCCCCGTGACTGAGAACCTAAGCTGTTCCCCGGGACTGAGCACCTAAACTGTTCCCCGTGACTGAGCAACTTCCCCTAAGCTACGTATATGTCCGCGGAGAGAAACACAATTGAGTCGCACTCTACCCGAAGATAGGGACACAACTAAAACATGATAAAACCTGCTCGGCATGTACCAGGTACGCCTGAATTAATTCCAGAAAATAAGACTGGTAGAGATTTTATCATATCGCAACAAGAATCAAACAATTCTTTAGCAATTCCGAAGGATATAATACAATAAAAAAAAATAAAACACACAAATCTAAATGTGGAAGACCATAGAATGAAAAAAAGAAAATACATATTTTTACTATTAAAAATGAGGCATATCACACACACACACACACACACACACACACACACACACACAAATACGTTTATATAAATCATTTTTATAAAAACTCCGTTCTCTGGAAAAGTGCCGGGTGACGGAGAAATAAAAATAATTAAAAAAGACCAAAATTTCGCATCTTTAAAAATAGACGGATAATAAAAATTGCCAGGCAATCAAAGCCATAGGTTGACCAACCAATCAGAAGGTATTCACCAGTGGAATGTAAGAAAAAGAAATTAAAAAAAATGATAACAAGAAGAAAATTCCGCATTTTTAAAAATAAATATTTCGACAGACCATTCAAAAAGCTTCCCCAACCAGGATATGAGGCCACGTAAGATAATGAGAAGCAAACAACCTTTTTTCAAAGCGAATCTATAAATGTATATATATAAACAGATGGAAAATCAAATACAGTAAATTTGATTTTGTCCATTTTCCGATCCTGTGGTCGTCGTAACATACTGAGAGACGAAATACAGTACGACTAGCTAGCTACTTGAAACAGCTCACCATCCTTGTTACATTGGAAACAAACGTATTCTTTCAACATGTGGTCCGGTGGAGGCTACTATATTTGGATACATAAATCCTCACTCCATCGTTCTCTCCCACACACGTCCACAAAGCAACCAATACAACCAATACAGGGTGCGGTGGGTAAATTGTCGCCATTTTATATTTTTAATTTAGTGTATGTGCGTTGTTTGTTTTTTATTGTTTTTTATTTTCTCGGCACCACAGTATAGTAGGGTTAGTTGGGTACCGTCTGTGAGAAAAAAGGGCACCATCATGCAGTTTACTCGGCCAGAAATTTGGAAACAGCATGCTCTACTGCTTGGCATTTGCGCCCGAATCTCCAGTGCGAACATTTCAGAGTGTTTGGGTGTTAATCTGAGAACAGTTCAGACGATTCAGAAAGAGTTGAATGAGTCTAATAGTGATTACGAAGGTACGGCAACTCGAAAAACTCAATCTGATCGTTATCATAAGAAAAGAGCCCCTGAAATTGTTGGTCAGGCCTCAACACAGTCCTACATCATGTGTTGGCATTTGCGCCCGAATCTCCAATGCGAACATTTCAGAGTGTTTGAGTGTCAATCTGAGAACAGTTCAGAGAATTCGGAAAGAGTTAGATGAGTCTAATGGTGATTACGAAGGTACGGCAACTGGAAAACTCACTCTGATCGTTATCATAAGAAAAGAGCTCCTGAAATTTTTGGTGAGGGCCTCAGACTCATTACAGTCCTACATCATGTGGCTTGAGGAGGTAGTGCAGCCCTTGGTCAAGAGGGTGGATGCTAGAAGACCCGTTGTTTGGTAATAGGACTCTGCACCATGCCACACATGCAGGCTAACCCACTTATGGCTGTCAGACAATTCCTCAGACTGCAACTCCCTTAATTATTGTGTGTGGGGGCGCAGTTGAGCGAGAGACAAACAAAACTTCTTGTAACACCAAAGATGAATTGAAGGCAAGGATCATGGCAGACTTCACCGACTTAAAAAATGAGACCGTCCAGAGATGAATTTTTGAAGTCGTCTGAAGGCCATGGTTGAAGCCAATGGCGATATTATTGAATGAATTTACTCTTTAGTATTTCAAGATATTTTTGTGTAATTTTTGTTAAAATGAGATGTCAGTGTTATTTTTCATTTTTCCATCATTTAGACGACAGTTTATCCATCGCACACTGTGCATATATTAGGCGTGCTGCAATGTCAATCAGTACATCAGACCTGACACTCATGACTTCTAAATCTTAATAAAGTGGGAATGATAGCGTGTATCCCAGTCACACTTAACTGGCATGCTGCTCTCTCATTCAATACACCAGGTATGACTCTCATGGCTTCTAGTCTTAATTGATTGGCAGTAACATGCACCGAGCCTCATTTTATTCGCCTGCTGCTCGCTCACATAACAATATATGATGGTGCATTATCACAAATAACTATATTATTTATCTTTGGTCTTTTCATCTCCCAGTAGAACGAGTTACAAAGTTTAGTCTAAATATAGGCTATTTGAAGGATACCATTTTAAAGACGAATTTAATGCTAGTCTAGTCTCCTAGTGTGTTAAGACAGCCTTTTAATAGAGTTTTAAAATTTGTGGATTAGTCATTTACACCGTTGTACAAATTAACTGAAACAACCGCTTTAACCTCCTTTCTTTCGCCATACGGTCAGTTTTAGACCCACTGGAGTGACAGGGTGTAATCGATTTCTATTTTTCCTCAGATTAGGTCATTTGCAGTGGTGTGCAGTAATATGAATCTATTTTCGGGGTGTATAATGAAATTTGTTTGGCCTTGAAAAATATTACGTCATCAGTGATTGCATCAAATTTTTATCACGATCAGACACTATTATTTCAACTGTCGATTAGTTGTCCTACGGCCATTTTCTGCGATGGACGTTACTCCAAGGAAGCGTACGAAAATTGTAACGCTGCATGAACTCTCTGACAAGTCTTAACAGTGAGCAAATCAAAGTACTATAGATAGGCCCGGAAACTCTCCTGGTTTAAATCCAATCGAGAATCTGTGGTCAATCCGCAAGGAACGACTTCGTGAAATATGAAGTAGTAAGATGTGCACTGGGTCGTGTTTCATTGGAAGAATACGAAATAAAAGTAAATAATAACGGATTTATTCGTATTGTTTCAATTAATTTGCACAAGGGTGTATATACATTGTTATATTAATACGGCTACTGCTACTGTTTATACTATTACTAATAATAAGAGTTATAACTATTATTGATAACAACTGTCGAGGCTATGACGGGGAAAGGACAAAATAGGCCAACTGAGATTATAATTGTTGATACAAGGTTAAATGAAACAGACCGTAACCATAAACACTATTGATTTATTAACACAAAAACAAGTTGTCTATTTTTGTTTACTCATACGAAAGTAAGCAGTAACTTTCTTCTTTCATTCTAGCACACACGCCTGGGTCTATTTGTGCACCCAGGCGTGTGTGTGAATCAGCAACTCAATCATTTGATGTAAGCGACACCTTTGGGCTGAGCATGTGAGCGACGACGTTTTGGAGAAAATGTAAACAAAAAGGAAACTTGCACTTAACTTCAGGAAGAAGCAGTTGACATTTCTGGAGCCCGTAATGAGAAAAGAGAGCTTGGAAAATCTGACACTCACGGGGCAGATTGAGGGAAAGAGGAACAGCGGAAAGCAGTGCGTAACATACTTGATGAGCTTGGGTAATTTGATGCTAGAAAAGGGGTTGGGAGAAATAGCAAAGCAAAAAAAATCTTATCGAGGAGCAGGGAGATGTGGAGGGCCATGATCGCCTACATCCTGAGCGGAAAGAGGAAGAAAACGAAGAAAAAAATGATTCACCATGTAGTAACTAGCAGCGCGATAATTTAGTAAACCATACTACTGTGTTCTAACTCAGTGCAGCAATCTTGTGCCAGACTAAGATAAGCTTTTTTTTTTCATATTACGATAGATTAAGTACTATAGGTTATGAATATAGAAAAAAGAAAATTAATTAAATTTTAATTTAAAATTTTTAATTAAATTTTATAGAAGTTAATAAGGGGTACAGTTTTCTCTGTAAATTAATTGAGTCCCCTACGGAAGCCCAAAACAAATATGCATACACAACATGATTTACAATTATTTTTTTTCTAAAATTCCTAATGTGGAGTGCTATTTTTTTTTATCAATTCACCCCAAGTAAGACAATAATGTCATTAAGATGCAAAGGGCTATTGGGAGTAAAAGAAAATGAGAAAACATTAGGAGGAAACGGAAACCCATTACTAAACAAGAAACAAGGGATAAACCTCTACTCCTGTTCAAAATACAGGGGTGGGGGAATGTGAATCGGAAAGTGTAATATCTGTTCTCCACTTCTCTGACGTGCTCTACTATTGGGTCGGTCGTGGTTTTGTAATGAGTGACTCCTGGTCCCAGTGATTCCAGTTCTACGGCAGCACCCGCTTCATTGCACCAAAGAATGCGAGCTGGTGGATACTGGACGCCAGGGTTACAATGGTCGCAGGGACTTGGAAATTATTGCCTTGCGAACATATCTATTCGTATTGAGGAAATAAAAAATAGTAAATAACATTTCAGAGCTTAGGCGGAGACGTTAGAAGTATAGAGTTGAAGTAGACAAAGAAAGAACCGAGTATTCCACTAAGATGCACAGGGTTACTAGGAATAAGAGAGAATAATAAAAAAAAACAAAAAAACTTTAGAAAGACCCGGAAACCCAATCCTAAATACGAAAAAAAACCTCTACTCTTGTTCAAAAGACCGATAGTTAAACTATACGAAATCAAACATCCTCAAAAAACCCGATAGAAGGTAAATTTTCAACAGGAAAATGTCAAGAGAAGTAGTAATGACTAGACTTCAAATAGGCCCCACCGCTGTCACCCATTCACACCTGCTGAAAGGTGAAGAAGCCCCAATTTGCATTCCATGCCAGGAGCTCTACACAGTGAAACATTTACTAACAAGCTGCATAGATTTTGAACAAATACGATTAAAATATTATCAAGAAAACAATCTGAAAGACATCTTCAATAAAACTGACCCAAATGACCTTTTAGAATTTCTAAAAGCAAGAAAATTATATAACAAAATATAGTCGGCAAAAAAGATAGCATATAATCATCATGTACTAAATCACAACACCTTTAGCGATATCTCGAAAACAATAAACTCAAAAGATCAACAACAGTAAACAAAAACCAAACAAATTCTTCAGCATTAAATAACCCCAAAGGGTTGATATGCTGGTAAAATAAACAACGAAACTAAACTGTAAACCCATGAAACAAAAACTTCAGATTATGAATTTTCTTTTTTTTTTTTTTCACATTTTAAGAAACCACGTGGTATGTACACATTTTGTTTTGGCTTTCGTAGGGTGATGAATTTTACGACGAATCAAATTAGCAAACTGGATACTCTTATTAGCTCTTATTAAACTTAATAAAATCTGTTTATCTTAATCCTGATCTAGTGTACTTAATATATGTTAATAAGAATGGCTGGACACTCATATTCGAGGATACCCGTCTACTAGGGTGGTTAGATAATCCCTAATTCAGACGCTCGCTCAGGCACATTTGTGTTTGTTTAACACTCATAGAACCCACCTGTGGTTTAAACTGCAACTATGCTGAGCAGACCTTAGTTACAGTTTCTGGGTGAAAAGCGTGTTATCTAGTGTGATCAACAATCTGAACAAGGCCGGCACGCTTAAACCCTCGGTCACGATGACTTGCGACTCTGTGCTAGCACAGCCATCGACGGCTCACAATTTCACTCACAAGGCTTGGGTCAACCCGTGGTATGGTTTGCAGGCACTTTTCAAAAGTGCTGCACGATGGGATTAACCCCCTCCAGACCGATAACATCAAGAAGTCACCTGACAAATCGACCATGGTGAGATATGAACCGGGATCAGAAAGCAAACGTCCTAACCACCCTCCACGCGTCCATATATATATATATTCAACTCCACAGATAATCAAAACTGAATCTCGGTCAAGTCATGAAGAAAGCATCAGTTTTGTCTAATTACCAAAGAATCATCGGACCTGTTCAGTATTTAGGTACCCTAAGCAGCATTTAACCTTGAGGCAGACCAGTCTAAGACGGGCTTACGGCCATATCGAGCATGTACGGGTGACCGCTTGGGAATATCAGGTGTGGTCAGCTTCAATGTGTGGGTGGTATAATGTATAACAGCTCGGAATTGGAAATCGGAGAGCCGAGTTCCAATTCCAGTCAGTTTCCTTATATTCACTTACGCGCAAATACTCTTGTGAAAGGCATGAATCCACGTATTCCCCCAGCTATGGATTAATTACAAGGATCTATGTCAGTAAATTATTATTATATCCAACATTTCTTTACAATCTAAAAGTATTTTCTTCCAAAGTTTGATCAGCTATAAAAAATAAAAAAAATTAAATTAAATCTACAAGCTTCAGACTTAGCCAATTAATTAAAACAAACAAAAACTGTTTTTGTCTATATTTCTGAGATGATGTGTTATGTACACTATTTACATTGTGCGGACTATTGTCCTCCTCTTTGTCGCCATATTTATCACAACGTTTCGGCCGTTGTACGCTCCGGCCTTCTTCAGTCGAACATTCCAACCACCTGGAGAAGGCCGGAGCGTACAACGGCTGACATGGGATAAATATGGCAACAAATATGAGGACAATAGTCCGAAAAAAGTTTTTGTTATTATCTGGTCTCCAAGTTAAGCAGTGTTGTACCTGTTCATTGTGTAACGAGTGACCCCTAAAAATACTTGGAACTATAAGCAATATGTACCTTACTGAGCCGAATAACCCCTTAAGGACATGGGTAATCAAGGCTCTCAATATCTTCCTAGCCATCGTAGCTCTAAGCAGTGCTTATCCCTCACCTCCATGACCTTCATTTACACAATCTAGTTAGGTATGTTACTAGCTTTTCTTTTTTATTTTTTACAGTAAGGTTCACCTTGTACAAAGCCCGAGAGCCACTCGAGGTAGAGGGATACGTTAAGGGGTAGTTTATATGGAGAGAAGATAATGGATGACTCTAGACTTGAACAGGTTAAGATTGTTCTGATCGGGGAAAACATCCTCTAGGGAGTCTGTTTCAGTGGTTCGCGGGAAGAAGCTCTTTGAGTGGGACTTACTTCTCGCCGATGGAACACAGGGGGAATGAGGTTGGTTTGTTACTAGGTAAGTGGCATGACGCGTCCTAGTCGTGAAGGTTAGACATGATAGAACCAAGAAATGTCGTTCCTCCGAGCACTTTCCTTGGTAGTAACGATAGGGCAGTGAGAAACTCGCCATATCCCGCCTGTGAGAGAGAGGTTGGAGCGTGGAAAATAATTATTCCCCAACAAGGACGTTTTTGAACTGGCAAGTGAGGTCTAGGCAGCTCCTGCCCAAATATAGCAACAGTAGTTCATTTTCGGCCTGATCTGGCTCTTATAAAAGTAGAGGCTAGCATGAGGAGTCAGGTACTTACTAGAACGGTACAGGGAGCCGATCATTTTACTTGCATCTTTAGCGATGGATCGTATATAGGAATTCCACTTGAGGTCGGGTGTTAGATTCAGGCCCCAAATCCTCTCAAGGCACGGGGCTTCCTTGAGCGGAAATCCATTAATCGTGACTGGCGGTAGTTCGGGGTCTGATTGGCGGTGATGGAATGTAACCAGTTTGGTTTTAGAGTCATTGAATGTAACTAACCAGTTTTTCAACATTGAGAAATTAGTTTTATATCAGGAGAGAGGTCAGCTACCAATTTTTGATCATCAAACTTTTAGAGGTGCGCCCTTATATCGTCGTATCATCGGCATAGACGTTTACAAATGATCGGAGTAAATTCTTAGGTAGATCATTTGTGTAAATCAGAGGGTTTGACCGAGAAGTGACCTCTGGGGGACGCCAGCTTGACTGCCAGGGCCTCGGAGGATTGGCCGTTAATAACTACATTCAGGGATCTACCTGTTAGGAAGGATTTTATAATAGAGAAAAATCTTCCAGTAAGCTGATTCCATCTGTCTTTCTTGCCTCCAAGTATTTCCTGTGAGTGTCAAATTCTCCAAGCCCTCTTTCTTCATTGTGTCTATTTCAACAGTCTATTTCAGATCGAACATAAAATTGTTTGTTTTGTTCTTATTTTACTTCCTTGTTGCTTACATAATCAGTTCATTGTATTTTCAGCATCCTTCTGTAGAACTATATCTCTGTAGTCCCTTCTTCATCTGCAAGGAAATGGTTCAGCATTTATTGCCTTATAGGAGGAGCATTGATATGATATAGCCGTTCAGTAAATTTTCCTGTTTCTTAATACTTTGTTTAGTTGCTGGAAGACAATCTTTGCTATTCTAATCTGTCTTTGGATCTCTGTGAATCATTTTTCATCATCTGTTAAAAAACTTCCCAGATATGTAAATTTTCATATTGCTTGATTTTTAACATCCCTTGTTTGTTATTCGCATCTTAGGCTGTTTCTCATATATTCTGTCTTCTTACAATTGACAGTTAGTCTTTTCTTCCCACTTTCCTTTGCTATTTTGTCTGTGAGTTCCTGCAGTTTTCACTAAATAAATAAAGTAGCGGTTATCGTTTGTTCTCTAAGATTAAACAACGTCAAAGCCGGGCGGAACGTAGATTGGTGTCAGCTTACAAATATCAGAGGGTTATCGTACAAGGAGATTGTTGTTCTGTGCTGGACAAAAGTAACGTTTAAGCAAATAAAAAAATCCGACCCAAAATTCACTTGGAGCTGGCATTTTCACGGGTAGGATTTGTTGAAAAACAAAAACAAAACAAAAATAAATAACAAAAAATACAACATATTTTGATTTCATGTTTATTTTGTTGATCATGTTTATTTTACTAGGTTGACATGATCCGCTCTTTCTTTCTTTTTTTCTTTCTTTCTTTCTTTCTTTCTTTCTTTCTTTTTTCATGGCTTTTTACTTCATTCTACCGTTACCTCTATGTACTTCTTTCTTTCTTTCTTTCTTTTTCTGAATAATATTTTAACCTTCAGTTCTTTCTTTTTTCTTTCTTTCTTTCTTTCTTTCTTTCTTTCTTTCTTTCTTTCTTTCTTTCATTCTTTCTTTTTCTGAATAATATTTTAACCTTCAGTTCTTTCTTTTTTCTTTCTTTCTTTCTTTCTTTCTTTCTTTCTTTCTTTCTTTTTCTGAATAATATTTTAACCTTCAGTTCTTTCTTTTTTTCTTTCTTTCTTTCTTTCATTCTTTCTTTCTTTCTTTTTCTGAATAATATTTTAACCTTCAGTTCTTTCTTTCTTTTTTCTTTCTTTCTTTCTTTCTTTCTTTCTTTCTTTCTTTCTTTCTTTTTCTGAATAATATTTTAACTTCAGTTCTTTGTTTGTTTGTTTGTTTGTTTGTTTCTTTCTTTCTTTCTTTCTTTCTTTCTTTCTTTCTTCATGACTTTTTACTTCATTCTATCGTTACCGCTATGTTCTTCGTTCCTTTCTTTGTTCCTTTCTTTGTTTCTTTCTCTGAATACTATTTTAACCATCAGTTCTTTCTTTTTTCTTTTTCTTCATGTCTTTTTACTTCATTCTGTTGTTACCTTTATGTACTTTTTTCTTTCTTTCTTTCTTTCTTTCTTTCTTTCTTTCATTCTTTCTTTTTCTGAATAATATTTTAACCTTCAGTTCTTTCTTTCTTTCTTTCTTTCTTTCTTTCTTTCTGTCTTTCTTTATGGCTTTTTACTTCATTCTACCGTTACCTCTATGTACTTCTTTCTTTCTTTCTTTCTTTTTCTGAATAATATTTTAACCTTCAGTTCTTTCTTTCTTTCTTTCTTTCTTTCTTTCTTTCTTTCTTTCTTTCTTCATGGCTTTTTACTTCATTCTATCGTTACCTCTATGTTCTTTCTTTCTTTCTTTCTTTTTCTGAATACTATTTTAACCTTCGGTCCTCTCTTTCTTTCTTTCTTTCTTTCTGTCTTTCTTCATGGCTTTTTACTTCGTTCTATCATTACATCTATGTACTTTCTTTCTTTTTCTGAATTCTATTTTAACTTTCAATTCTTTCTTTCTTTCTTTCTTTCTTTCTTTCTTTCTTTATAGCTTTTTACTTCATTCTACCGTTACCTCTATGTACTTCTTTCTTTCTTTCTTTCTTTCTTTTTCTGAATAATATTTTAACCTTCAGTTCTTTCTTTCTTTCTTTCTTTCTTTCTTTCTTTCTTCATGGCTTTTTACTTCATTCTATCGTTACCTCTATGTTCTTTCTTTCTTTCTTTCTTTTTCTGAATACTATTTTAACCTTCGGTCCTCTCTTTCTTTCTTTCTTTCTTTCTTTCTCTCTTTATTTCTTTCTTCCCTCATGGCTTTTTTTTACTTCGTTCTGTCGTTACATGTATGTACTTTCTTTCTTTCTTTCTTTCTTACTTTTTCTTAATTCTATTTTAACTTTCAGTTCATTCTTTCTTTCCTTTTTTCTTTCTTTCTTTCTTTATTTGTTTTTAACTTTTTCTAACTTTACTCTTATAAACATTCTTTTTTCTTTCTTTCTTTTTTTTTTAAATTTTATGTTCACCCGTCAGTCCTTTCTGTCTTTCTTTCTTTCTTTCTTTCTTTCTTCTACGCAAAAACTGATATAAATGAAATAAATATCAATAAAATAAAGAAATAATGTCAATTCACTCCGCCCCCAGCGACTTACGTGGCTAGGTGCCGTAGTTAACTGAAATGAAAATTTACGAGTTGACAAGTGGAAGATGTTTATGGGTGACAGAAAATGTCCAGCCAATCAGAGAACACCCTCATCGTGTTTACAAAACACTCTTTTGCCGACGTTTTTAGAACCTAACCCTCGCCACTTATTACCGCCGCCCGCTCCGAATCCCGTAGTAAAATAAGAAAACTAAATAAACAGCCCGGACTGAGTTAAGTTCATTTGCAAAAAGTATCCGTCGGAATAGTTGCAAAGACTATAATTGACTTTATTCTTTTTATTTGTTTATTTATTATTAAGCCAGCGGCCATTAGGCCAACATTTATTTTATATTCCATCTTCATACATGACGTTGACATTCATGGTTCTCTACATCTTCCTCTGTCTTATAGCCCTGAGGAATCTTTGTCCCCTTGCTGAGAATCCCACCTACGTCCAATCATCCATTCCAACAAGCGTATCGGGTAGATGGCATACTGCCTTTCCCTGCTATTTTTCATTCGAAATATCATGTTTTGCGTTCTACTAGGCTGGCACCTCGCTCTCACCCTTTCACTGTCGAAACTGTTAAATGTAGCCGTCTCTTCTACTTCAATAGCTTCATGTCTCGCACTTCTTGCCTGTGGAACTCCCTCCCCTTTTCCTGTTTCCCTGATAGCTATAATCTCCAACTATTCAAATGTAATGTCAATCAACGTCTCCAGATGCTTTGATCTATCCCCTATCCTTCTCTTCATCCTTTCCTATATCACTCCTATTTGCTCTAGCTCCAACTCTTTGTAACCCCTTGTGTTCTAGTGGCTTCCCGCCTTGCTTGGGGTGAAACGCTTAAAAAATGTGTGTGTCAAATTTTCCATACCCTCCTTCCTCATTATGTATCCAAGAATTATCAGTTGTCACTTTATGATTCTTTTTTCCTTAACTCTACTTTTTTGCTATGTCAATGGTATTATTGTCCATATCCGTCTGTACATACATATTTCTCTTGCCTCCATGTTTCTCTTTATCTGTGAGCATTCAAAACGATATAAGATTGATATTACATAACATTTAAACACTCTTTTCTTTTCTGCCTTCCCCTGTCACTTTTTCTTTGGGTATGTCCTGCGAGTGTCAAATTCTACAAGTCCTCCTTCCTCGTTATGCAATATATAGCTGATTAAGTTTTTATTTCACCTGTCTCTTTACGTATAAACGTCATTTATGATTTTCCTTATGGCTTTTTTTTTTCTTACTTAATAAGTTCCCATTCTATAGCGTTCCAATTGTTGTCTGCAAAGTTACAAACAAATGTCAAATTGATATTTGTCGTACATTGGTCTTTCTTCATTTTAAACAGAGAAAGCGATTTATCATAATCAAGGATAATGTTATCAAGCGGTTATTGTTATCAAACTCAGTCGGTCGAAAAGATTTTTTTAAAGTTCTCATAAGTCAAATAATAATTTTCAAGTCAAAGTGTTGTTCTTCGTACATTGGCCTTTCTTCATTTTAAACAGAGAATGTCATTTATAATAATGATAGATAAAGTTAGCAAACTCAGTCAGTCGAAAATATTTGTAAAATTCTCATATGATAGACCGGACTTGTGAGCAACGATAAGGTTTTGGAGAGGATGCAAACAAGGTGGAAGCTTATACTTAATATCAAAAAGAGGCAGCTGAAGTTTCTGTGACACATAATGAGAAAGGAGGGCCTGGAGAATCTGATACCCACAGGTCGAATAGAGGTTAAGAGAGATGCGGGAAAGCAATGCATGACATACCTGGCGGGTTTAAACAAGTGGATGACAGAACGGAGTCTGGGGGAGTTGGCAGAGGGAAGGAACTTATTGAGGGCTACAAGGGTAAGTAGAGAGCCATAATCGTCTACGTCCTAAAGCAACACGGCATATAAAAAGAAAGTTGAATAATAATTTTCAAGTCAATATATTGCAGATTATTATTTTTTTTAACCTAATATTAATTCGGCAGCCATTAGACTAATATTGACAAAGAAACGGCGGGTAAAAGACAAGACAAAGAGAACCAGCAATAAAGAGAAAACGGAAAAAATTGAAACAATGAATTAAAAGAAAAGCGTTTAAGACAGTGGAAGAAGTACTTTTTATACAAGTGCAATTACCATCTGCCAATATAAGGAAAATGCATTTTGTACACATTTTTAACCACGTCTTCTTTTTCTTTTTCTTTTTCTTTCTTTCTTTCTTTCTTTCTTTCTTTCTTTCTTCTTCTTCTTCTTCTTCTTCTTTTTTTCTTCTTTCTTCTTCTTTCTTCTATCTTCTTTTTCTTTCTTCTTCTTTCTTTTTTCTTTCTTTCTTTTTTTCTTCTCCTTTCTTCTTCTTTCTTTCTTTCTTTCTTTCTTTCTTCTTTCTTTGTATCTTCTTTTTCTTTCTTCTTCTTTCTTTTTTCTTCTCCTTTCTTCTTATTTCTTCTTCTTTTTCTTCTTTCTGTTTTTCTTTCTTTCTTTCTCTTCTTCTTCGTCTTCTTCTTTTTTCTTCTTTCTTTCCTTCTTCTTTTTCTTTCTTCTTTCTTTTATCTTCTCCTTTCTTCTTATTTCTTTTTCTTCTTTCTTTCATTCTTTCTTCTTCCTTTTCATCTTTCTTCTTCTTTCTTTCTATCTTCTTTTTCTTTCTTCTTCTTACTTTTTCTTCTCCTTTCTTCTTCTTTTTCTTCTTTCTTTCTTTCTTTCTTTTTCTTCTTCGTCTTCTTCTTCTTTTTTCTTCTTTCTTTCTTTCTTCTTTCTTTTATCTTCTCCTTTCTTCTTTCTTTCATTCTTTCTTCTTCTTTTTCTTCTTTCTTCTTCTTTTTCTTCTTTCTTCTTCTTCTTTCTTTCGATCTTTTTTCTGTCTTCTTTCTTTTTTTCTTCTCCTTTCTTCTTATTTCTTATTTTTCTTCTTTCTTCTTTTTTCTTTGTATCTTCTTTTTCTTTCTTGTTTCGTTTTCTTTTTTCTTCTTTTTTCTTCTTCTTCCTTCTTCTTTTTCTATATACAATTGCTACCATTAATAAAAACGCTATTAACATTAAATAAGTTCTTTTGTAGAGTCGAAAAATATCACACAGCATTTTTATCCATTTTGTCATTCAATAAACCATTTCAACTTTTCAGGCCATTACTCTTTCTTTTAGGACCGCTTTTCTTCAGCACAGTTTTCCACATACAAATTCTTTCTTATATATTAATATTTTTTGCTCTACTATCGTCCTCCATCTTTTCTACAGTCTCATTACTGTGTGTTCCCATATAATTCACTCGGTGTAATAATAATCAACTTTTCTTTGCACAGGGTACCCAATAAAAAAGCAGGACATTTTAGATTTACTATATATAACATAGAAAAAAGTAACTACATATTTTAATATATGAATGAATTAAAGAAATTACCTGACATATCGGTATTTTAACCATTTTGTTGTTCCAGCATGGAGCAGTTATCAAATTTTCAATGTGATCTGATTGTTCTTTTTAAGATAGAACATCCATTTTGGGTACTGAAAAAATGCCAAGAAATTTTGACATTTGTGGTTTTGTTCTGTTTTATGTTAGCAAATTACTATCCATTGCTTTTGTGTAATAAAAAAAACTGTAACAAAATTTCGAACAATTAAATAAACTGTACCAAATATCGTGTTTTTTGGGGGTACCCTGTATTATCAACCAAATAGGTTGTATGTATACAAGTGATCTGCATGCTTGTTTAATAATGGCATAATAACTTGATTACAAGTTAGGGGGTTGACTCTTTAAATGGTTGGAGAAGATGACCAAAATACCCATTGATTATATTGGCAAATTATAACTGTACTTGAGTACAATTTGCCCCTTCCACTGTCTTAAATGTTTTTCTTCTAATTCGATATTTCATCAGTTTTTTCCTGTTTTCTGTATGTTGCTTGTTTTCCTTGATTTGAATTTACCTTACGTTTGTTTGCTGTTTTGGGGTCTAATGGCTGCCGGTATTTTTTTAATCATTTCATCACAAACAAAGCAACAAAATCACTAGAACGCAAAAGGGTTACTGAATGTTAGAGAATATAAGAAGAAAATAAACATTATTACGGAACGAGAACAATAAAAAAAAAAGAAATTAAAAAGACAGGATATTGACAATGAATTTAAATTTTAGAAAATCAAACTTGACGGGAATACGAAATAGAGTTCCACAAGCGAGAAAAGAAACTGTTAGCATAGAAATTATGGCTACACCTAGCTATTTCAATGGTAAAAGGATGAAACCTTAGCGACAATTTAGTACTGTACGTAAATTCATAAAGTCTAGTTTCTTTATAGAAGAAAAGACATAAGAACAATTACCATGAAAATATTTATAGAAAAGGCAGTGGGAAGCTAGATTACGGCGGTGGAAAAGTTAATGTAGCCTTGATGCCAGGTCAGGACCAATAACATTGCAGAGTCTTCTTTGGATTTTATTAAGGATCTCTAAATATATAGCAGGAGCACCAGACCATATATAGCAGCAATATTAAAAGTATGAACGAATTGTAGACTTATAAAAAAAAATGTAAGATTCTGGCGAGAAAAGTTTTCTAGCACGACATAGAGAACCAACATTCCAAGCAGCAATTCTATCAACTGATTAAATATAATCATTCCATTTCATGTAGAAAACGGTAACCCGAGAAGGCGCAATATACCAGTTTCCTGGAGGTTACCATCAGCCATGTTGACGGAAGAAAAAAAGCGTTATCTTAGACGATTAATAGAGAGCAGTTTCGATTTGGAGGCGTTAAAATTATTCCTTGACACAGTTAACAGAATTTAAAATCAAAACAAAAAATAGAATTTGGAGTAGGCTACGAGATGTCTCAAATTATTCATTTCATAAGAACACACAGAACCATGGATCTTACGAACTTAACATTTAACTCAACACATCCGACTCCTAACGTCTGGTGTAGATCATAGGATTATGAATCTTTCGAACATAACGTAAATTATTAGGTTGGTGCAAAAATAATGACGTAATAATGTCGTTTTTTGACGTATTTTTAACGTCAAAAAACGACATTATTACGTCATTATTTTTGGCCGAGCTTACGGGCTCCGAGATCCCACGTTAAACCGGCCTTGTGCCACATGATGCCCTCGTGGGGGGGGGGTGACTAAATACCGCTCAGTGAGATGGTGAGTCAGTCGATGTCGGACATTAAAGTATCAACCACCACAACTAGATTGCTGCGTCATTAACCATTAGGTTGGTGCAAAAATAATGACGTAATAATGTCGTTTTTTGACGTTAAAAAATACGTCAAAAAACGACATTATTACGTCATTATTTTTGCACCAACCTAGTAGCAAATCAAATCTTAAAGTCTGATTTAGCTCATAGGATTTCGAATCTTTCGAACATAACATCTAACTTAGCACAGCCAATTCTTAATTTTTCATGTAGCTCATGGGACTAAGAATTTTTCGAATTTATCATCTAACTTAGCACACGTGTTTGATGTAGCTGATAGGAGCAGAAATCGTTCGAGCTTAACATCTATTCACACCTAAATCTTATTGATTTATTGTTATAATGGAACACACCTATTCGATAGTTAATAGACTCTCCCACCTATAATAAGCAGTAGTAGAAAGAGTAACAAGTCGGTCGGTCAGTCGACTGGCTGTTCGGTTGAACTCTCTGCCTTCGGGCGGGTAGGAACCTGAAGGAGGCTACGCCGAAGGGCGGACTCTCTTTCGGGGAGGTAAACCGACCCTGAACCCGTTTATACGGGTTCAATGGGCATATTTTTGGCCAAGAGATTTTGGCTCGGAGATCCCACGGGCTCGGAAATCCTAAGTTAAAAAGGCCTTGTGCCACATGACGCCCTAGTGGGCGGGTGACAGAATATCGTCGGTCAGTCGATGTCGGACGACAGTTAGTCGAATACTAAAGTATCAGCGACCTCAACTAGATTACTCTGCGTTATACCTATTATATCAAGTTCCTAACATTTTGTAAGTCGAAACTATTTTAGGTCCGACTTAGTGCCAATACAAGCCTCCACTGTGAAATTACTTCACAACATTTATGGAGCCCATAGATCTTTGAATCTATGAAGCTTAACATCTAACTTAGCAGACCCTTCTTTTAAACTCTGATGCAGCACGTAGGATTATGAATATTTCGAACTTAACGTCTAAATTAGCTCACCGAACTTTTAACGTCCGCTGTAGCTCATAGTGCCACGAATCTTTAGGAGTTTACATCTAATCACACCATCCTGATAATACTTGATGTAGCTCATAGGACTACGACTCATTTGAACTTAACATCTTAGTACACTAAATCTTAATGTCTGATCTAGCTTGTAGGACCTCGAATATTTCTGACTTAGCACACCGAACACAATGTAGGATACATCTCATAGGACTATGAATCTTTCAAACATAACATGTAAATTGTGACACCCAAATTTTAAAGTCTGATATAGCACGAATATTTCGAAATTAACATCTAACTTAGCACACCCAAAACTTAATGTCAGATGTAGCATATAGGATTACAAATCATTTGAAGTTAACATATAAATTAGTACACCCAACACTTAACGTCCGATTTAGCTCATAGGAGCACGAATCTTTCGAACTGTTGTGGATTCCGGGATGAAATCCGGTACCATAAATAACAAACGCCAGGAATGAATATAAGAAAGATAATGTATTAACGTAATCATACAAACTGGTAATGCAGGTTAGTAGTTCCAGGAATACGGGTTAGTAGCAAAATATCTATACAGTCTTTGGTATTGCAGTATCGCTGTATGACTTCTTACTGAGTCTACGTACTCGCTCACTGTGATTCTTGATCGCTACGTTTGTTCTGTCTGTCTGTTACCTTACTCTCACTCTTCCGGTTACCTACAACATTTCACTCCCCTCTCTTCCGGTCTTGCTCTCGGGTCTTCACGTAGCATTAGTATATGTATATACAGGGTGAGTCCATTTGTGTAAAAAGGGGAGGATCCTTCAACATGAACATAACATCAAAGTTTGCACACTCAACACATAACGACTGGTGTAGCTCATAAGACCACGAATATTTCTGTTTTAGCGTCCTCTCTCTGATGAGGCTATTGTGGACTCTTCTACTTACTATAAAGTTAGTAAGAAAAGTAGACATCGGTGGGGGCGGGAGGAACAGTGATATAGAATGAACGCTGGTCAACCGACACACACTCCCAAGTCGTGTAATACTTTTCTGTTGTATTTACTGTTCAGTACATGATTTATCTGCAACCTTTTGTTTTGTTATTTCTTAACCAATTACTTGGTCACAACAATTTCGAAATTAACATCTAACTTAGCACACTCAACTCTTAATGTTTGATAGAGCTCATGCGATCACGAATCTTTCGAAATAAACATCTAAGTTAGCACACTCAACTCTTAATGTTTGATAGAGCTCATAGGATCACGAATCTTTCGAAATAAACATCTAAGTTAGCACACTCAACCCTTAATGTTTGATAGAGCTCATAGGACCACAAATCTTTCGAAATTAACATCTTACTTAGCACACTCAACTCTTAATGTTTGATAGAGCTCATACGATCACGAACCTTTCGAAATTAACATCTAACTTAGCACACTCAACTCTTAATGTTTGATAGAGCTCATAGGATCACGAATCTTTCGAAATAAACATCTAAGTTAGCACACTCAACTCTTAATATTTGATAGAGCTCATAGGATCACGAATCTTTCGAAATTAACATCTAACTTAGCACACTCAACTCTTAATGTTTGATAGAGCTCATAGGACCACAAATCTTTCGAAATTAACATCTTACTTAGCACACTCAACCCTTAATGTTTGATAGAGCTCATAGGACCACAAATCTTTCGAAATTAACATCTTACTTAGCACACTCAACTCTTAATGTTTGATAGAGCTCATACGATCACGGATCTTTCGAAATTAACATCTAACTTAGCACAATCAACTCTTAATATTTGATAGAGCTCATAGGATCACGAATCTTTCGAAATTAACATCTAACTTAGCACACTCAACTCTTAATGTTTGATAGAGCTCATAGGATCACAAATCTTTCGAAATTAACATCTAACTTAGCACACTCAACTCTTAATGTTTGATAGAGCTCATAGGATCACAAATCTTTCGAAATTAACATCTAACTTAGCACACTCAACTCTTAATGTTTGATAGAGCTCATACGATCATGAATCTTTCGAAATTAACATCTAACTTAGCACACTCAACTCTTAATGTTTGATAGAGCTGATAGGATCACGAATCTTTCGAAATTAACATCTAACTTAGCACACTCAACTCTTAATGTTTGATAGAGCTGATAGGATCACGAATCTTTCGAAATAAACATCTAAGTTAGCACACTCAACCCTTAATGTTTGATAGAGCTCATAGGACCACACATCTTTCGAAATTAACATCTTACTTAGCACACTCAACTCTTAATGTTTGATAGAGCTCATACGATCACGAATCTTTCGAAATTAACATCTAACTTAGCACACTCAACTCTTAATGTTTGATAGAGCTCATAGGATCACGAATCTTTCGAAATTAACATCTTACTTAGCACACTCAACTCTTAATGTTTGATAGAGCTGATACGACCTTCAAACATAGCAACCGCAAATTTTAACGTCTGATGTAGCTCATAGGACTAAGAATCTTTAGAACTTAACACCAAAATTAGCAGCCCCACCCCTCTCTGATCGTCTGATGTAGCTCATAAGACTACGAATCTTTCCAACGTATCATCTAACTTAGCATACCCAAATCTTAATGATTGATGTAGCTCATAGTACTACGAATCTTTCGAACTTCACATCTAAGTTAGCACACCCAACTCTTAACGTCTGATTTAGCTCACAGGTCCACGAATCTTTCGAACTTAACATGTAAGTTATCACACCCAACTTTTTACGTCTGATGTAGCTAATAGGACTACGAATCATTTGAACTTAACATCTAACTCAGTACACGCAATTCGTAATATTTGCTCACAGTACCACGAATTTTTCAAATATAACATCTAACTTAGTACACTCAAATCTTAACGTCTATCGTAGCGTATAAGATCACTAATCTTTCGAACTTAAAGTCTGATGAAGCTCGAATGACCATGAATATGACGAACATAACATCTAACTTAGCATACCAACTCTCATGTCTGATGTAGCTCATACGATTACGGATCTTTCAAAATTAACATCTAACTTAGCACATCCACCACTTCACGTCTGATTTAGCTCAAAGGACCGTGAATGTTTCGAACTTAACATCTAACTTAGCGAACCCAACTTTTATTGTCCGATGTAGCTCATAGGGCCACGAATCTTTCGAACATAACATCTAAAATAGTGCATTCAATTCTTAATGACTGATCTAGTTCATAAAACTACGAATCTTTCGAACCCAGCATCTAACTTAGCACACGCAAAGTATGATGTAACCCATAGGACTAGGAATCATTCCAACATCCCAACTAACTTGGCATACCAAAATCTTAATTTTTGCTGTAGATCATAGTATCACGAATCTTTCGAACTTCAGGTCTAAGTTAGCACACCCGACTCTTAATGTCTGATGTAGCTCATAGTATCCCTGAATCTTTCGAAATTAACATCTAACTTAGCACACCTAAATTTTAACCTCCAATGTAGCTCATAGGGCTACGAATCTTTCGTACTTAACATCTATCTTAACACATCCAACTCTTAATTTTTGATGTAGCTCATGGGACTACGAATTTTTCGAAATTATCATCTAACTTATCACAGCTGTTGGATGTAGCTGATAGGAACAGAAATCTTTCGAGCTTAACATCTAACTTAGCTTACCCACCTGTTAATACCTGATGTAGCTCATAGGACTATGAATCTTTCGAATTTAACATCTAACTTAGCACACTCAGCTCTTAACGTCTGATGCAGCTCATAGGACCGCGAATCTTTAGAAGTTAACATCTAACTTAGCAGACTCAACTCTTAATGTTTGATAGAGCTCATACGAACACGAATCTTTCGAACATCTAAGCACAACCAATTCTTAATGTTTGATGTTGCTCAGACCGGACTCTATAAATTATGGCGCCTTGCTTGATCAACAAAAGTAATAATAAATTTTTAGCGAATGTAATAAATAAAATAAAATGAGAGATGACTCAGCAGTTCGAACAGTTTTTTAATACCAATAATTACTCTGAAATTACTTCAACTATAATGAACATATATTACATAGGTTATGTGTTGTGTGCGTTAAATATGTAGACGCATATATGAAAACTGCGCAGAATCGCGTAGATATGAAAACTGCGCAGAATCGACAGATTGCGAGTCAAATGTCATGGATGATACGTACTTTTGCTACCAGCTTCAGAATCTTTTTTCAAGCCCAAGTCAGTAATTTGAATGCTGATTTTCATAAGAACTTAGAACACTGGCGTAACACAATCTTCCTACGCTCATTTATTCTCGAATTAATGACCATGTGCGGCCCGCCGTTAAACAGAATATATCAAAATATAATGGGTCTCATGACAATTACTTTACGCACACCACCCGGCCAGGCCAGGTAGGACAGTCTATTTGTTGTCTATCCATTTTGATGGCGTCCAGGTGTCGACGGAAGGAGACAGCAGAGAGAGGTCCGGGTGAGGGAAGGAAATGCGTGTAACAGGTCGTTGCTATAGTTACCTACATCGACCCACCTTTTTTTATCATTCTTCTTATTATTATTCTGCTTATTATTATTACTCTTTCTTTACTTTTCAAAACGTTTTTTTCGTTTCAGTTTGCCATTTCTTCTTCTCTTTTCTTGACATTAGTTTTTTTTCTTTTTTTTACTTTTAATCTTTCTTTGATTACTTCCTTCTCATTGCCAATTTCTTTTTTTTTTTTTTTTTTTTTGTAGACTCTAATTTCTTTTTGGTCTATCTTTCAACTGTGTTCTTTCTCTTTTATTTTCTTCCCGTGAATCTTTCTTTCTTTCTTTCTTTCTTTCTTTCTTACACTTTGTAAACTCAAATTGTTTTCGGTTCTTTTTTTCTACACTTTTCTTTTTCATTATTCTCCTCCTGTATATTTCTTTCTTTTTATTTTAATTTCTTTCATTCTTTCTTTCCTTCTTTCTATCTTTCTTTCTTTCTTTTTCTCTAAATTAATTCTTTCTTTCTTTCTTTCTTTCTTTTTTTCTGAATTGTTTTTTCTTTCTTTCATTTTTTTCTAAATTCTTTCTTTCTTTGTGTCTTTCTTTCTTTCTTTCTTTCTTTCTTTCATGCACTTTGTAAACTCAAATTGCTTTCGGTTCTTTTCTCTACTCTTTTCTTTACCATTACTCTCCTCCTGTATATTTCTTTCTTTCTATTTTAATTTCTTTTATTCTTTCTTTCCTTCTTTCTATCTTTCTTTCTTTCTTTCTTTTTTCTCTAAATTAATTTTTTCTTTCTTTCTTTCTTTCTTTCTTTCTTTTCTAAATTGTTTTTTCTTTCTTTCTTTTTTTTTCTAAATTCTTTCTTTCTTTCTTTCTTTCTTTCTTTCTTTCTTTCTTTCTTTCTTTCTTTCATGCACTTTGTAAACTCAAATTGTTTTCGGTTCCTTTCTCTACTCTTTTCTTTCTCATTACTCTCCTCCTGTGTATTTCTTTCTTTCTATGTTAATTTCTGAATAAACCCATTATTTAATCTACAGAGTTAGATTGTTCATGTTACATCTTGGGATGACGAGTTATCAATATTTACATTCAGACTAATGTCCTCATCTTTGTTGTTTTTATCACCTGATCGCTTTCTGTCTGAATTTCTGGGTTGAGGTGTTATCAGTATTGATATTATTTACATTCAGTCTAATGTCTTCACCTTTGTTGTTTTTATCATCTGATCGCCTTCTGTCTGTATTTCTGGGATGAGGAGTTATCATTATCTACACTATTTATATTTGGACTAATGTCCTCATCTTTATTGTTTTTATCATCTGATCGCCTTCTGTTTGTATTTCTGCGATGAGGAATTATCGCTATTTACATTATTGGGTTGGTGCAAAAATAATGACGTTTTCTAACATATGTTACTATGTGAGAAAACGTCATTATTTTTGCACCAACTTAATATTTATATTCAATCTAGTGTCCTCATTTTCATAGTTATTATCTTCTGTCAACGATTCCTAGAATAAGGTCTTCATCTTTGCTATTATTAAATAACGTTCGGCCCTTGTGCTTCTGGGATCTGTCTATCCGGGTAACCTCCAGTTAATTTCGAACTGAACCATTGAGACAATAGCCTATTTAATGAAATCGTCGTTTCGCGAATTTTCGAATTCCAGTCAGATCCATCACATTCACTTACGTGCTAATACCCTTGGGAAAAGGTATGAATCCTCCTCTTCTCCCTCCCCAGCTATGGGTAAATAGCAGGACAGACCGACCTTTGATGCCAACTGGTGCACCGCAGAAAGAAATGGCCACCTACTGCGGGAAAAAAAAAATCTGCCTCGTCAGTCACGTATCGAAGATATATGATCACCTAAGTCGAAGCCTGTCGGAACTTCGTCCTGGGTATGACAATAAACGACATCCGCGTCCAGGGTAAGACAATAAACGACATCCGCGTCCAGGGTAAGACAATAAACGACATCCGCGTCCAGGGTAAGACAATAAACTGCATCCAACAGCAAAGCCTCTGATCAGGATGCTTTGAGGAGCGTGGAACCACCTCTTAATTGCTGGTGTTCCCAGGTCCACCCTGACCCGGGGTGGTAGCACCTGTTAGGGTGCCAGCTATGGGCAAATAGTTAACCTCGAAACTGAGGTAAAAAGCATTATGAAAGTTTAAAAATAGGTTTTAATACCAGAAATACTTTGTAAAAAAAATTATTGCCAGAAATTAATTTTTGAAGTAAAAAAATATTGCCAGCAATATGTTTTTGAAAAAAAAAAAAAAAAATTATAACCAGCAATACGTTTTTGAAAAAATAATATTACCAGCTATACATTTTTAGGAAAAAAATATTAACAGAAATAGATTTTTGATAAAACAAAAATATTGCCAGAAAAAAAAAGTTGTCGGCATTAAATGACCCATTGAGGTGTTGATATTCCATAAAACAAACAAACCAAACCTGACGGAACTCTGTTTTTTTTATTTCAAATGGAAGTGCTCACTTTGATATCCATAGCTCATATGACAAAAATAGGCCTTGATTTCGTTTGGATCCGCGCACCCACTATTGGAATACCGCCCCAAATTACCAGGCACATAAAAAAAAAGAAAAAAAAAAAAAAATTTACTAATCAGAAAGGGACCACGCAATTTTCACAGCATCCGTTTCTGAGCCACTAAATATCTATAAAGTTTAAGCTGATTTCACCGACGAAGGTAGATTTGACCAGGTTGGTATTAACGATGATCCTGTGTGCCAGGAAAAATTAACCATGCGACCAGCAGCGACACCAATGCACTTCCATCAACAACGACGCCTTCGGACAGCGACGATTACTCTCGACTCCGGCAATGCTAAAATTCGGGAACACTTTTTCCCACGAATATATCTCACTCGACTACATATGCGTGCTGATTTTCTCCGCATGTCTATCTTGATTACCATTTTGAGTTATATCCCGAATAAACTGTCCGTCTCCTACGACTGATATACAATACCCCACAGTACAAACGAACCTTGTAAATCAAGTGAAAATAAAAACTGCTTTACACAACCACTTCTTAATTCGATTTGTTGCTTTTTGTCACTTACGCTTTTCTTGCTCGTGGTAATACCGCCATTACAAGTTCAATCCCTGAACCGAGTAATGCAGAGAAACTCAGTGGAAACAGGGTGAGTAATAACCGGATGAAACTAAATAAGAAAGAGTCAGACCGTGGAGCAAGAACAATTGATCCCATTAGATTAAGCAAGGGATCCCTTCGATATTCTTCGAAGGTTACTTTGATCGCCAAGCAACTGGTGAAATCCTGATGGTACGAATCTAGGTAAATTGCTCGAAATCAATTGCTCGACAGTAAGTTGCTCGAAAAATATTTTCTCGAACTATCAATTGCTCGAAAGGCAGATTGCTCGAAGCAGTTTCGAAGCTCGAAGCACCACGTAAACTGCGCCGTCTCACGACACGTCAATGGAACTGGACATAAAAGGGACCACAACATTCAACTTTAGCAGTCCTGTTTTTTTTTGTTTTTTTTTTTCTATATTTGTTTTCTATTTCTATTTCAGTAATTTTGGAGATCTCGAACCCTAATGATGGACATAACTTTTGAGTGCGATAAAGGAAAGAAGTGTTTGGATGGATATCTATATATTAAAGGACAAAACAGTGAACAAAAAGATTTACTGGAAATGTGAAATGTGCAAAAAAAAAGGAAATGCTTAACATGTGTTTTATTTTTTTTTAACCACAGGTTTCGAGCAAACTGCCTTTCGAGAAAAAAAAAAAAAAGACTTGCTATATAAATGTACTCGTTCTTTAATTTTAACTGTTCACTTAACAACAATAAAGTTGGATTATTGTATCTTATAGTAAATATAAAAAACAATGTAGTTTTATATTTTTTTAACCACAAGTTTCGAGCTAACTGCCTTTCGAGCAATTGATAGTTAGAGAAATTATTTTTCGAACAATTGATTTCGAGCAATTTACTGTCGAGCAATTGATTTCGAGCAATTTACTGTCGATCAGCTGATTTCGGGCAATTTACTGTCGAGCAATTGATTTCGAGCAATTTACTGTCGATCAGCTGATTTCGGGCAATTTACTGTCGAGCAATTGATTTCGGGCAATTTACTGTCGAGCAATTGATTTCGGGCAATTTACTGTCGAGCAATTCATTTCGGGCAATTTACTGTCGAGCAATTGATTTCGAGCAATTTATCGGATACGTGATGGTACAAATGCCGAAACGTTTTGATAGTAACAACAAAAATGAGGAAAATTTTCTGAGTGTAAATAATGTAAAGTAGAAAAATCTGTGAAAATTGTACGGCTTTCTTATTTAAATTTTCTGATGAAGTTTAATTCTTAAGTCAATGATTGAATAAGCTCATGGCGAGTTTAAAGACAATGAAAAATCTGTAAAAATTTCCCTACCGCTTCGTTAAATATTTGTGCGTAACAAATTTAATAAAATATTGCAATAACAATCGTAAATATGAATGCTGGCCTTTATGTTAAGAAGTAAGAGGGTACAAATGAAAATTTGAAGTTGACAACTTTATCCATTTCGCTGAAACAGTCGTCAAACATTTCTTTCTTTCTTTCTTTCTTTCTTTCTTTCTTTTATTTTCTCAAAGAAACTAAGTAGTGTCTTTCCCCTCTTTCCACGCGATCCAAACGGAATAGTTCATTATTTATGAGGTATTGGCAAGAATAAGAAAGGAAAAAGATTTCTTTCCTTCTTTCCTTCCTTCTTTCTTTCTTTCTTTTTTTCTTTCTTTCTTTCTTTCTTTCTTTCTTTCTTTCTTTCTTTCTTTCTTTCTTTTATTTTCTCAAAGAAACTTTCCCCTCTTTCCACGCGATCCAAACGGAATAGTTCATTATTTATGAGGTATTGGCAGGAATAAGAAAGAACAAACATTTCTTTCTTTCTTTCTTTCTTTCTTTCTTTCTTTCTTTCTTTCTTTCTTTCTTTCTTTCTTTCTTTCTTTCTTTCTTTCTTTCTAGCCATATTACGTTTTTACTTAATAATAATTTAAAAATATTTCAGCAGACGTTGTTATTTTATTTGATTTATGGTAATTGATTTTGGGCGATTGCTTACTTGGTTTCCGTTGTCCCATACTCTGCGTCTGGAAAATGGCACTTTTTATTGCAGTCGCCACAGCTTCTCGGTCTTCTTGCTGAGATAAAAGTATAATATATGTTCCTAACTGCTTAATCTGATACGCTCTCTCTCTCTCTCTCTCTCTCTCTACTTCTATCTTTCCTTCTTTCTTTCTTCTTCTCTGAAATCAAGTAATATTTCCGCCCTTTTCACCTGATCAAAACGTCCCTTATTAATGAGGCACTGACAGGACGTAACGGTCGTGCTAACTAATGAAGGAGCACAATTATAATAGGCTAATTACGTAATCTAGCACCAAAAGGAGTGTGGCACTATATTGAGAATCAAAACCACAACCCTAGCGAGTAATAAATTATTCACATTATTTACGGATATCCTCATCTTTGTTATTAACGTCACAACGTTTCGGCTGTTTTAACCTGTGACCTTCTTCAGATGCCTATCGATCCGGATAACCTTTCAGCGAATTTTGAATTGAAAATCTACGGGGGAGGGGTAGATTGGTCTCATTCCGTTGTCCATTCTGTAGACTGGATAAAGGTTTAGTATCGAATTTCATAAAGATTACCCGGATTAACAGGCACCTGAAGAAGTCCGGAGGTTATAACGGCTGAAATGTTCAGATGGTAACAATAAAGATGAGGCCAGTAGCCAGAATATAAATTTTTATTTTTTATTTACAGTAAGGTTCACCCTTTACAAGGGTCGGGAGCAACTCAAGGTAGAGCGTTACGTTAAGAGGCAATTAGAAGTGGAAGATTGTAGTGATCGGGGAAATATCGGTTCCACAGAGCAGTGATTCGTGGAAAGAGGCTGTTCGAGTGGAACTTACTTCTCACCGATGTAATGTAAATAATGATAACTTCTCGTCCGAAACATTTAATAGAACTTAAATACTTACCTAGATAGGTTCATTAATTCGGTATAAACTTTTAGGACGGGATTTTTTTATTAGTTAATAGTAGAGACCTTTACTAATTCGGTATAAAAATATTTTTACCATGACTTTCAAAAAAATAAAAAATAAAAACATATTTATAATAATTTCCATATTTTTGTGAATAGTTTCTGAAAGTTTCATTAAAATCTAACATTTATTTTTATTTTTGGAAGATTTTTCAAATTAATTTCTGTCATTAAAAAAAATGGCCTAACATTTGTTATGCTATTTAGTAGTTTCCCTAGACACAAAGGGTTTTTAATCAAAAGTTAGAATTTACTAAAAAGGATGGAATTTTGTTTTTTAAAAAATACTTTAAAAAGACTTTGCCCTTTCATCTTAATAGTAACATAAACCTTTTTTGACGATAAAATTTGTTTTCGTCAAGTTTGAGGTCTTTTTTTTATCATATTATGCTCTTTTTTAGCGAAATTGTGAAGGGTCCTAACCGTATATATTCGCATATCATGCGACGTTTGAAAACATAATTTAGAAGCTAATTTTAACGGGGTCGCATCATACACAAGATATAAAATTAGCGTATATATTGCTGGCCCTGGCTATGCCGTTGACCAAACTATATATCCATTTACTGTCGTCAAAAAGCACATCTGCATTTAAAATAAAAATGATTTTGATAAAACTGATGTTTTACTTAAAATGTATCAAATAATAATGCCTGCAATATTCATATATTAGAGGAAAGGAGGTTGGTCTCTCAAAAAAGGAAATCGTATGATACACGAAAAGCATGATAAAATCATTTTTATAAGTGAAAATTTGGGTTCGTACGATACACGAGATCGCGCGTGTTCACGGTATTTTCGTTTTGTTTTTTGCTTTTTTTTATCTTTCTTTATATTTTTGATAATTTTATTTTATTTTTTTATTTCTTAGAATATTGGATTTCAGTCGTTCATTGTACGCCTCTTTTTATCTGACCAGTGTTTTTTTTTTTTGTTTTTTCAAATGTTTCTGTATCGTTTCTTTCTTTCTTCCTTTCTTTTCTTAATTTCGAATTCACTTCGTCTTCTTTCTTTTTTTTTTTCATTAAAATAAAACACATTTTTTCTTTTCTTTTTACTATAGACCCCTTTCCCTCTTCTTTTCACCTTCCTTTTTTTTCTTGAATAATTCGCAATTACTTTTTAACAAAACTACGCCCATTTTTATCTTTATCCTTTCCTTTACTTTTTTTTTCTTTCTTTCTTCCTACTTCTACAGGATATTTTTTCCTACCTGACTCAGCCTAGGCCCGGGGCTCTGAATTAAAAGTAGGACATATATTTGTTACCTGTTGTGCGTAGCTAAGCTAGCAACTGGTTTGTGGTTATTCTACTTACCGTCCA
>OZ010598.1:37744563-37767063 GCA_963932145.1 Acanthosepion lycidas | reverse complement strand
CACAATTCCAGACCAATTCAAAGCTGCATCCCTTCACCACTCCATCTGACGAGCCCACTGGACTCCTGTCGTCGATACGAACTCACTCAACTGCCAGATTCCTATATCTACCAAAGATTTTCCTACTCTACAAGAACTGTGAGTGTTTTTAAACCTTAACAAAATTCTACTCGCTTAAAGAACTTTTTAGGCGCCCAGAGAAATATTTTGAGCAAGCCTTTTTTCCGTTATGAACATTTTCTCTTCCCTTAAAAGACATTTTCTTTTCTCCCTTTCTTTCACTCTTAATTGTCGTTACCCCTTTACCCACTTTTTTTTCTGTATATGTAAATAAAAACTTTCTTCTTTTGTTGTTACACACCGAGCAGGAGTTTTTACTTTATTCGTACGCGCCTAAAAGAGAGAGTTTGTCCGCTCTAATCTTGCTGTTTTTTACTCGCGTTTTGTCGCAATTTTTTAACCTCAACCCTTGGATGCGGGAAAGCCTGGACCGATTTCCCAGCATTATCCCTGGAGCTTGTGGAAAAAAAAAAGGCAGAGTTCAGGTGAATAGATAGATCCAGGTGAATAGGCAGGTTGTTCCAGTAGGGCGATGTTCTCGTCGTTGTGAGGAGGTGCATTATCGTTGTGAAGTAGCCATGATTTGCTCTGCCACAACTCTCGTCTTTTCTAGTGCACTGAGCGAAGGAAACGATGAGATTACAATTATATACTCGCAAAATATTCAGTCAGACCACGTATATAATACTGATAATCTTATTCTTATTTTTATATTGTCAGATCAAAATGAAAACGGAGTTATCTTTATTAATTAGATATCAGAAGATTTTGCAGACATTTGGAAGGGAAAAATGATTTTAATATTAATATTAATTAATATATTTCCAGTTTCTATTTAATAGCAGAATGTACGAGGTTTGTCTGAAAAGTAACAGTACTGATGTCGCAAAACAATTTATTTAAATTTCAAGCAACAAAATACATGGTTTCCCCTCCAAAGTAATCTCCCTGGAGTCTAATGCTCGTTTCCACCCCTTTCAGCCACGCTTCTTTGCACTGCTGCAAGGACTCATCTTGGATGACCCACAGCTTCACCATTACGTCCTCTTAATGGCCTCCAGGCCTTCAAAACGGCACCTCTTGATGATCCCTTGAGCTCGTGGAAAAGAAAAAAAGTCAGACGGATTTCAGGTGACTAGAAAGATCCAGGTGAAAAGCACGTTGTTCCAGTACGGCGATGTTCTTGGCGTTGTGAGGAGGTGCATTGTCGTTGCGAAGCAGCCACGATTTGTCCTGCCACAACTCTCGTCTTTTCTCGCGCACTAAGCGAAGGTAATGTTGAGATTACAATTATATACCGGCAAAATATCGTGTTTGACCCGTTTTTTACTCTTTCCCACATAGATTAATATTTTCAGTGTCGTTAATTTTCAGACAGACCATATATATTATACTGATAATCGTATTTTCATTTTTATATAGTCAAATCAAAATGAAAACGTGGTTATCCTTATTAAGTAGATATCAGAAGATTTTGCAGACATTTGGAAGGGAAAAAATGATTTTAAATTAAGATACCCGAATTTCAAAATTATTGGGGCGCATTTATTTTTCAGCTATTTAAAAATTAGTTCTTGATGCGAGTCTCTTATTCGAACGCTTGCGCTTATTCTTTCTTTTTATGTGCCATTTCCTTTCAGGGAGTAGGCGATCATGGCTCTCCACCTCCTTCTATCCCTTGCAGCTCTCAACAAGTTCCTTCCCTCTGCTTCCTCCCCCAGACCACGTTTTCTCATCCACTTCCTTAAGTCCGCCAGGTATGTCACGCGTTGTTTTTCCTTGTCTCTCTTTCCCTCTATTCGACTCGTGAGTATCAGATTCTCCAGGCCCTCCTTCCTCATTATGTGTCCTAGAAACTTCTGCTGCCTCTTCTTGATATTAAGTATAAACCTTCTCCTTCTTTGCAACCTCTTTAAGATGTCATCGTTGCTCACACGCTCGGTCCATGATATCCTTAGCATCCTTCTGTAGAACCCCATCTCTTTCGCCTCGAGTCTCCTCTTCATCGTCATTCGCTGCCGTAAAGAAGGACAGATGTCACGTAACAGTTGAGTATTCTTTTCTTTGTTACCAAAGATATCCTCCCGTCTCGCAGTACTCTGCCCAGCTTTTGGAATGCGTCCTTGGCCATCCCAATACGCCTACGGATCTCAGTGTCGCACTTACCGTCTTCTGCCATGACGCTTCCCAGGTATGTGTGCTTATTCAAAGAAATATAATACAGCTTAAGTATCCTTTATCCGAAATTCCCATATCCAAAAGTTTTTCAGGTGCTGACATGATTTGTCACAAACGGAAAATTTGAGAAAGCACTGGGAAGATTCCTAGGTGATGTACAGCTGTTGTAAGTGACCTCAGCTGCCGTAGGTGGGAGTTCCACATCCCAGCTACGTAGCCTATGTTGGCCCCGTTTTTTTTTTTTTTTCATTGGTGATCGTCACAGCATTACCTTCATTCTGGGATTACTTACCAGGTGTTGCGTGCTCAGTAAAAATATTATTCAAAATGTCAAAAAGTCCGGCATTAATTAATATATTTTTTGTCATAAGTGATCATGTTAGTTGTACACGCACCGAAAGTACAAACATTATTTATACGTGAAATATTTATTTCCCCACTTAAAAATCCGTGTTCGCACAACATGACTAGCGTCATTAACTGTATCTGTATGTACACAAAATTCATTAAATTTTATATAAAACTATTTTTAGGGTATATGTTAAAACTACCTTCGGATATATGTCTAAGCTGTGTTATGAAGTGTAAAGGAATATTCGTGTTTATGCTTGGGTTCCATTCCAAAGCTGCCTCATTTTATAGATGCTATATACAAATTAAATAGCCTCTATTCCAAAATCAAAAAAAAAAAAAAAAAAAAAAAAAGAATCCGAAAACCGAAATATGTCCGGTCCAAAGAATTTTGGATAAAAGATTCTCAGCTTGTATTTGAAAAATGCGTGAAAAGAATTGCAAGGGAAACAACTTTTACGTCTATATCAGTATACGTTGTAAGTAATCTCCCTTGACTGACTGAGAGACTAGAGAATTAGCTTCAATTGTTGTTGTTGCGAGTAGTTCTGTCACTGCCGAAAAGGCCACTGCACTCACAACAGATACTAAGCTACTAATTCTGACTTGAGACAAAGCATTCTAGGCTACGAATATACCTCTTATACCGCTTACTCCTGTCTGAAATATTTGATTATCAGGTGTTGAGCGGCCTCTTTTCTTAACTATAACTTTCTCATGGAGAGGCAACCGTGAAAAATGTAAGCTGTTAAAGGGGTTCAAGGAGGTCATGGTTAAATTATTAAAATAGTCTAAACAACAACAACAAAAACAAAAACAATGAATTAAATACAGTAACAGGAAGTATGAGAGTCTATTCAAGAATATAGTGCACTTTTTTTTTAAAGCAAAGCACACGCTGAATAAAAAAAAAATAAACACTGTCTTGCACTCGGACAACAGGGTCGGTATTGCGGGAGCGACAGTATTCTCTCTAACCAGCGCCCAGTTCCTTTTCTCGGACATGTGCGCATGGGCACAACAACCAAGCAAATCTTTACTGGAACTGTGAAGCACACAGTTCCATACAAGGATTTCTGTAATTTTTCACAAAAGATGGGATGGACACCAACATTAACCGTAAGAATTATATAATGTACAAGTATAAAGAAAAAAATTAAAGAAAAAAAAAACTCATTATATTGAATCTTATCAGGGATATTGGTAAAAATAGTGGGTGCTGCAGTTCCGCATTACCTGTACACGAGGTGCCACTATATATATATATATATATATATATATATATATATATATATATATATATATATATATATATATTCGACTCTGCCGTCGAATTCGACGTATGAGGGTCAAGCAGCGCGACAATTGCACATGACATGATTATAGTGGTGAAGGTTTCGTGCAGGACCATCCACACTTTTTGAAGGGTCGAATACAGAGACCTGGTGCACTACCTGCCACAAGGTTCCCAAACGACCCTCCTCAGGTTTTGAATTCAGAGTTGTCCTTCTCCTAGACCAGTTACCACCCAAGGCTATAGAAACCAATATGTTCTGCTATTTACCCATAGAGATGGAGGGAGAAGAAGAGGATTCACACCTTTCCCAAGGGTATTAGCACTGGAATTCGAACTCGGCTTCCTCAATCCAAGCCGCTATCCATTACCCCGCCGTGCCTCCTCCTCCTTTTATTTTTATATATATATATATATATATATATATATATATATATATATATATATATATATATATATATATATATATATATATTTTATTGTATGATTGACAATTTATATAGTGTCGAAATTAAGTGATTGCTATCTCGGCCGAAAACCTAACTATTTTTTCGATTAAACACATTTCCCATTTTTTTCAGATTTTTTGTGGTTCTTATTATTTACTTTGTGATTGGCTGGGTGATTAACGTTTACGTCAGAAAAGCTGAAGGTTATGAAAAAATCCCAAATAATAGTTTCTGGTCGTATATATATATATATATATATATATATATATATATAATAAAAAAGGCTTAAACACTAATATTCCATGGTCATAATTTACTCCATTGGAATCGTAAATACGATCCAATTTATCAGACCTACAAATTCAAAAATAAAACTGAAAAAAATACTCCGGAAATAAAAATAGAATTTAGAGAGAGTGTAAGTATAAGAGTGTGGGACGAATGTTAGCTCTAAAGAGAGGGTAATATACGAGTGAATTTAACAGACAGTGCTTTTTTTAAAACTAGGTGTGAGTGGAAGGGGGAAAATGATTGTTGTCGGATGTCTAATACATATATATATATATATATATATATATATGTTGATGTTGGTGTTGACTTCAATGTCCACTTTTATATTTACCTATAGTCTATCTCTGATATCGAACACTTTTACCTAGAATATAGCATCTTAACACACACACACACACACACACACACACACACACACACACACACACATATATATATATATATATATATATATATATAAGATAATAATGGTACATATTTCGTAAAATACATCTATTGGATGCTTTGGTACACATAGTGATCCAGCCGATTCTGATCGGGTATCGACTTGTGTACCTTCCGTTAGCTACATTTTTTCCCATTCTCCCGACTACACACTGCGACTCCTCTTGACAATTTATGGTCCAATATCGGATAACTTCCGGTTCATCAGCAATGTTCGGTCTTCCCCAAAAAAGAAAGCAAACGCAACCACAGTTTCAATCTGGTAAGGAACATGGCGGCCTGCTCGGCTTGAAATAAGTAACGATTTGTTTCTTTCAAAGATATATGGTCAAATTATATAATTAATATATATTAAGGGAAACAGGATTTTTACCAAGTGCTCCATAGTTGTGTAGAGCAGTAATTATGGAATCAGAAATAATAAAGTTCACTGTACTTATCGAAGTCAACTCTGAGTTTTGGCATTTCTCCTTAGCCGGGACTTTCGATATGATGAGAGAATCGGCCGATGAGTTCGTTCACAGGATACAGCCAGATGTCAAAACTGGCACCAAATGGTCGGCAGTAGAAGCCACCAAATAGCAGAATCCAGCCTCCGAACAAAGGAGATTATGGTGGTGACCGAAACGGATCAAGCTGGCCTAGGCAGCACAAATAATTCTTTGAACAGGGTCAAAAGGGCAAACAAGACATGGTGATTGAAGAAAGTCATGAATTTCGAGGAAGAATAGCGAACAGTTACCGCTGTTTCTCAGTCCAAACAATGTGCTTGGTTTATATTGAGTGCTATTCATTCAATAAAACTATCACGGAATACCCTGATTGCAATGGAGCCATTGGCAATATCATTCCTCTTGCGATCTACCTATGATCTACTGTCAAATACGACCAACCTCAATCTGTGGGAGTACCTGACATCGATGCATGCGCATTATGTGCTCTCTGCATGTCCACAATCAATGCAGATGTGCACGTGGTGTCATAACCAAGTGATGGGAATGGTCATGGACTTAGTACACAGATGGAAGCAGCCAACAAGCATCCTGTAACGGAAGTTTTCGGCTCCTGTTTTTGAAACATGAGAACTCTTATGTAGTGAAGGAATCATATTTTTAAAAAATAATGAGAATAACAAAAATACTGAAGAACTTTGGATTATTTACCTAACGAGTTCATTCCTATTTTCTATATATTTCCCCACCATATATATATATATATATATATATATATATATATATATATATATATATATATATATATATAGATAGATAGATAGATAGATAGATCTATCTCAGTATATTCATTATCTATCTATCTATCTATCTATCTATCTATCTATCTATCTATCTATCTATCTATCTATCTATCTATCCCAGTCTGTTCATTATCTATCTATCTATCTATCTATCTATCTATCTATCTATCTATCTATCTATCTATCTATCTATCTATCGCAACCTGGTCATATCTATCCCAGTTTGTTCACCTCTCTGTCTGTCTGTCTCTCTCTCTCTCTTTCGTTATATCTACTTCTGTCTCTCTTAATACCTAAATTTTCTGTAACTGAAGCTCGCCGTCACCAATTTGGTCACAGGAGACTGTCATGATAAGGCGAATCTCCATTTCATACTTACGGAAAGCAAACCACACGTTGGAACATCTTCGGGTTTCTAGCTTAATTTTCGTAAAAGGAAAGTTAAGCACAATATTTTTTAAATGTATATTTTCCAGTAACGTGAAATAATCCATTTAAAAATTACTGTGTTTACCTTTCAGGTTAGAAAATTAAGGTAGTAGATATCGATTCGAAAAAGTCCCAATAAAAGATGTGCATTCCCTACTTAAGTAATTGCATCTATCTATCTATCTATCTATCTATCTATCTATACCAATCTGTTTATATCTATCTCAATCTGTTCATATCTATCTATCTATCTATCTATCTATCTATCTATCTATATCAATCTGTTTATATCTATCTCAATCTGTTCATATCTATCTATCTATCTATCTATCTATCTATCTATCTATATCTGTTTATATCTATCTCAATCTGTTCATATCTATCTATCTATCTATCTATCTCAATCTGTTTATATCTATCTATCTATCTATCTATCTATCTATCTATCTATATCTGTTTATATCTATCTCAATCTGTTCATATCTATCTATCTATCTATCTATCTATCTATCTCAATCTGTTTATATCTATCTATCTATCTATCTATCTATATCAATCTGTTTATATCTATCTCAATCTGTTTATATCTATCTATCTATCTATCTATCTATCTATCTATCTATCTATATCTGTTTATATCTATCTCAATCTGTTTATATCTATCTCAATCTTTTCATATCTATCTATCTATCTATCTATCTATCTATCTATCTCAATCTGTTTATATTTATCTCAATCTGTTCATATCTATCTATCTATCTATCTATCTATCTATCTATCTATCTATCTCAATCTGTTTATATCTATCTCAATCTGTTCATATCTATCTATCTATCTATCTATCTATCTCAATCTGTTTATATCTATCTCAATCTGTTCATATCTATCTATCTATCTATCTATCTATATCTGTTTATATCTATCTCAATCTGTTCATATCTATCTATCTATCTATCTCAATCTGTTTATATCTATCTATCTATCTATCTATCTATCTATCTATCTATCTATCTATCTATATCAATCTGTTTATATCTATCTCAATCTGTTCATATCTATCTATCTATCTATCTATCTATCTATCTATCTATCTATCTATCTCAATCTGTTTATATCTATCTCAATCTGTTCATATCTATCTATCTATCTATCTATCTATCTATCTATCTATCTATCTATCTCAATCTGTTTATATCTATCTCAATCTGTTCATATCTATCTATCTATCTATCTATCTATCTATATCTGTTTATATCTATCTCAATCTGTTCATATCTATCTATCTATCTATCTATCTATCTCAATCTGTTTATATCTATCTATCTATCTATCTATCTATCTATATCAATCTGTTTATATCTATCTCAATCTGTTCATATCTATCTATCTATCTATCTATCTATCTATCTATCTATCTATCTATCTCAGTCTGTTTATATCTATCTCAATCTGTTCATATCTATCTATCTATCTATCTATCTATCTATCTATCTATCTATCTATCTATCTATCTGTCTGTTTAACAGACCGACATTTTGAAAAGTAATGAAAGAAGAGTAAGTTGTCAAAATGGTGGTAATTGAGGTGGTTGTGTTAAGAATTTTAATATTTACATCCAGACATTTTTCTCGGTGTCTTTTACAAAAGAAAAGTCGGTACTGTAACAAGGATCAGATTTTGTAGATGCTCGAACTTGTTCCAAAAGCCTCGACTTGAAAGTTCAAAATTTTTCTGCTTTTTGTAGGTCCATTTTTTGTTTTGTTTTGGCCGTGACACTCCGAAATCCAAACATGATTCATTTGTTTCCCGATCGGAAATTTTTTTTTTTCAGATTTTGATTGGTATTATTATTATCTATTGCTTCAAGATGTTTGGCATTGGCAGCAGGTTTAGATCGATACGTAGGCCGATTTCGCTGATTTGCCACGACATGTGTAAATACACCCATCCTTAAAAACAAAAAAGAAAAACAAGAAAGATAAAAATAAATTCAGGCATACCTCGGATTACGTCGTTTCGAGTTAAGTCGTTCTCGATTATACGTCGTTTGTCAAAAATATATGGAAAAATAAATATCAAGTTTAAGTCATTTTATTCAACTTTACGTCTGTCTGCCACGAATATTGAAGACGTAATATCATTAGAAAAGAGTTAAAAACAGATACAATCATGTTACTGTACAATAAATAAGAATAAAAGTATATAAATTCATATTAAATACGTATATTTACAATAAATGTTAATATAATCATCATAAATTCGAGAGAATGAAATATGAAAACATCTATGACCTTGTCTTGTCTTATTTAACGGTCATTAAGGCTATATCGTATGGCTATATGGCTCATGAATTATTTTATTCAGAATAATGTACGTTATACACGCTTAGGCGATCATGAATCTTTTGACGAGGCAGTAGGTTGCCATTTCTTTCTGCGGAAGACCAGTTGCGATCCAAGGCTATAGAACCCGGTCTGTCCTGCTATTTCATCCATAGCTGGTGCCAGAAGAAGAGGATTTATACCTTTCCCAAGGGTATAAGCACGTAAGTGAATGCAATTGATTCGACTGGAATTCGAACTCGGCTCTCCGTTTCCTGAATCCATTGCTCCACCGTGCCTGTACGTTCATATCATAAATACTGTAATATGGGGAGTGCTTATTTGCGGTTTATAGTGTGGTTACCCTCCTAAATCCTCCCCACTCCCCAACACGAACCAGTAGGACTCGAACCTGTTTCCTTCTTATCCGCCGCATGATCCGTTGTGCTTCTACCGCCCGGCTACAAAGAGCTCCACGTTAAATCATCGTTCTATTTAATATCCAATAGAAAAGCGTTTAAAGCTCTTAAAATCAGGGTATTGTACAATAAGTAAGAATAAATTAAAATACGTACATTTACAATAAATGTTAATATAATCATCATAAACCCTAGAGAACGAAATCTGAAAACATCTGTGACCCTGTCTTGTCTTATTTAGCTGTCTTTAACAGCTCAATATTGGCGTTTTCCACGGTAGTTCCAATATCTACCGTTTGGCGTCGTTTTCAGATGAGGCACTCGTGATTAAAAACTAAAATTTATTTGTTTGCAAGCTTCAAATAGATTCTTATTGACCATATATAATTAAAAATGCATTTATAAATAAAATATAAAACTAGAAATGGAGTTTAGTCTAGTGACAAGTAAATTCGGAGACAAGAAAATTCATCTTAAGTTGCTTTTTGACTTAAGTCGCCTCTCCTGAAACAAATTACCGACGTAAGATGAAGTATAATTGTAAAAGAGAAATACAATTTAAAGAAAAATACACCTACATCTATTGTATGATATAAATTTATATTATCACATATATTTATCGTTCAGACAAGCGGATATCTTTTAATTATTAATATTCAACTGTTATAGGAACAGGAGAATATTAAACATTGCCAATAACCGAAGATGCCCAGTGCAACAATAATAATGGAATATTTCATGACTAAGTCGGAAGAAAAATTTGCTGGAGCATTCATTTTTATACTAACTTTCTTTGGGTAATTTTTTAATATAATTTTACCCCCAAATAAGGAATTAAAGCCACTAAGACACAAGGTGTTACTGAGTATGAAAGAATATGAGAAAAAGAAAAAAAATCCCATTGTTCGAGCGAATTCTATCTATCTATCTATCTATCTATCTATCTATCTATCTATCTGATTAATAGACCAACACATTGAGAGCTAAAGGACGTAACGCGCCACGCGAAAACATTTTCCACTTTTTCATACAGCATATATATATATATATATATATATATATATATATAAATATATATATATATATATATATATATAAATATATATATATATATATATATATATATATATATATATATATATATATATATATTTGTGTGTGTGTGTGTGTGTGTGTTTGTGTGTGAAGCGCGATCAAAAAGTATCGGGACTGGTACCATAAAAAAAAAACAACATATATCAATTCGGCATTTGATCTCCTTCGAAGTACTCCCCTTCTGAAGCCACACACTTTATCCATCGTCGTTTCCACTGATGGAAGCATTCCTGGAATTGCTTCCATGGAACAGCGAGCACCTGCTTCCTGGCATTCTCTTGGATTTCTTCGACGTCTTGAAAACTTGTTTCTTTCAAGTGCGTTTTGATTTTTAGTAAGATGAAAAAGTCGTAAGGGGCGAGATCTGAGAAATATGGCGGTTTTCAAACCTGTTCAATGTATTTTTTTTTATTTCTTGGCCCCAAACTGCCGCACAAGCACACTCTACACACTTTACTTCCATGCACTGCTATAAAACAACGGAAGTGTGCTTGAACGCTATAACTTAGTGCGTCTGCTCGACAGAGTTCAAGGTCAATCTGTGCCAAGCGGCGTCATTACTTTATCTCTGTTACCATAGCATCAGCCCTGATTATTTTTAATCAGTGTGTGTGCGTTAAATGTCTGCCACTCGCAACAAATCTAAACAAGTTTTACTGAATATAACATTATTCCTTTATCTTGATGTAAAAGGTGCAAAGGAGATGTCCACTCTGCATATTAATTCTTTTTAAATCATTTCGAACCTTGAACGGGTTATTTTAGAGGATAAAAAGAAATGAGATCAAATTCGAGGTCCGTTTTGTGAGTGCTTGACACATTTTGGACAAATTTCAAGTTGGGAATATTTCTGATATCACATTATTTTATTGATTTACTAGTCAAACACCCCCGACCTTTTTTTTTTTTTTTTTTTTTTTAAGCATTTCACCCCAAGCAAGGCGGGAGCCACTAGGACGCAAGGGGTTACAGAAAATTTAGAGCAAGATCAGATAGGAGTGATAGAAGAAAGGATGAGGGTAGTGGATAGATCAAGGCAACTGGAGATGTCGATTGACATTAAACTTGAATATCTGGAGATTATAGCTCACAGGGAAACAGGAAAAGGGAAGGGAGTTCCACAGGCGAGAGGTGCGAGACATGAAGCTATTGGAGTAGAAGAGACGGCTACATTTAGGAGTTTCGACAGTGAAGGGGTGAGGGCGGGATACCAGCCTCGTATGGCGCTTGAACTCATGACGTCTGGGAACCAGCGAATGCAGTTCCTCGGAGCAATTTCCATGGAAGTATTTGTAGAACAGACAGAGAGAGGCGACGGCGCGTCTGTGAGAAAGTGACTGTAGACGAGACGACAGAGCAGGGCCAACTACATTGCATATCCGCCTCTGGAGCCTATCAAGAACCCTGAGGCAAACAGAAGGGGTACCAGACCATATATGGCAGCAATACTCCATGCAAGGGCGAATTGTTGATTTGTAGATCTGGAGGATCGACACCGGGGAGAAAAATTTCCTGGCTCGGCTCAGGGAGCCAAATTTCCTTGCGGTGGACGAAGCAATTGACTCAATGTATTTATTCCATCTCAGGTCAGCAGTCAACGTGAGACCGAGAAGCCGCAGAGAGTTGCTCTCGAGAAGTTGAGCGTCAGACATTCTAATGGAGGGAAAGGAAGGATCTCTGTGGTGATTAATAGAGAGAAGTTTTGGAAGCGTTGAAGTTGACCAGCCAATTCATGCCCCAGTTCACAATCGATTGGAGGTCCTTTTCGAGACGCACGGTCAGGTGAGTTATTCAGTGAGAGTAGATTTGTTTTTGAGGCAGGAATAAATTGTGGTGTCATCCGCGTAGATGCCAACTTGGGAAGTTATGGCGTCAGGAAGGTCATTTATGTAGATAAGGAATAGAGTGGGGCCTAGGATTGAGCCTTGAGGAACACCTGCGTTCGTGGGATAGGAACTGGATGAGAATCCGTTGAGAACGACCTTCAATTCACGGTTTGACAGGAATGATTGTATTAGGTTATATAATCGACCCGTAATGCCATAACCCTGGAGCTTGCGAAGAAGGACGGCATGCCAAACCCTATCAAATGCTTTCGAGATGTCTAGTGCCACGGCACGGGCTTCCCCGTTATTTTGAAGAGCTCGGAGACAGAAAATTCAAATGTAATAGAGCATCGCTTAATACTTTTATTAATAATAAAAAATTATTCCAACGAAAGATTATATTTACGTATTTAAATGTTTCTGTAATTTTTCAAAAATTTATAATGAGTAAAAATGAAGCTAACAAGAGATTACTTTCACATATTGAAATAATTTTTCTGCAAAATTGATTTATTTTATTTACGTCTTTTCAATTAAACCCAACTGGTATGAAATTAAAAATTAGTTTATTTACAAAATTCTGTGATGTTTTATGAATAATAATTCAAAATAATTTATGTCTACAATAATAATAATAATAATAATTCACTGGAAGATATGCAAGAAGCACAACATTGAAAACACTGCAAGATGGTATGGGCACTAACCAGACATACTTACCCAAAATAACGAAGTAACTATCCTCTGGGACATATTAATTAAAAATTGACAGGGAAAAATCCGAGAGACCTGATATTATCATAAATATATATATATATATGTGTGTGTGTGTGTATAATTATTTATATGAAACATGAGAACTCTTATGTAGCGTGTTGGAATCATATTTTTGAATAAATAATTATATTTATGCTCTACTTCTGTATCGAGCACTATTTTTAAAAAAACAATAACAAAAATACTAAAGAACTTTGGATTATTTACCTTATCAGTTCTTTCCCATTTTCTATATATTTTCACATATATATGTGTGTGTATATATATATATATATATATATATATATATATATATATATATATATATATATATATGCATGTATATATATATGTGTGTGTGTTTGAACATACATATATAAAAAATTATGTGTGTGTGTGTATAGCTCGTCATCCTTTTCTCGTGCAGAAAATAAAATCTTATATAACGAGTAACAGTTTTCATATATACATATATATATTTCATTAAATAATATATACAAGTTTTGTCTATTTATTTTAAGTAAGTTCCTTTCATATTGTCTGATAAGCTTAATAACATTATCATTGAAAGACGAAAGGAAATCACCATATTGATACATGTTTCAATCCAATCTAAGCTTTCGGCTTATATAAGCCATTATCAAAGATGACAATTACATTTCAATATATCAACCAATACACGGAACAATAATGATAGTCTGTTTTTGTTACATGAAAAATTTCAAAGCAACGACAAACTCAGGCATACAAGACACGGAAGCGAAACTCACGTCGCAGCTCATGACGTCACATACATATATATATATATATGTATGTTACATTAAATAATATAGACGAGTTTTGTCTATATATTTTAAGTAAATTCCTTTCATATCGTCTGATAAGCTTAATAACATGATCATTGAAAGACAAAAGTAAATCACCATAATGATACATGTTTTTTTTAAACCTATCTAAGCTTTCGCCTTACATAAGCCATTGAAGAGATGAATATCTATGTTATTAGGACAGGCCTCCTCCTCATCAGAACATTGGCCTCAGTCGGGAAAGCAAGGACGTTGTACTTCTATTATTTTCTGTTTTTATTATATTATTATTTTTCTCTATATTTTTTTATCTGCACGAATTAAAAAAAAAGAAAAGAAAAAATACATACCTTGATAAAAGAGGGAAGGTTCGACCAGAAACTATAATTTGGGATTTTTTCATAACCTTCAGCTTTTCTGACGTAAACGTTAATCACCCAGCCAATCACAAAGTAAATAATAAAAACCACAAAAAATCTGAAAAAAATGGGAAATGTGTTTAATCGAAAAAATAGTTAGGTTTTCGGCCGAGATAACAATCACTTAATTTCGACAGTATATAAATTGTCAATCATACAATCAATATATATATATATATATATATATATATATATATATATATATATATATATATATATATGTATATATATATATATATATATATATATATATATATATATATATATATATATATATATATATATGTATATATATATATATATATATATATATATATATATATATATATATATATATATATATATATATGTATATATATATATATATATATGTGAAAAGTGGGTGTATATAAATATAAATATCAATATAAATATATATATATATATATATATATATATATATATATATAATTATTTATATATTATATGCGCAGTACTTATTAGAAAGCGCTCAATATCAGAGATAGAGTTAACATATTTGATTGGATTGATGTGAGTTTGTGAACCTGCGTTTCACGCTTTTGCGAACGTCTTGTCTGACGATCGCAAAAGCGTGAAACCCAGCGTCACAAACTCACATCAATCCAACCAAATATATATGTATATATATGTATATATATATATGTATATGTATATATGTATATATATATATATGTTTATATGTATATTTATATATATATATGTATATATATGTATATATATGTATATATGTATATATATATATATATATATATATATATATATATATATATATATATGGATATATATGTATATATATATATATGTTTATATATATGCTTATATATGTAGATGTATACATATATATGTATATATGTATGTATATATATATAAATATATGTATATATATATATATATATATATATATATATATATATATATATATATATATATATACATTGTGTTTAAATTCATTTTTATCGGAATGACTCTAATTCAAAAACAACTAGTTAATCGCCCTTAAAATGAAGAATAAACATAGCTGAAGATAGAGGCTTGTTTTGTTTTGTTTTACGGTATATCAACCTCAATGGGTTATTTAATTCTGACAAGATTTTTATTGCTGGTAATTTGTTTTCTACAAAAATGTATTGCTGATATTAAAACCCATTTTTACACTTTCATAGTGTTTTTAACCCTAGTTTGGTGGGGTTAACTATATGCCCATAGTTGTGACCCTAACAGGTGCTACCACTACGAGTCATGGTGAACCTGGGAACATCTGCAATTAAGAGATGGTTCCACGCTCCTCAAAACTTCCTGATCAGGACGTAATTTATCATCTTACCTAGGACGTTTTGGGGTTAACTATTTGCCCATAGCTGGGACCATAACAGGTGCTATCACCTCGGGTCAGGGTAGACTTGGGAACACCAGCAATTAAGAGATGGTTCCTCGCTCCTCAAAACCTGCTGATCAGAGGCCTTGCTGTTGAACGTAGTTTATCGTCTTACCCAGGACATGTTTGGGGTTAACTATTTGCCCATAGTTGGGACCCTAACAGGTGCTACCGCCCCGGGTCAGGGTAGACCTGGAAACACCAGCAATTAAGAGGTGGTTCCTCGCTCCTCAAAACCTCCTGATCAGAGGCCTTGTTGTTGGATGTAGTTTATCATCATATTCAGGACGCTGAAGATAAAGGATCTATAGGAAAACACTTGAAATGTAGTACATAAGATAATCCGAACATTCAGATAACATATTGAAGGTAAGAGAACCAGTGTGCAAGAGAGAGAGTAACCTATTATAGTAAGAGTGGTTTTGCCAACGGATAGCAGAACCAAAAAAGAGAGAGTTATGAGCCAAAGTTACGTAGATTAACAAAACTCAGGAAGTTGTGGCGAAACAGGATTGCTATGACGTGTTTTAACGTCATATAGAAGGAGAATAATGAAAACACGCAGTTTATAACGCAGATAACTGTAGTGGGGCATAAAGCAAAGCCTAGCAATATCTCACTTGGAGGGTAACGTGTCAAAAGTTGCGTAGAGCTATAAAAGAGAGGAAGTTGCGGAGAGCCGTGATCACATATGTCTTGAGAAAAGAGGAGAGAAACCAGTTAAACATTATGAAGAGCATAAAGATGGGGAGAACCATGATCGCCTATGTCCTTTGGAAACATGCGACTTAAAAGAATAACACTCCCAAGATATATGTCAAAAGTTACGTAAACCTAAAAAACACAGGAAGTTGAGGAGAGCCGTGATTGCTATGACCTGTGAAAATCTCATATAAAAGGAGAATAAAACATTTCTCAAGTTATAATAATAGTAACAGAAGTGGGGGCAAAGGGCGAAGAGATAGCCGAACAACACTCAGTTGAAGGGTAACGTATCAAAAGTTACGTAGAGCTATAAGAAACAGGAAGTTGTGGAGAGCCGTGATTGCTATGTCCCGTGAAAATCTCATATAAAAGGAGAATAAAAAATTTCTCAAGTTATAATTGATTTGAATTATAGTTGAAGGGTAACGTATCAAAAGTTAGGTAGAGCTATAAGCTTCATAGGATGTTGTGGAGAAGCATGAACGCCTATGTAGCACGAAGACAAGTCACATATAAGAGGAAGAACTCTCCCAGGATAAAATGAAGACAAGTGATGTGGAGGCAAAGCGCGTGGTAAACAACGACAAATTTACATGGTAACGTGTCCAAAATTACTTCGATAAAGAAAAGGGTGGAAGTTGTGGCGAGCCATAAACGCCCACGTCCTATGGAACCCTTTTACATAAAAATGCTAAAGCAAGCCTGATAGGTCATAATGAAGCTAAGAGAAGCTGTAGAAACATGGAGGAATCTACTTAACTTTATTTCTTTTTTTTTTGTTTTGTTAACGGATAGTTGCGGGGAGATATGTTCAACTTCTCGCTAAAAGAACATGGCGCATAAGAGAACTCTTGCAGGGCATAGATGACAAAGGAAGAAATCGAAAAACAGCGAGTAGCGTACATAACGAATTTTCACGAATGACTAACAGAACAAATACGAAAAGGTATTGTAGCACGACAGAAGTTACTTAGAGCAACAAAAGACAGAAAAATGTGGAGAGCCATAAACACTCACGTCCTGAGGGGATTGGGCATATAAAACACTCACAGGACGGAGAAGTGAATCGGTGGAAATAGTGAATAACCTAATTAACGATATTTTTAAATAATGGACGCAAAAACAAGGACAGAGAATATAAAAGGTAAAAAAAAAAAAAAAAAAAAAAAAAAAAAAACTTAGTACAAAAAACAAAAAACAAAAAACAAAACAGAAAGTCATTTTCGATATTATCAGACCTCTCTCATCATAATTATTTTTAATAGTAAACCATCACCTTGTGCAGCTCTCGAGTTTTTTATTAGGTGAATCTTAGTATTCAAAATTACTCAACTTTAATAGAATAATTTTTTCAATGTACAGAAGGTTCTCGTGTTACGTCGGAGCCGACGTACTGCGTTTCTTGGTTACGACGACATCTCCTATAATATAATACGTCGTCACGCGGCACTATAAGAGAAAGATAGCGTTTACTTTATCGGCTGTACGCCATATTGGATTGTGCTACATTCGCTATCTCTCGTTTGAGTCATTTTTGGAGGAACTTTTTGCCCTTCATTATGGATCCCAAACGTAAGGCCGACTCGTGGGTGCTTATGTAAGGGAGTTCCGACCTACGTCGAAAATCTGTTTACGTTGCACCGTAGGAACGGATCTCCGACGTAAATCGAGGACCCCCACCCTGTATATGTTAATTCTGGCTGCCCTGCAAGACATCAAAAGTTAGTAATTGTAGCTCTGTCAGAGTTGACAATTGACGATAACAGCTTTTCGCTACTGGAGCAGTTACTCTTGAGAATGTTTAGCCCAAGTCTTCACTTATTCCAAATCTTTTCTTTATCAACCATTTTGACATGCTGGTAACGAGACCATTTGTTAAAATATATCTTGACGCGGCTGAAAACAAGGGCAATATATTAGTTAGTCTTGAGAATGTTTAGCCCAAGTCTTTACTTATTCCAAATCTTTTCTTTATCAACCATTGTGAGATGCTAGTAACGAGACCCTTTGTTAAAATATATCTTGACGCGGCTGAAAACAAGGACAATATATTAAATGAATATCTTTATTGAACTAAATCTTTTACGACACCTGTTCTTGTCACTGAAGTTAAGCAAGGCCGAGCCTGGTCAGTAGCTAGACAGATGACCGCTTGGGAATACCAGATGCTGTAAACTTGGATGTGCGAGTGGTGTAATGGATAAGGGCTCGGGATTGGAAATCGGAGAGCTGAGTTCGATTTCAACTCGGGTTCGTTACATTAATTTACGCGTAAATACAATTGGGCGATCATGAAACTAAAATAGACACCTTTGAAAGTCATCTTTCGACATTAACTAGGAAATAACTTACGTAATTAATATAATACTTCCGGTAGAAATGGATTTTTCTTCAGTCTTCCCGAAAGAACAGGGACCTTGATACGCGCCTTCCTAAAATATTAAAAAAAAATGGAGTATAAATAAAGGTTCATTTGTAGATATATTGTCACAGCAGCTGTTTTTACCTGTGCTCATAATGCAATGTTAACGTTATTATATTTGCATCGGCCAAAACGTTGTGAATATGGCAATAAAGATGAGGATACAGATATATTAATGTCGGTGTAGCATCGACTTTTATTGCTTTACCAAGACAGCGAGATTATTAAAACGGATGTTGAGAAAGTTATGGTTTAACCAATGATCTTGAGGAGCTTTTTTTACCACTTGTTTTACCACTTTTTTTACCACTTTTCACAATCATCTAGTGAACACAAATGATCGATCTTAATATAGTGGACTATATGCAACGCCCTGTTGTGATTTTGAACTATCTGTTAATGTGTAAAGTTTGCAGTAAACAATTTAAAAATCTCAGCCAATTACTTAAAATCAATAAAGATATTCACTTATATCATTCTGTATTTAAATTTGCTAAATACTGCTAGTAATGTGTACAGTACATATACAATGTAATTACTAAGAAATACACATATTTTTCAGCAAAAATTTTTTATTATATTCCTTTCTACATTTGTAGATTTTGAAAATTTTAATTACCGCTTATACACGCGTATCAGGCGACCTTTGAAGACCTAATTTTGAAGCTGATTTGACGACAATAAATGGATATATAGTTTGGTCAACGGTGTAGCCAGGCCCAACAGCAAATACGCTAATTTTATATCTCGCGTATGATGCTACCTCCATAACATTAGCTTCAAAATCAGATTATTTACATTATTCGGACTATTATCCTCGTCTTCATTGAAATATTCACAACGTTTCGGCCTTCTTCAGGTGATTGTAGTTTAGAATCGAACACTTTATTTCGTCCACCGGGGTAGATTGTTCTAGTTCCATGTCTTACCTCTTCCGGATGTGTCAGTTATTGAGTCAACTCAACTCGTCAAGTTTTCTGGTTCACCACTGCTGTAGCCTGGTATTGAACTCACAGCATTTTGAGTCACTGTATCTAACCAACACCTTTATCCAGTGGAACAGAACATATGAACACGAATTTCTAGAATAAACAATGTCACGGTAGCTGTTTTTACCAGTGCTCATAATGCAATGTTACCGTTATTATATTTGCTTCGGCCAAAACGTTGTGAATATGGCAATAAAGATGAGGATAACAGTCCGAATAATGTAAATAATGTAAATAATCATAATACCTCCTCTCAGAGATATAGACAGCTATCAAAATTAAATCTTTAAATGTTGCATGATACGCGAGTATATATGATATTCATTATGAAAATTAATTTAGAGAATTCTAGTTCTGGGTGAGCCTCCTTTGTCTCCGGGCAACCAATATTTTTGGAACCAGTCTACCACTATCCACGTGGTCTCTTAACCAAGAACTGACCGAATTTGACTTTGGTAATCAGAATGGGAACCGTGGTTTCCGATTCGAAATGGCCTGAAATTTCTCTAAAACACATCCGCTGGTCTATTTAATTTAATAGATAACAATTATTTGAAATAAGTTACTTAAAAAATCCTTTATTTATTGACGTCAAATACATTTTTAATTTGTTCAAATTAAAAAAAAGAAAGAAAAAGTTACATAGTTAATGCATATGTTTCTTTGGATATTTTGGACGTTTTATTTTATTTTGTTCGTCATAAATTAAACTGATGACACAGATGCAGGAAAATGCGATGATGAAATTCAAACGTGCGTTGGAATAAATAAATAAATAAATAAATAAAAAAATAAACTTCCAAAAGCTAAGAAATGTATTTAGAAAGCGAAAAACAACCTTAGAGACAAAGAAAAAGAGTGATGAACAGTGATGTTATATCAATCCTCTTGTCTGGCAATATGATTTAGAAAAGGGGAAACCTCGTTTGAAATGAAAAAAAAAAGGGTGATTAAGTGCTATATTAATTTCAGTCCTCTTGTCTGGCAATATTATTTTGAATAAGGGAAACCGTTGTTAGAAATGAAGAAAAGAATGATGAATTGCTATATTAATATAAATCCTCTTTTCTGGCAATAATATTTAGAAAAGGGGAAAACCTCGTTAGAATTGAAGAAAAAAGAGATGAACTGCCATATTAAAACCAATCCTCTTGTCTGGCAATATTATTTAGAATAAGGGAAACCGTTGTTAGAAATGAAGAAAAGAATGATGAATTGCTATATTAATATTAATCCTCTTTTCTGGCAATATTATTTAGAAAAGGAGAAAACCTCATCAGAAACGAAGGAAAGTGTGGTCAACTGCGATATTAATATCAATCTTCTTGTCTATGTATTGTTACAAACCTCATCTAAATTCTTTCTAAAATCTGTGTGCATGTTTATATTTTAGAAGCATTTTAAATAAAAATTCAGTATTCTCAGAATGTGTAGCGATAGAAGAAAAAAAAAGAGCAAAGTAAATATCAAAAATAAATATTATTATTATTATTCTATTAATAGAATATTAAAATTTTTAACCAAATTCGCATGCATTTGAGCAAATATTGTACATATTCCTTTCTCTTTTGATCACGTGTTGATGATGTGATTTAACCGGTTGAAATCAACTCTGTGAAACGAACTTAAACTTAACAGAAGGGAGAAAGGGCCAGTGACCTCTTTTCGCCTCCACAGGTAAAAGGTCCATATTTGGAAATCAATGATCACGTGATGAAACCAAGGCGCGAACAACAAACGGCGCAAAATTAGTCCGGCTTCGGTAGCCAAACCGAGCGAACGGGTTCGCGTTAAATGCGATAATCTGCTATAAATTCGCGTATGCGAAATAACCTTCCTTCGGCAATTACACCGAATGAATTGTTTGGCGGGAAGCTCGACAGGCAGCTATCAATTTAGATATGCAAAAGGAATAGAAATCTAAGATGATTTCGAAGCTAAAACAGCTTTGACAAAGTTTAACACCCCCCCCCCCCCCAAAAAAAAAGTAAACTTTGGCACGAGAGAAGCGAAGTTGTATCGAAACCAGAAGAAAGATACATGTTATACTGAGAGCGACGAAACAATAGCTTCAATTGATTCGTCACTCAATCCCCTAGGCCAGAAATAGTAAAAGAAAGAAAGGAAATCAACAGAGACGAAAAGAGAAAGAAAGAGAAAAGAAATCAAAAGAGAAAGACAGAGAAAAGAAATCTAAAAGAAACGAAAAGAGAAAGAAAGAGAAAAGAAATCAAAAGAAACGAAAAGAGAAAGAAAGAGAAAAGAAATCAAAGGAAACGAAAAGAGAAAGAAAGAGAAAAGAAATCAAAAGAAACGAAAAGAGAAAGAAAGAGAAAAGAAATCAAAAGAAACGAAAAGTGAAAGAAAGAGAAAAGAAATCTAAAAGAAACGAGAAAGAAAGAGAAAAGAAATCAAAAGAAACGAAAAGAGAAAGAAAGAGAAAAGAAATCAAAAGAAACGAAAAGAGAAAGAGAAAAGAAATCAAAAGAAACGAAAAGAGAAAAGAAATCAAAAGAAACGAAAAGAGAAAGAAAGAGAAAAGAAATCAAAAGAAACGAAAACAGAAAGAAAGAGAAAAGAAATCTAAAAGACACA
>OZ010598.1:37724563-37739563 GCA_963932145.1 Acanthosepion lycidas | reverse complement strand
TTTTTTCCTCAAAGCTTGGTTCAAACACTTTAATTGCTGACAGTATATTTGAACATTAGATGTTGCATTAGGTGGTAAGAATTCAAAGTGGATTATTCCTTGGCGATCCCTCCAGATTGAAAGAAGAACCTTTTGCCCATGAAGTTCCCTTCTCGGCTGTGGCTGGGGTCCTTCCCCTTTACCAAGCCACTGTCTACGAGGCTTAACATTTCGATAAAAGATCCATTTTTCGTCGCCAGTCACAAGTTTATCCCAAAAAGGTGAAACAAGTTGGCGAGAATGGAGAGAAGAGTAGATGTCAACTCGGAATTTGAGGTTGTTTTCAGACAATTCATGAGGCACCCATTTTCCAAGTTTAGGAACTTTTCCAAGTTGTTGAAGATGACGATGAACAGTTGTATGGTTTGAACTGAGAACCACTGCCAATTCCTCAACTGATAAAGCAGGATTTTCTTCAAGGGCTGCTTCAAGAAGCTTTTCATCAAACTCAACTGGACGTCCGGTTCGATCTTCAACATCAAGGGTGAAATATCCACCTCTGAATTTTTAAAACCATCTTCTGCAAGTTCTTTCATTCACACATTCCTCTCCATAAACTGAGTGAATGTTTCTAGCCGTTAAAATTCGGACAGAACTTATGGGATGACATGATAGTTTTCTTAACGGTTCAATCGGTTCAACGAAGGTTCGCCCGATGTTGCTAATAATTCTCAGAAAAACGCGGGCGAAATTGTATTTTTTTTATTTTTATCCAATGGGATTTCTTGGAACATTTAAATTAGGGATGAATTTGAGAAAGATTTTTTTTAAAAGTCAGTTGAGCCGATTTTTGCACAAAATTGTTTGTTTTGTTATGGAAATTTCTCCAAGCTTATTTTACATTTAACAACCAATGAAATTCAAGAAAATGTTTGAAATTGAAATAAGGATTACTAAACCCCTGGGAAAGGTATGAATTTTCTTCTTCTCCCCCCCCCCAGCTATGAGTAAATAGCAGAACAGACAGGGTTCTATAGCCTTGGATGGCAACTGGTCTACCGTAGAAAGAAATGGCCACCTACTTCGGGGGAAAAATCTGCCTTGTCAGTCATGTATCGAAAGATATTTGATCGCCTAAGCGTGTACGACGCATGGCACATAACAAATCTATCTATCTATCTATATATCTATCTATCTATCTATCTATCTAATGCATTACATTCACTTACGTGCTAATACCCATTGGAAAGGTATGAATCCACTTCTTTTCCGCCCAGCTATAGGTAAATAGCAGGATAGATAGGGTTCTAAAGCCTTGGATGGCAACTAGTCTACCGCAGCAAGAAATGGCAACCTACTGCGAGAAAAAAATCTGCTTCGTCAGTCATGTATCGAAAGTTACATGATCGCCTAAGTGTGTACCAAGCATGGCATATAACTAACTGACTGTTGTACAGAACCTATCATAAATAAAATTGGTCGAAGAGACGCATTGTTCTTGTGTAACTTAGGTAAACCGTACAATCATGGACGTTCGGACCCAACAAGTCTAATACAATTGTACACACTCTTAGGAATCAAGTTACTTTTAAATATAGAGAGTAAACCATCTCTGAATTTTTTTCTTTTTTAATACTCACTTGGAACAATTCGTGAATTATTTTACTAATAAATTGTTTTTAGTCGTGTTCCTAATCTCCCCTCCGCATTTAAAATTTTTCCTGAACATCATCTTGCATCTCGTCTTATTTATATCAACGGCTTCGTTCTGAAGAAGTGTTGACTGTAAGGATCCTCAAGAAAAATGAAAATGTTTATATGCCATTTCAAGTCAGCATATGCATATATATATATATATATATATATATATATATATGAAGAAATATAGTCTTAAGGTGTGTTATATTTATGGAATAAAGTGCTCAATAACAGAGACAGAGCGTGTGTAAATATAAAAGTGAACATAGAAGTCAACACTTAGAGGCGACAGTCTGTTTCATGCTATATATATATATAATTCTCAAAATGTGTGTGTATGTGTGTGTGTATGTGTGTGTGTGTGATCGGATGTTGCTTATGCATTTCCACAGTTTTCATCCGATTTTGATGAATTTGTTTTTGTTTGATAGATAATTCTTCAGTGTCGGTTTTGAGTCCAAATTGTTGGCGACAATGGCTCTCTACTACTTCCTGTTTCATTATAACTCTCAGCAACGTTTTACTATTAAATCCCTGTTCTTGGATATATATCTTTCATAAGAACTTTAATAAAAATTTAAATTATTACAATAATATTATTTATTATTATACAGTTACGTTTTTAACCTCCCCCCCACCATTCAAATTGCTAACCGCCCATTTGGGGATGTGCGTCAGTTGCACCCAATTGTTGTTACTAATATTGATTTTCGGGTGGGCTGACTTTAAACTTAAACTGCTCCAATTGAGCGGCAAAAATTCCCAATAATGAAAGACCCGGTCAAAGACGGTTTATACTGCTAGTATATATATATATATATATATATATATATATATATATATATATATATATATATATATATATATATATATATATATATATGTACATACACTATTCATTAAAGACCACTAACAAGCATTTTGATAAAATTTTTCTTGTATAAGTGATTTCTTTTCTGGACATAAATGGTATAAAAATTGTCCGAATGTTCTACATACCCAAGTACTTTCGACTATTCTATTAGGCATTATCAAGGGTGTTTTTTATTTTTAACAGAATGTGCTGATTTTTATGTACAGTGGTGTACAAATAAATAATACCCTAGAATAATATTTTTAAAATCGTTGTTCTTTTTTCCATAGGATCAAGAAATTTTAATTAATATATATATTCAAAAGGAAAAAACCTTTATTAAATCAATTACAACCACTTTCAATTTTTTTTTTTTATCAAACTAGAATAAAGATATTAATTCAAAAATTAAGATGTATTTTGATTGCTTTTTTTAATCATTTCACACCGACCAAGCCGTGAATGCCACTAGTACGCGGCGAGGATTACAAAAAGAGAAAATGAGTGAGAAGGAAGTATTGAGTAAAGGATAAAAGATGAACGGGTTTCAAGAAGATAGAAAATGACGATTCAGGTTGTATTTCGAATTTTGAAGATTGTAGTTGTCAGGGAAACAAGTTAACGGAAGCGAGTTTCACCTGATAAGTACAATCTTCAAAAATTTAAATGCAACGTCTGATGATTTGAACCCCGTTCATCTTTTATCCTCTAATGCCCCTCTATATTTTTTTCCTCTCACTTTCACCCTCTGTACCACCCCCACTGCGTACTAGTAGCCCTCAAGCCATGCTTGGGGTGAATTGATTGAAAAAAGAAATGCTGAGTTGTAATATTTGTCTCAAACGATTCATTTTGAAAATAAATTATAAACCATCATTTTTCCTTCTATTTTTTCCGAAATATCAGCTTCTCAAATTTCTCTTGAAGACTTTTAGGCGGGAAATGTCTACAGGTTTTATTCTAGAGAATAACTACAAAAATGGCAAGAAATAAACGTGTTTTTAAAATCAAAACAAACATAAAGAAATACACTATTTACATTGTTCGGACTGTTGTCCTAATCTTTATTCAAGACGTTTCGGCCGCGGTACGCTCTGGCCTTCTTCAGGTGATATACGCTGGAATTTCGAACCGAACCCTTTATTTAGTCCAACTCGGGTAGATGGTTCTAGTTCCACTCGCCATGGCCTTTCTGGATATCTCAGTTTTAGATATTGCCTTTTAGTAACTCAATTCCTTTAATCCTGTTCATCTTTTGTCCTTTCCTCACTCCAGCCTGTACTCAGTGTTTTCTCTCAATTTCGCTCCCTGTAATCCCCCTGCTTACTAATAGCATTCCCGTCTTGCTTGAGATGAAATGATTCAAAGAAAAAAAAAAAAAAACAACTTACTTATCTGCCTTATATATAAGAACATCAACTTCGTGATATTTAATAAAAGATGAATTTTCCTGATGTCCGAACACAATTTGCTCTGCTGTAGTGAAACCATAGGAAACCTAAAAAAAAAAATAAATAAAATACTGTTAAATAAAAAAAGAAAAGACGGAATTTTTTTTTTTCAATGAAATTCTAAAACTCTATGGCGGTTTTAATTTCTATGTGTCATTGTTTAAATTTAAACAATTACTGGAAATTGTAAAATATTTTTATTAGGTTGGTGCAAAAATAATGACGTAATAATGTCGTTTTTTAGACGTATTTTTTAACGTCAAAAAACGACATTATTACGTCATTATTTTTGCACCAACCTAATAAAAAAAGTAACAAAGTAGATAGGTTCGCTTATCGTCCGGTTCACATACCTCCTGGTTCTTTTGAACAGGAGTAAAGGTTTATCCCTTGTTTCTTACTTAGGAATGGATTTCCAGTTCCTTCTAAAGTCTACTTCAGCTCTATATTTCTAATCTCTCCGCCTAAGCTGTAAAATCTTATTTAGTATTTTCACCTCTGTAAGTCTTGAGTACTTGCATACATTCTTCTTAAGCACATATGAGGCTGGATAAAAAAAAACAAAAACAAAACAAAACAAAAAAAACCAACAAAAACAAAAAAACATGTACATTTTAGTTAACCGTTTGAAAGATAAACTTGAATTCAATTTTAAATCTAATGTTTAATTTAATTATTTTTAGACTTTATTTCATTCGTATTTGAAATTAGTAACTTTCAGGACATATTCGGAAATGAATTAAATAATTTTTGCTTTCTTTGTTTTTCAGAAAATTTTAATAAATATAATTTTTTTTACAAATGTTGCAACCCACTTAAATGAATTCATGAAATTTCGAAAAATTAAATTGGCCTCAGAAAATTTATATGGCGGCTCCTAAATGTCATTATCGTTAAAAAGATTACGTGTTTTAAGAGTTGTCTTCCCTTTACTGGGAAACCCCACTCAACTTGTAATTTTTTTCATTATATTACTGTGTTTCATTGTGTTTCAACAGGCTTGAAAATCTTTGTTCATCAGTGAAAAGCATTAAATATATCTTCAATTACGTGTACAAGGGACATAACTCTGCTTCTGTTGAAGTAAGAGACAACCTAGCGGCAGATCGTGAATAGAATCAAGGTCACGATGAAATTACTAATTAACTTGCTTGAAGATATGTTTATCCTCCGGAAGCAATGTGGAGACCGTCAGAGTTCAAGCTGCATAACACATCTCACAATGTCTATAGATTGCTGTATATCTTGAAGACCAACAAAGGGGCAACGCTCAGCAAGTTTCTCAGTCACAGAGAGAGCGTAACACTACCCTCATTGCATGGTTTAAAATGAATGAGCATGATGATGATGCAAGGAACCGTTTGTTCTTTGACGTTCCTCTGAATTTTTTGTTTAAAAAGCGCACTAGAACATGGACCCCAAGAGAAGGGAATAGTAATATGATCAGTAGAATATATACAATGAGCTTAAGAGACACAGAAAAATTTCACTTGAGAATGTTGATGCTGTTTGTTTCAGGAACCGTAATCTTCTAGAATTTGCGCACTGTAGAAGGAGAAATCTTGCCAACATTGAAGGCAGCGTGGTATTGTCTTCTCTTAAACGATGACACATTGTAATATGCATTGATAGAAGCTGCTGCCTGTCGGATGACCTTAGAATTGCGTGATAGGTTCGCTGCCTTCTGAACATATATGAACCCTGTAAATACTCTTTACCTGTGGACCACTCGCAAGGAATTCATGAGTGAAGATTTCTTGCACCAAGGTTTTAATACATAACCACACAAAAAACATAGCACTGCACGCAATTGATGCAATTCTGATAGAGAATGACATTAATTATTTAGCAACTGGGCTGTCTGAACCTATTGGAGTACCACAGCTTAACCAGCATGAAGACCTCGATCGGCCAGGCATTTCAACAGAAACTGATTGCTAATGCTGTGTTTGAATCTGTAGATAAGAAGAAGAAAGGTGAGATGCCCCAGAATTCCCGTTTCTATTTAGATGCACAAGAAGGTTGTGGTAAAACATTTAATACCATAATTTCTTATCTGCAAAGGAACAATTGCAACATGTGCAGTGGTGCTTGTACAGGCATTGCCTCTACACTGTTGTCAGGTGGAAAGACTATACATTGTTTATTCAAAATGCCAGTCCCTCTCACAGAGGACAGCGCTTCTAATATTCGAGCCACTTCAGACCATGTAAATTATTTACGAAACGTGGATTTGATCATCTTGGATGAGGCTTCTATGATACTTTCATTTGCCCTTCATCCTATTGATAAAAACTTGCGAGATATCCTTGGGATTGCTTCTGTTTTGGGTGGTAAAGTTGTGCCCTTGGGGGAGACTTTAGTCTAATCCTACCCATATTGCCAAGAGGAACTCGTGAGGCAGCCATTGAAATTTGTACTAAAAATTCTTATCTATGGCTGATTTTCATCAAATACAGATAAGGCGAAATCATCAGCACAACAGCGGGTTAAAAGGGATTTGCAGCATTGCTCTTGCATTTTGGCAGTGGAAGATTATCAGCTTCACAAGATTTAATCTTGCTGTTGTTGATATAGAAGTGCCTCAAATTTCATGTGTTGACGGCTCTCTGGTGGATGATTTCTTCAACAATACATCTGAGGAAGAGAGAAGGAGCAGAGTAAATCTTTCTCCAAAGAACTCAGACTGCCTCCTGACCAATGAAAAAGTTTTCAGACAACTTCCAGGTGACTGCTGCACCTATTATAGTGGGTTGGTGCAAAAATAATGACGTAATAATGTCGTTTTTTGACGTATTTTTTAACGTCAAAAAACGACATTATTACGTCATTATTTTTGCACCATTCTAATAGTACAGATTAAGTTTTGACAGATGATCATGCTGAGTCTGAGCACTATCCACTGGAATTTCTTAACTCTTTGACACCATCAGAAATGCCTCCTCATAAACTTTAAAACCCGTCTCATTAGTAATGTTTCTTCGTAACATTTCTATACAGAATGGATCCTGTAATGGTAGCCAAGCATCACCATTCATTTGACGCTTCCTTGATTAGCGGCACACTAATTGGCAGACTTGTCCTCATTCCCAGAATAAAGTTGGATCGAAGAGACTCTAACTTGCCATTCCCCTTGGACAGAACCCAGTTCCTTTTCCAGTTGTCATATGCCATAAGTATTAACAAGTCACAGGGGCAGACATTTGAGTAGGTGGGGTTGTTCTTACCTCAGCCAGTGTTCAGTCATGGGAAATTGTATTTGGAATACTCTAGAGCTCCCAAACTCTGACATGTAAGGGTTAAGGTGATGGAGACAGACAAAGAAGGAGAATAGGCCGAAATGTTACTAAGAACTTTGTCTGCCGAGAGGTACTGATTTTAAGGAGTGAAGTGTTTTCAGAAATTCTGGAGACCCTTGATTACATTAGGCATGTGTCCTTAGTTTATATATATATATATATATATATATATGCATGTATATATATATATATATATATATATATATATATATATATATATATATATATATATATATATATAATGAATATCTTTTAAAAGAGGAAACTATTTACATGTGCCATGTATTATGCAGTCGTGTACATATATAGGTCTGTTGTTTTCTGTATTCATATCGGAGGAAACTGACATGGCTCTATGTTGGGAGGTGGGAGAACCATGGACAGATTGCCATTGGCAGTCTTTGCACAAATGGTGGACACTCTCAAGTATCTGTTGTTTATTTTCCCAGGCTGTGAGTATTGTATGTTAAAAAAGGATTGATTTAATAGCTAAACTTTATGTATTTGTAAATATACCTATACGGATATACGTATTTTCACTTTGCTGCCTAAGTATCTCATTTTATTATAGATGTAGAGATTTTAATTGCTCCATCTTCAATGCATTATTTTTATACATATTATATATAGAGAAAAAATTATTGTCTGCTCAAAATTCTATCAGTCGTTCCGTGGAAATTCCACGGGTTCTGCTATTTATTATTATTATTATTATTATTATTTTCTTTGATTTCTGGCGTTTACACATTTCTTCCCGGCTCCCGCCCAGGGACCTAAGGTTAGAAATAGCATCATGACACTTTCCACTGAGAAAAAAAAATATTACATAGAAAAAGCCCTTCGTAAAGTGTGGGCTGTACTTCTCAGAACAATTTTTTGTATCTCTTTGAGACATGGACTTCCAGGAATCCCTTCAATTAGTCTACTGGAATCTTTTCCAACCAATCCTAGGGCTCCAACTACAATAGGGATTGTTGATGTTCCCATATGCCACATTTTATTATTATTATTATTATTATTATTATTATTATTATTATTATTATTATTATTATTATTATTATCCAGCCGTAACTTTCCTGTCTGAGTTATAAAGGCGAAAGTAAATCTAAGATTTCTGGCAATATTTTTGAGGCATGTCGATTCGGAAGATGCGTTTAGTATTCAGGAAGCGGAAGGACAGTAAATATATTGGGTCGTAATGTACAAAATCCTTTAAAGATATTTAAATAAATGTGGGGTATAGTCTCTTGAAATAAATCCCCCAAACTGCTGGCTGGGCATCACTCGACAGTTGATTTTACCTTTAAAATCTTACCTTTAAAAAACCCACAGTGCTAGCGAAGCCGGTAAGCAACATCCATATATATTCAGAAGAACTAGAATATTCTAAAGGAAATATATATATATATATATATATATATATATATATATATATATATATATATATATATATATATATATATATATATATATATATATATTCATTAAATAATATAGACAAGTGTTGTCTATTTATTTTATGTAAATTCTTTTCATAATTGTCTTGCTGGAAAATCCTGTTTTCTCCACAAAGACTAAGGCCTTCAGTAATAAGCGATGCCTTTCTTAACATGTCTTTGTAACTAGTAGCTGTTTGGCGACCTTTTACCTCTTGTTTGAGTTACATTGTACGAAAATGAACCCCAAACCATAATTGATCCACCGCCACTGAGTCGTGATGCGAAAATTTCTTTCGGGACATTTTTTGAATGCCAGTAACGCTGAAAACCATCTGGGCCATCAATGTTGAACTTTTTCTCGTCCGAAAACAACGCTTTCTTCAATTTACCCACATCCCAAGTTTGGTAATCGAAAGCAAATTGTAAATGGGATGTTTTATGACAAAGAAGAGGGTAGGCCTCTGCAGCCGTTTCACGTCTTATTTAAATGCCATCGAATTGTTCGAGAGCTGCATTCAGCATCTGTATTCGCTTTTATCTGATTTGACGTTAGGCTTGAATCTCTCTTAACTTCTCGCTTAATGCGTCTGTCGAGAGATGGTGAGATTTTGTGAGATTTTATTGGAGCAACCGCTTAATATTTTAGAAGCAAACGCACCAGGATTTTTAATGAAGTTAGCAATGACAATTCTGTTACGGCCAATTTCATTTGCAACGGCTCGTTGCGAAAGACCACATGTTTGAAGTTCAACAATCCCGCACTGTTCGAACTTTGTTAAAATCTTACCCTTAGCCATTTTAAAATTTTACCCATAGCCATTTTAAAATTTTACCCTTAGCCATTTTAAAATCTGACATTTAATGCTGGAAATGAGCTAAGTAGATGTCTACACGTCTGAAACCATGAGCACACTGACTAGTTCTAAAATTTTTGGCCCAGTAATTTTTTTTTATACGTCGTCTTATCTTTATGACCAATCAATAAAATACGTTTTCAATGTTTGTTTAAAATAATCAATTAAAAGCTTAAAATTTTCACTTGTTTGTTGATAAACTACATTTTCTAAATATTTCGCAAATATATTTCGATTAAAGTAACGATATTTTATATTTTTTTAGACCTTTTGTCGCTCGTCTTAAGAGTGTACGTCCAGTCAGATACAGCCCGCTGAAATTTATGGGGCATATCACGTGGAAACAGCCTAGTGAGGACATACAGAAGTCAAGTGTTTATTTAAATTTACAGCATATGTTAAAGAGTCAAAAAAGTTTTTAAAATCAAAGAGGGAATCCTACTTACAGCAACATCGTCATCTTTGTCAATAGTATAGCCAGTACATGGATTCCATTGGATGTATTGATAACCGGATTTGATTGAGAACCTGTGCGAAAATTAAATTATAAAAATAATTAATATTACAAGGATACAATTTTCTTTCTAAGTGTGTTTGTGTGAACCAACAGTGGGATATGATAAGTTTTAGCCACCCTTAATTACAGTAATTCTGGCTTGTGTAATAAAGTCTCTTCTGTTTTTTTCCGACAATACCGTGTTAGTATCAAGTTACTCTTATCAATGACCGATAGTTGACTTATATTTTGCAATGAAAGTTCACTGAACTAAGGAAATTGGTGAATTTCAACAAAGGCAAATAATAGGACGGCATTAGTGTGGCAAGTCAAATAGAGAAATTGCTTGGTTTTTCCAGGTTAATCATCAAATGGTTAATAATATTGTCAAGAAATTTTATGAAGAAAGCCGTTGTCGTGTGGAACAACGTTCAGGAAGACCAAGCATCGTGTCTGAGTGAACAAAAAGGGCACTGAATAAGGAAGTCATCAGAAACCGTCGTCAGGGCGTCAAGGATGTCGCCAACATTATGGAAATGTCGCCATATGCGATGAGAAAAACTGAAAGAACTAGGCTATCAAAGAAAAGTTGCTAGAAAGAAGCCCTTGATTTCAGAAGTTAACAGGAACTTTCGTATGGACTGGGCGAGAGAATTCGAAAGCAAAGATTATAAATTTTGGCAGTCTGTAATTTGGTCAGATGAAAGTAAATTCTGTCAGTATTCGAATTCAAGACAGGTTTATGTTTGGAGAAATCAGCATGAGACTTGGAACACTGAATGTCTACAGGCAACCGTGAAACATGGAGGGATTGGAGTAATGGTGTGAGGCGCTGTCTGGTTTGGAGGGAAATCTGAGCAGATTCTTGTTGATGAGCGGTTGAATGGTTCAAAATACTCTCAAATATTAGAGAAAGAACTATTCCCACTATTTGAAACCAATCAGATTGACAAGAATGTCTTCTCTTTTCAAGAAAATGGAGCACCATGTCATACGAGCAAAGTAGCAAAGTCCTGGAAGGAATCGCAAGAATTCAAGTCACTTCCACGGGTAGCCAAAAATTGGGAGTACCTTGACCGAAAATTCTGAGTGGCAACCCTTAAAGAAACATTGCTAAAGGAATGGCAAAATCTGAATCAGACGATTATTGATAACTTGATCAAATCCATGAAAAATCGAATACAAGAAGTGAAACTAGCAAATGGAGGACCTACTCTATACTAGTTCCAAATACTGTTTATTTATGTTGAGTAGGGATTACATAATCAAATTTTGAAATTGGATGTAGTTTATTTCTCCTGGCTAAAAACTTTTCTTAGGCCACTGTATGTAGAGAGATTTTTGTTAGATCACTACAACCGATTGCTTGAAGATGAAAGTAATTTTCAGTTCAACTTTCAACATTATATTAATAGTAAAAATTTTAGTAGTAATCGTAATAGTACTACTAATAGTAGTAGTAGTAGTAATAATAGTATATATTTACACTATTTACATTGTTCGGACAGTTGTCCAAAAATTTGTTACCATATTCACGACGTTTCGGCTGTTGTACGCTCCGACCTTCTTCTTCTTGTACGCTCCGGCCTTGGAATTTCGACTCGAACTCTTTATTTCCTCCATTTTTCTAGTTCCACGTACCATGCCTTTTCCGGATGTCGCTGCATCAGTTATCTCCCTTTAACTCAACTGATCAACCGGAGCCCGGTATTGAAATCACAAGGACACAGTGGATAAAAGCATTGGTTAGATCCAGTGACAAGACCCAAAGAGTTGTGAGTTCAATACCTGTTTAAGGCAATGGAGAACTTGGAGGGGGAATTAACAGGAGATAACTGATAACTGACATCCATTAGACATGGCACGTGGAACTAGAACAGTCTAGCCGACCAAGCAGAATAAAGAGTTTAAAGTCTGTCTATATTTCTGAGATGAGGTATTATGTACATTATTTACATTATTTGGACTATTGTCCTCATCTTTGTCGCCATATTTATCACAACGTTTCGGCCGTTGTACGCTCCGGCCTTATTCAGGTGATTGGAATGTCGAAAAACCCTTTATTTCGTTCAAATAAAAAAAAATAATAAAAACTAAAGGGTTTACTTCGCCATTCCAACCACCTGAAGAAGGCCGGAGCGTACAACGGCCGAAACGTTGTAATAAATATGGAGACAAAGATGAGGACAATAGTCCCAATAATGTAAATAAGAAAGGGTTTAGTTCGACATTCCAACCACCTGAAGAAAGCCGGAGCGTACATCGGCCGAAACGTTGCGATACATTCGGCAACAAAGATGAGGACAATAGTCCGAATAATGTCAATAGTAGTATTAGTTGTAGTAATAAGAACAATAACTACTTTATCAGATGAATTAATATCCATTACAAGCTGGTCGTCTCTGAAAATGATTTTATGTTTGTGACAAGAGCTATTGTTAACTATTTCTAATAAATCATTTTCAAAACCAAATAACGTTTCGATGAATGGGGCAGCTTTTAAAACCATACATATACTTCCGGTTCTTTGGGAAAATTATAATTATGAAGGAAGAAATAAGCCTTCCATCTCATTCTTCTAATTAAATCCATCGTTTTATGAACCAGCTTAACGAAATAATCCCGTTTGTTTGTGTTGGTAATGTTCTTTAGAAAGATTCCGAAATTTGTTTTATCCAGGTTGTAAAAAGTAAATGTAAAATATGCTTTATCATTATGGAAGCGAAATATCTTAAGAAAGAGAATGAACAGATGAAGTCAGAATCCACATTTCTTAGCATTTACTTTAAAAAAAAGTATCCAATACATACGTAGAGCATGTAATATTATATGTAATATTATTCAAATATTTTTAGTATAACAAATTGCAAAGAAAATATTTTTATATCGCTACACAAAACCTTTCATATTTCGGAATTTTAATAATTCCTCGTTGGGCGATGGCAGATAACATGATGCAAATGATTTATTTGGGAAATTTGAAAACAAATCGTTACCTCTTTTGAAAATAAAATAGTGGGGGAAGCCTAATGTCACAATTAAAATATATACTTGAGGGTATGTCTGGATTAACCAATTAAAAGTCAGATCTATGGTAAATTAAAAAAAAATGAAAAATAAGGTCAGAGGGTGGAGAAAATTGGGTTATAAATTCATTTCTTGATATATTGACACTCTAGAAAGAAATGAAGAGTGTCCTGAAGTTTGAGTTGAAGCATTAAAGTGACTGTCACCGCTTGGTGTTGAATTCAATGTCCATCTTCATATAAACATACGCTCTATCAATGCTATCGAGTACTTTAACCCATGAAAAGCACACTTTAAAAGTATATATATATATATATATATATATATATATATATATATATATATATATATATATATAATTTTATCATATAGACAAAACCATTTTACTCACTACAAAGTTGCAACTTGGTTTCAGTGCATTTCAGCTGCACTTCGACGGGTGAGAATCGAAAATAGTTATATATATATATATATATATATATATATATATATATATATATTGTGTATTTAGGCAGCAATCCCTCGTTTATACATGTTTCATTAAAGACGACAAACAAAGGCACTGCGATTAAGCTTTTTATCTAATTTTTCAACGAACAAGTGTTTTCTTTTCTTCGCACAGAGTGTGTACAAACTACCAAAATGTTCTATAATTCCGAACGTTTTCGTCTATACTTTGAGCCATAATTAAGGATGATTTTATTTTTACTTTTAACTGAATGTATGCGTTGTTCATACGTATATAGAATTATAGGGATATTTTTTTCTGGACACAGTCAGCACATTGTGGCCATGTTCATAGTTAATATTTTTTTAATGCTGTTTTTTTCTTTTTTATTATTAAGGCTTCCATCATTTTTATTATTCTTTACATGTGGATGAGGTTATTATGCTTGTGTTTTATAATAGCATGTTTCGGATAGAGACTGGTAAGTTTGTGTGTGTCTAAATTTGAGTTCTGGTGGAGCTGTGGTCGAATAGGTGTAACATAAGGCGCCTGGATAGATATGTAGTCATGTGACTGATGTAATTATTTATGAGATCGGTTTGATCAGGAAGACAGATCATTAAAAGATATTTGAACTCTGACTAATGTTGCTTCTTTACAGTTTTGAATTTGCAGGTATGTTGTTATTTTTTCGGATAAGGTTAGCAGTTTTAATTTTTTGTAGTAGATAATTAATTTTTTTTTTGTTCGGGTCAATTGGGGTAGTGTTCTTCTTATTGATATTTATAAGTAAAGATTAATTTTGTTTCTAGTTGACATGCATTTGGCTTTTATAGAAGATATTTATGTTATTTTTGCCTGTGTGCTCAGAATCGTTATTAATTTGGAAAGAAGTAGTCTAATCTGGTGGTCTATGGAGTAGTTAGGAAGACCATTATTAGCTAGTGTCTGTTTTGCATTGTTGTGTTCTTTAAGGAAAAGTAGACGAGAGGATGAATTCTCGCGTGCTCTCTTTAGGAAGTTATTTTATCACTGCTATTTTGAGTGGACATTCACTCTTAAAATTTAGGTGGTAAGAGTTCTACTTGAGGCTTTTTTATACAATGATCTGGTAAAAGTATTGTTACTGTATTCTACGTCTAAGAATGAGTTTTCTTTTTTACTAAGTTCATAGGTAATTCGCTAAAATAAAAATATCGTCTACGTGGCAGGCATATATTTGGACAGTTTCTACACACTTTAGGTTCAGAAAAGATAACACTTGTTCAAACAAAAGGAAAATTAAAAAAATAGCTTAATCGCATTACCTTGTCTGTCGCCTTTAATGAAACATATATATATATATCTTAATTGTGTTTAACAGTATGGATTGCGCCTACTGGTCTACATATTCAAAAGATATTAAATAAAATTACTCTCTGATATGCGTATCAACTAAAATTACGTTTGGTGTAAT
>OZ010598.1:37694563-37722063 GCA_963932145.1 Acanthosepion lycidas | reverse complement strand
GACTGTTTGACCAACACAAGAAATGTTAAATGATTAATGTCAAAAGGATAAAAAAACAAATGAAAACTACAGACAAAAGTTCATTTTCTCCATCAAGACATTCAATTCTCTAGTTCACTGCTACCAGCAAGCAGAAATATTTCTTCTCCTGATGATGGCCATTTTGTCCGAAACTAGTCGAGGAATCTAAATGAAATAATAATAATAAAAACGAAAGAATATAAATCTACAACCCAGTGTGTCTGAAGATTTTAATTTTTTAATATTTTTTATTTTTCAATATATATATATATATATATATATATATATATATATATATATATATATATATATATATATATTCCAATTCTGCCGCAGCGCACATATTTCTATTTGTGTGTGTGTGTGTGTTGGGGGTGGTGAGATAGAGAGAGGGGGGAGAGAGAGAGGGGGAGATAGAGATGTAGGTGTAGGTGTGTACTACATAAAATGCTTTCATGTTTAACTTATTTCTGAAGTTCATCTCTTTGAGTTTTTGTAGTCCTTCCGTTTTGTTAAGGTATTAGTGTATCACACAAATGACTATAATGGACCTTGGAGACACATTGACCAACACAAGGAATGTTAAATGATTCATGTTAAAAAGATAAAAAAATAATTAAAAAAAAAAACAAATGAAAACTACAGACAAAAGTTCATTTTCTCCATCAAGACATTCATTTCTGTGTGGGTGAGAAATGTGGGTAGGTTTTTTTTGTTTTTTTTTGTGCATATTTTGTGCATTTGAGCAGCAAATGTTTATTTTAACTTTGTCTTGGTTGTTTCAATTATTAATTTAGTGTAGATGAGAAATGTTCAAAGTCCATTGGTTAATCTTAAGGCCGATTTCATTCATTATCAACAATTTAAAAAATAAAAATAAATGACTACAATGTCCGTTTCGTGATAGAATCCAACATTATGATTGTTTTGAATTTTAAATTTTCAATGCTATTGTTGTGTAAATATGGGACATAGAGGATTCTAAGAATTAAATTTAATTTAATTTCACTTCTGGCCTTTAGAATTTATTTTATTCTAGCATTGATACCCGGCGTTGCTCGGGATCGAATATTGTCTGAATAAAACAAAAGACACTTCATTTTATTTGCGTAGATTATTAAAATGGGTAAGAGGAAGTAACCACGCATTATTATACTAGCAAAAGCTGGTTTACTGCTGTTAATTCTAATCAAGAGAGGAATGATTATTTATTGTTTGAAAGAAACAGTTGTGACACGAGGCTGAAGGGGAATTGGTGGGGGAGTCTAATTTACACTAACTATTTTTAAGCTAGGTAATCTGTTTCACGACACATTCATCAGTTACGATTTACGCATTCATCACACGAACACATCCATCGCCATTCAATCCGATATTGACTTCAATAACACATATTCACCAGGAACCTACAAAAACATATCCATGACATGAAAATTTCGTAATGTAACAAATGTCCTTTTTTTTTTGGAGAGTGGGGTCTCAATTTTTTTATAACAATATATAAAAAATTAATTACATGAAATAAGTTGGGAGATGATGGATGCAAAAACGATAGTAAATATAAAAAAAGCATTCAAACTAAAAATAAAATATGCTAGTAGCGCCCGTGCATCCCACAAAAAAAATAAAAGCGGCCGCTGTATTCTGCCAAAAAGCAGAATCAAGAAGCTCGCTCACTGGAGGAAAGGGAAGGAGAAAACTAAATTACAGTGTGAAGAAATATCAAAGACTGGTCCAGTCGAGATGAAAAGAGAACAAAAGCAAATTGTGTGAGGGTATGAAATCCATATAGGAATGACTGTAAAAAGTAGGAGAAATTATATAGTTGCATGCTGCGATTTCTTCCTAACCAATAAGAAAAACAACTTCTCGGTTTCATCCGCCATATTCTTGTACTTTTATGTCTTGAAGCCGGAACGCTGCGACAGTATAACCATTTTTTTGTGTAAACACCATTCTTAGTTTTGAAATTTTTGCCTCATTGCTGTTGCTTTGCCAATTTTGTCTTGTATGTATTGTTTACTTTGTGCTATTAGGTTGGTGCAAAAATAATGACGTAATACTGTCGTTTTTTTTGACGTATTTTTTAACGTCAAAAAACGACATTATTACGTCATTATTTTTGCACCAACCTAATATTTCTGCCCTGTTCTTTTGTTATTCTAATATTGAAAACTTTGTCAATTCTGTTTGTTGGCTATTTCCCAGTGACTGCCCCTCTTAGCACTATATATTTACGGAGGAAAAAGTATTAAAGTTCAATTTGAGATGTGTTCTTTAACCTTATTATTAACATTTCATTACCTTCAGGGTTGAACTCGGTCAACTGTTCATAGCCTCTGACATTCCCTACGTCATAGCCTACCGGCATGAAAAGTCTGATCAAAATCCATCCATTCTGAGTTCATCGGACAAAAAAGACAATCAGACACTTTATTACATTTGGAGAGCTAGCAACTTTAGCAAGAACATACACAAACTATCAACGGTTCATTTCCACATTCAATACCAATATACGGAATTAATCCGTCAACAAGAAAAACTGTTAACATATCTATAATCAACATGCTATGTCTTTTATCCTCCGGAAAACATGAAGAGCGGAGCTCAGAAAGAAAGAAACATTTTGGTTTTCTCTACTCTCCAAGGTCCATTATAGTCATTTGTGTGATACACTAATACCTTAACAAAACGGAAGGACTACAATAACTCAAAGAGATGAACTTCAGAAATAAGTTAAACATGAAAGCATTTTATGTAGTACACACCTACACCTACATCTCTATCTCCCCCCTCTCTCTCTCCCCCTCTCTCTATCTCTCCCCCCCCAACACACACACAAATAGAAATATGTGCGCTGCGGCAGAATTGGAAATTGCTTCCTCCTGGGAAGAAGAAACTGCCGTTAGGGGAAGCCCAGTGGAACGCAGGTTCGAATCCTGACGGAGAGTGCATATATTTCTTTAATAAGATTTCTCGGATATTCAGACCGGAAAATGAAAATAAATAAATACACAAATATGATGAGTTTCCATTAAAAATGAGGTTTAAAGGAATGCAATCTGCTGGATTAATAAATAAAACATTGATTAATTCTCATCTCTCTCTATATATATACATATATTGTATGTTTATTTTCTCGTTTTTAGTCACATATCTATTGATTTAAAAATGTTTTATATATATATATATATATATATATATATATATATATATATATATATATATATATATGTATTAAGTGTTTATTTTCTCGAGTTTTAACACTTATATATTGATTTACAAATGATTTGTATATATATATATATATATATATATATATATATATATATATATTTGTTAATATATATATATATATTGACTGTTTATTTTGTCATTTTTAGTCCCTTATATATTGATTTAATAATATATATGTATATATATTGACTGCTTATTTTCTCGTTTTTAGTCACTTATATATTGAGTTAATATATATATGTATATATATTGACTGTTTATTTTCTCTTTTTTAGTCACTTGAGTTAAAATAATTTTTCATTGGTGTGAGATTGATTTTTTTTCTTCTATCATTGTATATGCGTGCGCGTGTATGCGTTAGACACAGGTATATATATATATATATATATATATATATATATATATATATATATATATATATATACAGTGTAACCCGGATATAAGAGAGTTGTCGGGATCGGAGAAGTCTCTTATATCCGGGTTTTTCTTATATCCGGGTTTAGTCTAATTTGTTTAGGTAAGTATGGCTCTAGTTTGGGACCAGAGAAAATCTCTTATATCCGGGTTTCTCTAATATTCTGGTTTCTCTTATATCGGGGTTTCTTATATCCGAGTTACACTGTATATATATATATATATATATATATATATATATACATATATATATATATATATATATATATATATATATATATATATATATCAAGGGAGAATGAGAGTAATATGTATATGTGTGTGTATTTTTGAATATCTATCTATCTATCTATCTATCTATCTATCTATCTCTCTCTCTCTCTCTATCTCTCTCTCTCTATCTCTCTATATATATATATGTTTGTGCGTGTGTGTGTGTTCGTGGGTGTTGTAAGCACTGTATTATAAATGTAATGTACACACCTTGGTTTGGGTGCCGTGTCAAGTTTATGTAAGTTTATTCCAGTTCCATCCTTTCGTACACATGTACACGAATCTTTCTTGACGCAATTCGATCCCACTTCCTCGTTGCTGGATTGAACAGATTTCTCCAGCTCGTGTATCGATGCAAGGCGATCCGTCCGGTAACCAGACAAAAATGTCCACTGGTGAGCGAAGCAAAACAAAAACAAGACGAACCGGAACATTTTAGAAGCTACCCTCCTTGTTGTCAGCTACAAGTTGTGACGAGTGGAAAATACCCCCAAAAATAAAAAAAAAATAACTGCAACAAAGAAACAAGAGACTGTATAAGAATTAGGCGTTATTTCAGCAAAAAAAAAGTCTTTTCTGTAACTTGTTTTACGACTCACTCTGGTAAGTAATGTCTGGTTCTGGGTAAGGAGTGGCGATAAGGGTGAAGGTGGTGGCTATAGGCGGGGATCTTTTAGATTAGATTTTCTTAACTAATATTTTCCCTCTATCTGTGTATGAGATAGAACGAGAGGTAGGCAACGACATACATAAACAATCATATCTATCTTGAAAAACCATCGATAAGGATACTTACTTGTCACAAACAAGCAGAGTGGTGAAAATTCAATATAATCTATTCGTTCAACTAGGAAATACCTCTCCCTCACGGAGGTGCTAGTATCATTAGCTGGTGTTCGCCTCCCCAAAAGGGGAGTGTTGAAGAGACTTCAGCAATTTTTGTCAGTCAGTTATGTGCCCTATGTGATACACAATTAGGCGATCATGTATCTTGCGATACCTGACTGATGAGTCAGATTTTTTTCCGCATTAGGTTGCCATTTCTTTCTGCGGTAGACCAGTTGCCTTCCAAGGCTATAGAATCCGGTCTGTCATGCTATTTGCCCAGATCTGGGTGAAGGACAAGATGATTCGTACCTTTCCCAAGCGTATTAGCACGTCAGTCAGTCAGTTATGTGTCATGCGTGATACACGCTTAGGCGATCATGTATCTTTCGATATATGACTGACGGGGCAGATTTTTTCCCGCAATTGTTTGCCATTTCTTTCTGCAGTAGACCAGTTGCCATCCAAGACTATAGAGCCCGGTCTGTCCTGCTATTTAATCATAGCTTTTGTGGGGGGTGGGGAGAGAAAAAGAGGATTCATACCTTTCCCAATATGAATGTAATAGATTCGACTGGTATTCGAACTCGGCTCTCCGATTCCTCAATCCGAGCCGCTATCCATAGTCCTTTTAAACACAGCCTTGTCTTCCATAACGTTCAAGCAGACCATGAGAATACTTGCAGATACTGATATATCACTTTTATTTTTTACTAATGATCTCCCAATACAAGGCCCAAGGGCCACTCAAGGTAGAGGATTACTGTGTCGAGTTGTATTAGCGTAAGAAAGGGCAAGATAACAGGAAATATATATAATTCTAGACTGGAAGAGGTCAAGATTTAATCTTACTTATTATAAAACGCAGATTGTGTGTGTGCGTGTGTGTGTCTGTAGCGTTTATATATTGGATCGGATTTCCTACATTTTTCAGCCGATTTCAACAAAACTTCACAGGACTACATAAAATTACCTTATGGGGGTTCTAACAGCGCCAAAAATTGGAAAAACACAATTGTTTTTGCACAAAATCAATTTGAAAACACGATTAAGAGACATCGTGAGAATGAAAGGGGGGCACTCACATCGGGTTAAAAACCCAGGTTGTGTGTGTGTGTGTGTGTGTGTGTGTGTGTTTCTTTATATATGGGATCGGATTTCTTACATTTTTCAGCCGATAAAACAAAAATTCACTTTTTTTTTTGGCTGGTAGTGTTTCTTATTGTCTTGCACACTTTTTTCTTTATTTTTACATTCAGAATGCTTTAAAAATTCCATTTACAAGACAATTGTTTATGATAAAATTCTATTCAATCGGGAGACTCATAACGATTGTAAACAATGTTTTTGTTTGAGTTTGACCAATTCGTAAAAAAAACAAAAAACTAATTAAGACATGCGTGTCCGTCAACCTTAAACAATAATCTTTGTCAATTTTTTTTTTCAGTCTTTATGATGGTCGATACTTGATCTATCTCTTACTGTTATATCCCCGAGCAACGCCGGGCTCTACTGCTAGTTAACAAATAAAATTTCAGCGGTAGGGTGGAGACGTATAGGGTATATGTATATAAGATTATAAGTATAGAGGTAAAGTAGAGTTTAGAAGAGACTGGAAACCCCATACTAAACAGGAAAGAAGGAATGAACCTATACGCCTATCCAAAAGACCGGGGTGGAGTGTGAACCGGACGATAGGCAAACCTATCTACTCCTATTGGGAAAGGAAAAAATATTGAATACAATTTCAGATTTCAGCTGGAGACGTCAGGAGTACAGATTTGAAGGAACCGGAAACCTATTTCGAAACAGGAAACAAAAGATAAACTCATATTTCTGTTCAGAAAATTGGGGAGGATTATAAATAACAAGCGAGTCTATCTACTCCTGTAATTACACGTTTACCATTGCTCTATAATAATGGTTCCATTTTTCTGCACATTTCATATATTATTTGTAGCAAGTATCATTCTAACTGCTAATCATACGTGGCAGTTAAGAACAAATCTGGAGTGCACGAAAATACCTTAATGTTGCAGAGTAGTAGCAGCATACACAGTGGATGAAAGGAGAAAATATCGTTTTCCATAAAAAAGCAAAGCTGCACACAGCATGAAAAATAGAGAAGACGATGATGGAATTCGGTTGGTCTGTTCTACTCTGACAATCATAATTACTAGACATAAACCGTTCTTCGAGTGCTGCTAAATGTTTTGATAGTGAAAACGTTCCTAATGAAAACTAGAGGTAAGAGTTCATCGAACTCCCCTCCCCTAATTAAAACTGGCAAAATTTTAAGACGCTTCCCAGATATTTAAACTTCCGCGTCGGCTTGATTCTAGTGTTCCCGACCTGCAAATCGCATTTTGGGTTCAAACTTTTACTAATGACCATGCATTCTGTTTTCTTGTAGTTTATGCTTAGCCCCTTCTCACTTCTGTAGACTGGGTTCTTACAAGTTTTTGAGAAAAAAATAATAATAAAAAAAAAACACCTATGAAGTTAAAACTCTCCCTCGCGAGGGAAGCTAGTCTCATTGTCTAGTACCCGAGGAGTTTACCGAAAAGGGAAGTTTCCTTTTTTTGACGTTGAAACAAAAATGTACAATTTTGTAGTGGATATGTGCATGTTCTAATGAAACACTTCATAATATAGATTCTCCAGGAACTCATTCCTCATTGTGTCCCAGAAACTTTAGCTGTCTCTTTCTGATGTTAAGTATAAGCCTCTTCCTTGTTTGCATTTTTCTCTAAGATCTCATCGTTGCTCACACGCTCGGTCCATGATATCCTTAGCATGTAGAACCACATTTCCGTCGTCTCAAGACGCTTCTTCATCTTTGAGACAATCGTTCAACATTCGCTGCCGTAAAGAAGGACAAATGTCACGTAACAGTTGAGTATTCTTTTCTTTGTTACCAAAGATATCGTCCTGTCTCGCAGTACTCTGCCCAGCTTTTGAAATGCGTCCTTGGTCATTCCAATACGTCTACGGATCTCAGAGTCACATTTACCGTCTTCTGTTAAGACACTTCCCAGATATTTAAACTTCCGCGTCTGCTAGTGTTCTTGACCTTCAAATCGCATTTTGGACACATCCTCTTACTGATGACCATGCACTCCGTCTTCTCGTAGTTTATGCTTAGTCCCTTCTTCTCGCTCTCTGTCGTTACCTTCTGTAGACTGGGTTCTAACAAGTTTTTTCAGGAGGAAAAAAAAAAAAAAAAACACCTATGAAGTCAAAACTCTCCCTCGCGAGGAAAGGTAGTCTCATTGACTAGTACCCGGGGTGTCTACCGAAAAGTGAAGTGCCAAGGATACTTGAGCAATTTTTGTCTCATACACGCCGGTTCCCATTTTAAATACAGCCTGGCCCCACATGACGTTCAAGTAGGTGTTCCCTTAAATACGCCTATCAGAATATTTGTCCGCAGAGATATGTGGCTGAAAACATGTCTACCACTGTCGCATAATAACTGTTCCATTTTCCTGCACATTTCAAATATTAATTGTAACAAGTATTACAGGACAGTAGTAATTCTTTTATTAGACTGAGTCATAAGTTATTTCCGTTTCTGCGGAACCAATTGCAATGACGAAAGTATCATTCTAACTGCTAATCATACGTGGCAGTTAAGAACAAAGTTGGGGTTCATGAAAATACCTTAATGTTGCAGAGTAGTATCAGCATACACAGTGGATGAAAGGAGAAAATATCGTTTTCCATGAAAAAGCAAAGCTGCACACAGCATGAATAATAGAGAAGACGATTTTGGATTTCGGTTGGTGTGTTTCCTTTTTTTTTTGTCTGACAACCATATTTACCAAACACTGCCCATTCTCCGAGTGCTGCGAAACGCTTTGATAGGGAAAAGGTTCCTCATGAAAACTAGAGGTAAGGGTTCGTCGAAGTCTTTTTCCCCCCATCAAAACCGGCAGAATTTTACTCAAAGTTATAGGTTGGTTGACTTTGCTTATCGGCATATCAACATTAATCGCTCGTGGGTATGACGATAAACTACATCCAGCAGGTTTTGAGGAGCGTTGAATACATTTTCGAAAAAAAAAACCAAAAATACCAGCAATACATTTTCGAAAAAAATACCAGCAATACATTTTCGAAAAAAAAAAAAAAATAATAATACCTGCAATACATTTTCGAAAAAAAAAAATACCAACAATACTTTTTCGAAAAAATAAACCAGTAATACATTTTCGGGAAAAATACCAGCAATACATTTTCGAAAAAAAAAAAAAAAATACCAGCCATAGATTTTCGAAAAAAAAAAATACCAGCAATACATTTTCGAAAATAAAATAAAAATACCAGCAATACATTTTCGAAAAAAAAAAAAAATACCAGCAATACATTTCGAAAAAAAAAAATACCAGCAATACATTTTCGAAAAAAAATAAAAAAAAATACCAGCAATACATTTTCGAAAATAAAATAAAAATACCAGCAATACATTTTCGAAAAAAAATAAACCAGCAATACATTTTCGAAAAAAAAAAAAATACCAGCAATACATTTCGAAAAAAAAAAAATACCAGCAATACATTTTCGAAAAAAAATAAAAAAAAATACCAGCAATACATTTTCGAAAAAAATAAAAAATAAAAAAAATACCAGCAATACATTTTCGAAAAAAAAATACCAGCAATACATTTTCGGGAAAAAATACCAGCAATACATTTTGGAAAAAAATATCAGCATTACATAATTGAAAAAAATACCAGCAATACATTAAAAACAAACAAACAAATACCAGCAATACATTTTCGAAGAAAAATACCAGCAATACATTTTCGAAAAAAATACCAGCAATACATTTTCGAAAAAAAAATACCAGCAATACATTTTCGAAAAAAAAAAAGAAAAAAAACAGCTATACATTTTCGAAAAAAAAAATACCAGCAATATATTTTCGGGAAAAAATACCAGCAATACATTTTTGAAAAAAATACCAGCAATACATGAGCAGTTAAAAATACACGGGTAAAAATAACACAAGTGGAGAAATAGGAAAAAATAGCAGTTGATTTTATAATCTGTTTTGTATCCATGTATCCTTGAAAGGAAATCTTATCTTTTCCTTTATTACTTAATATGACTTCCATGATGGGGTTGTGGTGGAAGAGCCACTGAGATCAATAGTGTGTATTTGACGGGTTTTACCAGAAGTAAATAAACAGACGACAACTGTCCCCTGATTAGAAATTTAAATTTAAATAGCATAAAATTTCCTGGTGTTTAATTTTAGTCTCTTTAAAGAGTCTGTTTTTAACTTTTCCTAATTTTTACCTTTGCCATTATTACCGTTCACCGTGTGTACATGCATCGATATGCTTATATTTGCGCATGTACCGACTGTAACAGCAAAATTGTCCAAATCGTGTCACAGCAAAAGTGTTTATTTGTCAGATTAAGATCGTAAAAGTTATATCTGAGAAGTGATTAAAGATATCTTACTGGAATTCTCCGAGGTATAACATTATGTTAGTACATTAAGTTATAAGATTATCGGACTCTACTTTGAACAATGAGAATGTACTTAAGTTGAAATGATCTTGTGACCTCCTGAAACAGTTTTCCTTTCTACTGTTTCCTCTTTTTAAAACTTATTCACCATTCTCTTGATGGTTCTTAAACGGACTTTGAAGATGGAAGCCATAGTAAGAATTTTGTACCATTCTCTTCAGGATCTCCCTTTCTTCAGGATCTGTCTATATCCTCTCTCCAGTTGGGAAGACATATTGGGACTGACACAAAACAATTTTAACCTTTTCTCTTTCTAGCTGAATAACTCAAAGGGTTTTTCAGTGATTCTAACGACAAATGATGTCACGATGGCTAAACATCTTGTCTGAAAACCGGGAAAAAAGAAACTCAATTAGTTTAGGGAGTTTTTAGACCTGATACATTTTGTAGGATGGACAATTATCGCATGCTGTTACACGGTTTGGACAATTTTGCCGTTACACACGGTCTATGTACGAGTCTGTATTCAGGTTTTCTTTTGTGTACGTAACAAATACGGCGCCACAAATTGAAACGCCACGTTACTCAATCGGATGATAAAAGTGAGAAAAAGGTCTAAGTCGGGTTGTCAAATCACAAGGATATTTGATTCTACCTTATTTACATTTGTAACCATAATCAAATGAATATATATTTTTACATCAGTCTATATTCCTCAGACGAACTTAGAGATATTGTTCAGACAGTTGTTCTCATCTTTGTTACCATATTCACGACGTTTCACCTGTTGTACGCTCTGGCTTTCTTCAGGATCTGTCTATGTTTCGGAGATGAACTATTGTAACTACTTACATTATATTATTCGGACCGTTGTCCTCATCTTTAGTGCCATATTCACGACGTTTCGCCCGTTGTACGCTTTAGCTTTCTTCAGGATCTGTCTATATTTCGGAGATGGGCTGTTATAACTATTTACAGTATTTATATTATTTGGACAATTGTCCTCATCTTTAGTATCATATGCACGACGTTTCGCCCATTGTACCCTCTGGCTTTCTTCAGGATCTGTCTATATTTTTGAGACGAGGTATTGTAATTGTCTACACTCTTTACATTGCTCCGAATGTTTTCCTCATCCCCAAGAATACATGTCCCAATGGATGAAAGCGTTGAATCTAATGACATGACCCAAAGAGTAGTGAGTTCAATACTTGGCGACAGCAGAGTTGAACAAAGAATTGGACAGCTAGTTTACTAAACTGAAATAACCGGAAGTGAGATATCAAGAAAAAGCTTGGCACAATCTACCCCATTGGACTAAATAAAGAAATTCCAACGCATATAACCCGAAGAAGTCTGAAGCGTACAACGGCCGAAACGTCGTGAATATGACAATAAAGATGAGAACAACTGTATTATCAATGTAAATAGTTAAATTTTGTTTTTATTTGGATTTTAAAAGCACGTTTTTTTCTCGTTTGTTTGTCGTTATTTTCTGGAATAAAACCTGTAGACGTTTCCCGCCTAAAAGACTTCTAAGAAAGAAAAATGAATGTTTATAATTTATTTTCGAAATTAATGAAAGTAATGACAACTCATACAACTCAGCAATTTTTTCTTTTAATCATTTCACTCCGAGTAAGGCAGGAAATCCACGAATACACGGTGGGGGTCTGGAGCTGTTACAGAGAGTGAAAATGAGAGGAAAGACAGAGAACAGGGAGGATTGAGGAAAAGATAAAATATGAACAGGATTCAAGAAGATAGAAGATGGCGATTAAAGGTGAATTTAAATATTCATAAATTTAGTTTTCAGGAAAGCAAGTTATCAGAAGGGTTTTCCACAGACCGGAAGTGCGGTTACATTTAATTATTTCAACAGTATAGAGTGGAATCTAGACCGCAATCTAGTAGCACGCTTAAATTCAGGTAGTCATGGCACCATGGATAAAAGCTCGTTGCAGTAGTAGCCATGAAAATATTTGTAAAAAAGACAGAGAGAAACCATAGCATGTCAGAGAGAAAGTTGCTGAAGCCAAGATATCAAGTCAGCTTAATGCCATTGTCATAGATTGATGCCAAGAAAACAAATTTAGTCTTTTTTTTAAAGTTCCACATTCAGCTAAAATGATGACGCTGAAGCCAACCTCCATTCTAATTTATATAACGGTTGGTTGATTTTGCTTACCGGTATAGCCATCATTGTAGGTTATTTAATGCCATAATTTAAATATTCTGAACACAATTTTGTGGCTTTAATTACAGATAAAATGCATTGTTATTCATTCCGCCGCAGTTGGCAATTTTCTTTTATAGAAAAAATATATTGCTGGTATCCCGACTATAAAAATGCATTGCTGGTATCCCTACTATGAAAATATATTGTTGGAATCCCTACTATAAAAATATATTGTTGGTATCCCTACTATAAAAATGCATTGCTGGTATCCCTACTATGAAAATATATTGCTGGTATCCCTACTATAAAAATGCATTGCTGGTATCCCTGCTATGAAAATATATTGCTGGAATCCCTACTATAAAAATATATTTCTGGAATCCCTACTATAAAAATATATTGTTGGTATCCCTACTATAAAAATGCATTGCTGGTATCCCTACTATAAAAATGCATTCCTGGTATCCCTACTATGAAAATATATTGCTGGTATCCCTACTATAAAAATGCATTGCTGGTATCCCTACTATAAAAATATATTGCTGGTATCCCTACTATAAAAATGCATTGCTGGTATCCCTACTATGAAAATATATTGCTGGTATCCCTACTATAAAAATGCATTGCTGGTATCCCTACTATAAAAATATATTGCTGGTATCCCTACTATAAAAATGCATTGCTGGTATCCCTACTATAAAAATATATTGCTGGTATCCCTACTATAAAAATGCATTGCTGGTATCCCTACTATGAAAATATATTGCTGGCATCCCTACTATAAAAATATATTGTTGGCATCCCTGCTATGAAAATATATTGCTGGAATCCCTACTATAAAAATATATTTCTGGCATCCCTACTATAAAAATATATTGCTGGTATCCCTACTATAAAAATGCATTGCTGGTATCCCTACTATAAAAATATATTGCTGGTATCCCTACTATAAAAATGCATTGCTGGTATCCCTACTATGAAAATATATTGCTGGTATCCCTACTATAAAAATGCATTGCTGGTATCCCTACCATAAAAATATATTGCTGGTATCCCGACTATAAAAATGCATTGCTGGTATCCCTACTATGAAAATATATTGCTGGTATCCCTACTATAAAATGCATTGCTGGTATCCCTACTATAAAAATATATTGCTGGTATCCCTACTATAAAAATGCATTGCTGGTATCCCTACTATAAAAATATATTGCTGGTATCCCTACTATAAAAATGCATTGCTGGTATCCCTACTATGAAAATATATCGCTGGCATCCCTACTATAAAAATATATTGTTGGCATCCCTACTATAAAAATATATTGCTGGCATCCCTACTATAAAAATATATTGCTGGTATCCCTACTATAAAAATGCATTGCTGGTATCCCTACTATGAAAATATATTGCTGGCATCCCTACTATAAAAATATATTGCTGGTATCCCTACTATAAAAATGCATTGCTGGTATCTCTACTATAAAATTATATTGCTGTTATCCCTACTATAAAAATATATTGCTGGTATACCTATTATACAAGATTCATTCCTGGTATCCCTGCTATACAAATATATTGCTGGTATCGCTAGTATAAAAATGCATTGCTGGTATCCCTACTATAAAAATATATTTCTGGTATCCCTACTATACAAATATATTGCTGGTATCCCTATTATAAAAAATGTATTGCTGGTATCCCTACTATACAAATATATTGATGGTATCTCTACTATAAAATTATATTGCTGTTATCCCTACTATAAAAATATATTGCTAGTATCCCTATGATAAAAAAATGCATTGCTAGTATCCCTATTTTAAAAAACGCATTGCTGGTATCCGTACTATAAAAATGCATTGCAGGTATCCCTACTATAAAAATGTAATGCTGGTATCCCTTCTATAAAAATATATTGCTGGTATCCATACTATAAAAATGCTTTGCTGATATCCCTACTATAAAAACGTATTGCTGGTATCCCTACTATAAAGATGTATTGCTGGTATTTTTACTATAAGAATGTATTGCTGGAATCCCTACTATAAAAATATACTGCTGATATTTTTACTATAAAAATGCATTGAAGGTATCCCTACTATAAAAATATATTGCTGGTATACCTATTATAAAAAATGTATTGCTGGTATCCTTACTATAAAAATATATTGCTGGTATCCCTACTATAAAAATATATTGATGGTATCGCTACTATAAAAATATATTGCTAGTATCCCTATGATAAAAAAAATGCATTGCTAGTATCCCTATTTTAAAAAATGCATTCCTGGTATCCGTACTATAAAAATATATTGCTGGTATCCCTACTATAAAAATATATTGCTAGTATCCCTATTATAAAAAATACATTGCTGGTATCCCTACTATAAAAATGTAATGCTGGTGTCCCTACTATAAAATTTATTGCTGGTATCCTTTCTATAAAAATATATTGCTGGTATCCATACTATAAAAATGCATTGCTGGTATTCCTACTATAAAAATGTATTTTTATACTTTTATTGTGTTTTTATTTGAGCAGGTTCACTATTTGGCTATAGCTGGCACCCTAACAGGTGCTACCACGCCGTGTCAGTGTGGACCTTGGAAAACAGAAATTAAGTGGTGGTTCCACGCTCTTCAAAACCTCCTATCTCCCAATCAGAGGCCTTGATGCGAATTTAGTTTATCGTCATACTCAGGACTAATTTATATAACTGTGAATATACTATGGCAGTACCTGGCAGCATAGGCTAATTAATATGAATAGAAACAGCACTTTGACCAGGCAAGGGGTACAGTGGTAGGTACATGTTCAAAATGTTTTAAACAGATAACCTACAGAAAAAAAGACGCCTGTTTTGTTTGTTAGAAAACAGAAGTCGAAAGGGCAAAATGATTATTATTCAATAGGTATGAAAAAATGTTATCTTCTTTTTCTTCTTCTGTATGCCGCGTCCCTTTAAGACGTGGGCCATTAGTTCGGTTTCATCTTCAAGCGAATTTTGGAATAATTTATTTTTAAATTTACTAAGTTTTAAACGCACATATAATTCATGATTTTTGTTTCCAAGGATACAGAAAAATTAAATTATTTAGACAGGAGCGGTAGCGTGTTCATTTTTATTAACTATTATTCTATCAATTATAAGTTATGTTCGAAAAAGAGGTTAAGTCTAGGGATGGTAGGGGTGCATTTTTCAACTGAACTAATGCTTTTAATTTAATTAAATTAAATTTAATTATATAATTAAATATGAAGTTTTTAGCTTCGGTTTTTGAAAATACTGTTTACTATAAACAGAACATTTACTTAAATATTTGTGTTTATAAAAATAACGTTGAAACAAAAATATATTAAAATAGTTGTTGGACTTAGTCTATTTCATAGTATATGATATCATTTGTTTAAGCTAAGATAAATTTCGAGCAGATATGAGCGTTCGATATAAATCATGGGAAGGTTGTAGTTTAAAAACAGTAATTTAACCTTGGCAACAAGACGGTTCCTCTGTAGCTAAATGGTATAGCACATCAGGCTATATGGCAGTTCCGCAAATGGTTTTTGGCAAACAAAAATATATTATAATATCTGTATATACAAGTTTCATTAAAAAACGATGACATGGTATTGCGATTATGCTTATTTATTTAATTTTTCTTGTGTTTGTATAAATGTTTTCCTTTCTGGACATAAACTGTATAAAATTGTTCAAATGTTCTATGTATCCGTCGACTATTCTGTTAGCCATTATTAAAGATTTTTTTAAATTTTAAATTTTAACTCAATGTGTACATTTATTATATATGCTAGAAGCAGAGCGATGAGAATGTTTTTGTTTTATTTTCGAAACACGGCCAAAACATTGTGGCCGTATTCATAATTGATCTTATTCAGTGTTGGCTTTTACATTTTTAATATTAATAATTCCATTATTTTAATTTTTTACATGTACATGAGGTTATTATTCTTGTATTTTCAACAAGTATGTTGCGGATAGAATTTTCTAGGTTTCCATGTGTGTTTAAACGAGTCCAAATCGAGCTATGTTTGGGTAGGTGTAACATGAGTCTTCTGCCATATAGCCTGATGTGCTATACCATTTAGCTACAGAGGAAGCGTCTTGTTGCCAAGGTTAAATTACTGTTTTTAAACTACAACCTTCCCATGATTTATATCGAACGCTCATATCTGCTCGAAATTTATCTTAGCTTAAACAAATGATATCATATATTATGAAATAGACTAAGTCCAACAACTATTTTAATATATTTTTGTTTCAACGTTATTTTTATAGACACAAATATTTAAGTAAATGTTCTGTTTGTAGTAAACAGTATTAACAACATTTACCGGACTGAATGTTCGAGAACGTCCGAATATATATATATATATATATATATATATATATATATATATATATATATATTATTATATTATATTATATTATATTATATTATATATTAACTGATGTAAAATATAGTTTTTTCGCTACACAGGAATTACCATTTTTCAAAAACCGAAGCTAAAAACTTCAAATTTAATTATATAATTAAATTTAATTTAATTTAATTAAAAGCATTAGGCATGTAATTGTATGCCCAATATAATAATTCATGCATTTAGTTTGACCAGTAACGCACTTCTTTCAGGGACATATCAATTCATGAATAATATTGGTTCTTTGTAATTTAGCAATGAGCACGGCCATAATGTGCTGACTGTATTTGGAAAATGCAAATAATTTCCATTTTTGACTCCTTATTTTTTTCCTTTTTAAGTTATTCCCAGTAAGACAACATTCATCTGATACGATGGATTTCGATCGCCTCAGTTTCTCGCCTCCGCCGCATAATATCGGAGTACGAATTAGTCACGAGTTAAGTAAAGTGGAGGCCTGTCATGAAAAAATATCTAAAAAGAAATAGACGCCAAAAAAAAAAAAAATAAAAATAAAAAAAAAAATAAATAAACGGAATGTCAAAAGACATGTTTTCCCCATGCCACATCTTTTATTTTGATTTAAAATTTTCGCTGTATAATTAAACCATGTAATTAATGAAGTATTAAGTGCATTGACAAGGAAGGAGATCATGTTGAATGAATATTTATAAATGCTTTTTCATCATAAGATTTTGGGCTTATTGGCAAAGATGGGCATTCATACTCGCAAATAATACAGAGTGGCTAAAAAACGTTTTTTTCCCATGACATCGTTTTTATTTTAACTTTCTTTAATATTCAGCAATGTTTATTTTTTTTAAACAGTATTTTTTTATTTTCGTTGTCAGTTTTGAGAAAAGAAAAATCTGACCAAAGAAAATGTATAAATTCACTTTCATTTTTTAGGTATGATATGTCCTGGAAAGGGATATATTTGAACAAAGTAGCTAAGTGGTTTTGGCTACTATAACCAAGTAGAATATGGTAGCAGTAATCGACTGGTACGCGTCGTAGTCGCAGGTAAGAAGTGTAGATCAATGGCGTAGTCCAATGGGCGTCGTTATAGACTTAGCTCTCAGATTAAGGCTCTCTCTCTGACTCTCCTACACGTCCGTCGGTATTTATGACGGACACCAGCCAATCATATTCCAGTGGGAGGGGAACACAGGTGTAAGCGTATTTCATTATATCAAGGTATAATTACAATTTTAATCGTTACTTTTAAAACAATAACATAGAATGTCAAAAGGACTATTTTTCGCATGACACCGTTTTTATTTTAACTTTCTTTAATATTCAGCAACGTTTATTGTTTTAAACAGTATTTTTTTCATTTGTTCTCAATACCAAAGAAAATGTATAAATCCACTTTCCTTGTTTAGGTTTTATTACAGTTCTAATCATTACTTTTAAAACAATAACATTGAGTGTCAAAAGGACTATTTTTCGCATGACACTGTGTTTATTTTAACTTTTTTCAATTTTTGGTTATGTTTATTGTTTTAAACAGGGTTTATTATTTTTGTTGTCAATTCTTAAGACCAAAGAAAATGTATAACTTCATTTTCATATGTTTAAGTTTTATTACACTTCTAATAATAATAAGCGATGATTGGAATTGGGATAAATCCTAAGAATATGAAGAAATTGGATCTTCGTGTCCGAAAAAAAACAACAACGGACTGTCAAAAGGACGGTTTTTTCTCATAACACCGCTTTTATTTCAACTATTTTTTATTGTTTTAAAAAGCAATGTTTAGAATTGGAATAAAACCAAAACTTATGACGAAATTGAATTCACACATTTTCTTTATTCCTGAGAATTGACAACACCAGTAATAAACACTAGTTTCATTTATCGGATTGTTTCTTTACACGAGTATATCATTTATTGGAATAGTTGGGAAAACATCGACTAATCGATTCAAACTTTATAAAATGGTAAATAATAAGGATTTCCTTACGGATGGTTCGTATATTTTAATAATTTAGTAAATGCTTATAAAAAAAAGATAAGAGGAATCGGAGAGCCGAGTTCGAATTCCAGTCGAATCCATTACATTCACTTACATGCTAAAACCCTTGGGAAAGGTATGAATCATCTTCACCCCCAAACTATGGGTAAATAGCAAGATAGACCGGGGTCTATAAACTGGGATAGCAACTGGTTTACCGTAAAAAGAAATGGCAACTTACTGCGGGATAATAATCTGCCTCGTTAGTCATGTATCGAAAGATACTTTATCGTCGAAGCGGGTATCACGCATGGCACATGACTGACTGACAGAAATGATTATAAATGTATGAATAATTTTTGTATTTATTTCTTTATAAACTGGCAAATGTTAAAAATATACTTATTATGCATACATTGCTCGGTATCAAAGATAGAGCGTATGTAAATATAGAAGTGGACATTGAGGTCAACACTCAGCGGCGACAATCTGTTTCATACTTGAAAGCAATCGTCAGGTATCTTGACATGAAACAGACTGTCACCGGTTTGGAGTTGACCTCAAATATCCGTTTTTATATTTAAATTAGTAAAAGATAAACATTGCATTAAATTAGTTTTAATTCTATTACTATTATATAATATAATATTATGTAACATGATATAAAATAATATTAATATAATATTATATAATATTATATAAAATAATATTAATATTATATCATATTATATGATAATAATATATAATATTATATAATGTTATCATATTATATGATATTATTATATATAATATTATTATAATATTACATAATATTATTATAATATATAATGTAATACATAATATTATGTAATATTATTATAATATTGCACAATATATAATATAATATTACATAATATAATGTGATATAATATTTATAATGTAATTTTATATAATATTATATAATATATTTGCACCATTCTAAATATGTTGCAAATATAATGCTAGTCTTTTCAAATAAAAAAAACTGTTTAGTTTCGATGTAAATATCTACGTTAAAATTAACCAGTTTAAAAAAAAAAACGCAAAAAAAAACAAACAAGCAAAAAACAAGCAAACTACCACAAGAAATCAATTCTTAACTAAGTTACCTCCCCTACATTATAACCTTTATAATAAGGAAAAATGTCAAAAATTACCCGTTGGGACTTGCGCATGACCAGAATCGTTAACCGTTTAAACACAAAGACAAACATTTAATTATTTACTTCTGACACACGAGTAATTGTCTTAGCCATCATACCCATGAAGATGATACTGTGAATATATCGAAAGTACTCGGAAAAGTAAAATTAATAAACACAACTATGGTACCTTCCTTGTCCACTACCTTGTTCACGAAACAATAAAGCTTATACATGATTACGAAAGGATCTTTTAAAAAATAAACAAACATCATGTCTTAATTGTTTAATCAGACAATATATATATATATATATATATATATATATATATATATATATATATATATATATATATACACACACACACACACACACATATATATATATATATATATATATATATATATATATATATATATACACACACACACACACACATATATATATATATATATATATATATATATATATATATACGGTTACGAAGAATACGGTTAAAAGCCCACTACGGGGAAAATGATTGTACACCTTCCATACTTGAGACACTAAAAGAGAAGGACACTACCTACACCCCACAAAACACAGACATTACTATACAGACGTTTGAACTAGCCGTAACAAATGACATAAAGAAAACAATAGCACGTAAGCTGCCATGTGACAATATTACTGAAGGGGAACCTATAGCCCTCGATACGCTGACACATAGAGATGACCTTATCATAACACAGGCTGACAAAGGGGGTGCGACAGTGATCTGGGGAATCGAAGAATATATTAAAGAGGCCAAAAACAGCTAGCCGACAAAGAAACCTATAAAAGCTTATCTACAGATCTCCTTCCAGAATACCGAAAAAGAATTAACTAGCTCACTAAACATAATGCTTCGCAACAATCTAATCGACAAGGAAACATACACAGCACTTACACCCACAAACATTACACCTGCTCGTTTCTATCTCCTTCCTAAAACACACAAAAGCAACAACCCAGGAAGGCCGGTTATTTCATTGTTCAACTGCCACACGACAAAAATTTCCAAATACATAGACCATTACATACAACCGCTAGCTAAGGAAGTAAAATCCTACATCAGAGACACAACAGATCTACTGAACAAAATTAATCACATACAAACAGTACCAGAGAAGGCTATTCTAGTGACTATGGACGTTAGGTCACTCTATTCAAATATTAAAAACATCGAAGTGCTAACCGCCCTTCAGGAAGCACTTACTAAAAGAAGAAAACAAGACCCCCCACAGAAGTCATCATAAAACTCATGGAGCATGTCCTTACATTGAATACTTTCAACTTCAATGGAGCACACAACCTTCAAATAAGAGGTTGTGCCATGGGCAGCATTGCAGCTCCATCATATGCTACAATATTCATGGGAAAATTTGAGGAGACCCATATCTATCCAATCATTGGTAGCGACTGCGTATTCTATGCAAGATATATCGATGATATATTCTTTGTATACACGGGTAGTGATGACAAACTTACCCAATTCCTTATGACCCTAAACACAGTGCACGATTCAATTAAGTTTGACTTTGAAAAATCCACAACATCAGAAACATTTTTAGACACCCGCATTTACATAGATGAAAACAGGAAACTACAAACGACACTACACACTAAAATCACCGACACCTACAACTATCTACACTTTAAGTCTTCCCACCCTAAACACCTCAAAGAGAACCTTCCCTATTCACAAGCATTTAGACTCAGAAGGATATGTTCCAAGAATGAAGAATTAAATAAACACATTGAAAATCTGGAGCATCAATTCACAACACGTGGCTATAAACAACACCTAATCAAGGAACAAATAAATAAAGCAATTTCCACACCTAGAGAAGACACCCTAATGTACAAGATTAAAAATAAATCTAGCCGCATCCCTCTAGTAACCACTTTCAACCCCACTCTGCCTCCACTATCCTAAATAATCAAACGTCCCTGGGAAATACTACATCTCAAACCAGACCTAAAAAAACTGTTTAAGGAACCCGGCCTTCTTGCATATCGTAGACCTAAGAACCTAAAAGAAATCATAGGTAGTAACCACATTTCAGGGGACAAGGTAATTCGTAATAAACAGAACAAAAACAACAGTATTTTCCCAACCATGTAACAACAAAAGAAGTTTATGTTGCAACCATATTAAAAACACGAATTCATTCACTAGCTCAATCACTAAATCTACTTTCAAAATCTACCACGATTCTAACTGTAGAAGTCATAACATAATTTACCTCCTAGAATGCACACTATGCCAGAAACAATATGTAGGAAAATCTGAATGGCCCTTTCACTACAGAATTAATAATTATCGTAAGCGAATTAAACATGATTTCAAAACCCATGCCAAATTCACTATAATTGAGAGAATAGAAAAGTTCAGAGCAGATAACATTAGAAAGATTTTAGAGTCCCATGAAAATAAGTGGATACAACGTCTAAAAACAAAATATCCAGCCGGGCTAAATCATAAATTTAACAATATATAACTCAACAAATCAAAACCTACCCACATTTCTCACCCACACAAGACAGACATGCTTACGGAGGTGTGGAGGCCTCACACTTATACACTCACCCACACGAATATACACACTTACACACATCATACTCACTCACTCCCTAATGAGCCAAATGATAACACACATCCACAGCAATACACACGCTTACACATATCATACTCACTCACTCCCTAAGAACCAAATAACACACACACAAAAACTAAACAGAGACACATCCCCTCACCAGGTCCAATAAAACTGTCAAACTGACCAGAGAATTCAGAGCAACATGTATCTATCCAGCTCTTATCTCAAATAACAACTTAAAAGAGACTGTTTGACCAACGCAAGGAATATTAAAAGATTCATTTTAAAAAGATAAAAAAATAAAAAAACAAATGAAAACTACAGACAAACGTTCATTTTCTCCAGCAAATAACTGATTTCTGTAGTTTAGTGCTACCAGCAAGCAGAAATATTTCTCCTCCCGATGATGGCCATTTTGGTCGAAACTAGTCGAGGAATCTAAATGGAATAATAATAAAAAAAACGAAAGAATATTAATCTACAACCCAGTGTGTCTAAAGATTTTAATTTTTTTATTGTTACACACACACACACACACACACACACATATATATATATATATATACATAATTATTTTACTTTAAACGTTAATTTTTAAACGGAAACTCATATTTGAGTAGATGCGCTGCTTTTATTTATTTATTAAACAGTATATTTATTTACGTCTACTTTGTCTGAATATTCGAGCAATTTTGTTAGAGAAATATGCGTCATCTGGGAGGGTTCGAACCTGCGTCACTTAGACTATCTCTCAGCCCATCTCGGCTACGTAGGACCTGCCGATCAAAGAAAGTCTGAAAAATGTTTGTTTCGAAAGCATCGTTCGGGCTTCGTTTTATCAGGAGGCACTACGTGACCGAGATCGTCTTAGGTACGTCAGAGCTAATGATGGTATCCACTCCCTAGGGGACGCAGTTTCGAATCCTCCCGGAGAAAGCATATTTTTCTAACAAAATTTCTCGAATATTCAGGCCAGTAGATATAAATAAATAAATATACTGTTTAATAAATAAATAAAAACAGACCATCTACAGAAATACCAAAAATAACGTTTAAACATATAAATTAAAAAAATCCGTTTCGCGTATCTATCTATCTATCTATATCAATATATATATATATATATATATATATATATATATATATATATATATATATATATATATATATATATATATATATATATATATATATATATATATAAAACAACGAATGTCTATTATGTTTCATCATGAGCCATTCTAAGCTTCGTATAGTGGCTTTTGTTTCGGGAGAATATAAAGACAAAACTCTCCAACATTTGGATATCATTATTATGCTATTCTGCGACCGTTATCGTCCCATAGCAAACTTCTATGTAAACGTAACTGTATGCCATCTTTGATGGTGAACATCTCTGTTATAATGTCCATATAACCACTCTGATGATGGCTCATGTAAGGCGAAAGCTTAGATTGACGAACAGCATAATAAAAATTATTCAAAGGTTGGACAGATTTTGTCTTTATTTTCTCTCGAAACTACACTTAAAACGGCTCATAATCAAACATAATAGACATTCGTTTTCTATTATATTTAACAATATATGTCTGTGTATATATATATATATATATATATATATATATATATATATATATATATATATATATATATATATATGTTTGAAACAGTACAGAAACGTATTATGGCATAAAAAGCAAGACATTTTATATTATAGGCCATGACAGATTTAAAATAAAAACAAACACACACACACACACCAGTCGATCGGTTTCGTCCCCCTCTCATCAGAACTGTTAACGGGGAACACAAATTATGAAGAGAAAAAAAGAAAGTCTGTCATGGATGACGTGAATGAATGGACAGGGAGAAAAACAAATATAATTATAAAAATTATACCAACAAAGATGCCAGAAGCGGAGCACAGCAAGTCCAAGCAAACAATCTCCTTGTTTACAAAGAGCAGGTCGCCTGGACCTGATGTACAGCGTCTCCAACACCTTAAGATGGAATAATGAGTGTGCTCTAGCCAAAACGGCCAATATCGCACAAGTGGGATTCTTTATAAAGTGATCCGCACTATTTTCATTTCACGCGGAGTTCTTGACAAGAGACGGATATGTAATGTGATTGGCACTGATATGGTGTCTCGCCTGCAGCCACTATCTCACAGGCGCGCCGTCGCCTCTCTCTGTGTCTTCTACAAATACTTTCATGCCAATTGCTCCGATGAGTTGCTTTCACTGGTCCCCAGTCTCCATGAATACAAGCGCCCTACGAGGCTGGCATCCCGCTCTCACCCTTACACTGTAGAAACTTTAAAATGTAGCCGTCTCTTCTACTCCAATAGCTTCATACCTCGCACCTCTCGCCTGTGGAACACCCTTCCCAATTACTGTTTCCCTGATAGCTATAATCTCCAACTATTCAAATGTAATGTCAATCGACATCTCCAGTAACCTTGATCTACTCACTATCCTTCCCTTCATTCATTCTTCTATCACACCTATCGGCTCCTGCTACAAATCTTCTGCAACCCCGCTGCATCCTAGTAGCTTCATGCCTTGCTCGGGGCGCAATGCTTAAAATAAAATAAAAAAAATATTCACAACCAGATTAATTACTGTAGTTCACTGCTACTAACAAGCAGAATTTTTTTCTCCTGATGATGGCCATGTTGGCCGAAACTAGTCGAGGAATCTAACTGAAATAATAACAAAAAAAAAAAATTAATATACAACTCAGTGTGTCTGAAAAAATTAATTTTTTAACTTCTCAATATTTTTTATTATTCGAAACATATATATATATATATATATATATATATATATATATATATATATATATATATATAGAATATGTTTAACCAAAATTAGAGTGATACTGTCCATATTAAACATAAAGTCTGGTTTCAAATTCCTTCTGCTGATAAGAGATATAAGCTACACAAGTTAGAAATATAAGAGAGTTTAATACGATAAGCCAATTAGTACATTGTTCGATAAGGAAGATAGGAATTTGAATGGACTTGAATGAATATGGAGACGAATAGATATTTATTAAAATTCTACTCCTCTGTAAGCTAAAGAAACTTGACCCCGAAGAATCCAAAAACTTCATTTTTACCCCACTTCAGTCAGTTACGTCCTTTGCGTGATACATGACTGACGAGGCAGATGTTTTTTCCCGTATTTCTTTCAGTTGACATTTCTTTCTACGGTAGACCAGTTGCCATTGAAGGCTATAGGATTCAGTCTGTCCTGTTATTTACCCATAGCTGGAGGGAGGAGAAGAAGACTCGTACCTTTCCCAAGGGTATAGGTACGTATGTGAATGTGGATATAATTGATTCGACTGGAATTCGAATTCGGCTCTCCGATTCCTCAGTCTGAGTCGCTATCCATCACTCCATGAAATTAGAATTAAAACGTTGGGTTGTTGGATACTGACGATATTCAGTCAGACTGGGGCATTATGTGGGACAAGGCCGTTTTTAACGTGGGATCCCCGAGCCCGTGGGCTCGGCCCAAATATATGCCCATTGAACCTGTATAAACGGTTCCAGGGCTGGTTTATTTTCTTCGAAAGGGACTCCGCCCTTCGGCGTAGCCTCTTTCGGGTTCCTTCCCGCCCGATGGGGAGAGTTCAACCGAACAGTCGGTCAAGACTTGAACGATACTGACATAAGCGTACAGGGTAATTATTCTTGTTGGCTCATATATATACGCGTATAGGCATCCTACATTAAGCCGGCCGCCATGCGGCTGTTAAATACCCTCAGATTAACAGAGAGACGAATAGATTTTAAGGCATGCTATATTTGTAGAAGAAACATACTCAATATCAGAGACAGAGTGCAAATAAAATATACATATATACATAGTACCCCCTGAGATCATGCAGGTGTCCCCTAAGACTCTTTTGCCGGTCCTCACCTTTTTTCCGCTATATACCAACGATCTACCAATAACATTCTGACATCATTAGTAAATATATATGCAGGCAATACCACGGTTTATGGTAGCACTATTAAAGATTGATAGAGAGAAGTAAATTCAGAAATCTATATATAAAATTCTGAGACTTCCGTTAGTCCGTCCGTCACACGCTCTAAAATAGACAGACACTGACCGACCGAAAACAAATTTTGGGGAGAAGTTCAAACATATAAATGAGTACAATGTACAATTAGTTTTACCAGAGTGCGTGGCTTAGTACAATAAATTTTCATTAATTTTATAGAAAAATTAAAAGTTTTGTTATTTAACATGCAAAATACTCCCACTATTTTAAAAACAATTTCATGATTAAGATAGCAGATACTTATTTAATAAAAATGCAATATTATTTTTTGAATATCTTTTCTTCATGTTTTATATACAAGAATCCAGTTTCTAGTTCACTCTGCATTTGCGAGAACTATAAACCAATCACTACGCCAAACGTTTCAAAAAGTTTCAAAAAATTTTGCTTCATGAAAGAAATATTTACGCATGTCCAGTTCCATGTTGCATGCTCAAGAGTAAGAAATCTTAAGAATTTATTCTTCGCTGTTAAAAGGAAAAGAAAGTGGATTGATAAAAAAATATTCTTTACAATGAAGTAATAACTATAAATAGTAATTAATATAAAATTAAATCAAAGAAATTATTAAACCAAGAAGGAGTTTTTTTGTCAAAGAATTTTCTCCAAACAAATCAGCTTTTTGAAATTTCATCGATTGGTATGCGAAATTGAACGAAACATAAAGTTTGTGAATCTTGACAAAAATGTTAGCGATTCCTTCAGCAATACTAAATACTGTGAAGATTTCAACACGCTGACGCGTCTTGCAAAAATTTCTAGTGGTTTTAATTTCTAAGAGTACATTCTTGACATGGTATTTTATTT
>OZ010598.1:37657063-37689563 GCA_963932145.1 Acanthosepion lycidas | reverse complement strand
GATTTAATGAATAAAAATTCTTTTCTAAATGAAACACGTCGCTGACAAGTTTTACAACTCGATATTCATTCAGTATATTCCTGTATTAATGAATACGTAGCAATGAACACATGTATAGATAAATAGATTACAACACCTATATATATATATAAATATATATATATATTCAAGTTGTAAGGAACTTGGCAAACCGAATTGGTAAATCCAAAGAGGATGAAATCCTGAGAGCTCAATGTTAGGACAGAGCTAATATGTAATGAAAAACAAACCACTTTAATGTACCATTACGATAATTTATTTCACCTAAATCCTTTTTTAAGGATTCAGGATCATCAGGTAAATCTTCCAACAACGAATTGAGAAAAAAATGGGATTAGAAATTGGTGGGTAGTGTAATTTTTGTAATTTAATAGAGGGGGTTAAGAGTGGTAGTTAACCAGACAATATAAAGTATAGGGAGGGGTTAATTTTATATCTCTCTTAAGTATGTTTCATATTGGAGTAGGAGGAGTGACAGAAAACTTGACCTCTTTAGATGGTTAATAAAAAGGAAATGAATTGTAGAAAATGTATACAAGTGAGTCTGATGGTAAAGAGAGAGATAGGGGGAGACGGAAAGAGAGATGGAGTTGTTATAATTTTGTTTTAACAAAATTATGTAAAAGATAGTTTACAATGTTTGATAGAAAATTCGATGTCTGAAAAAAATTTTGTTATTAACTTAAATGTTTAATTTTTTAAGTAAATAGTTTCAGGACTAAATATAACTATTATTGTAATAAACATATTTATCTAGGACATAAAGAAATATTTAAAATCTTAATAGTTTATTCACCCGACTAATTGTATTTCCACAATATAAAATATATATATATATATATATATATATATATATATATATATATATATATATAACATCTATTTTAATATTTAAATTTAATTTATGAATGTAATTTATTTATTATATTGGTAAACTAAATTAAAGATCAGGTTTCATTATTTAATAGAATTTGAGGGTAATATTAATTTTCATTTATTCATATATGCCTCACAAATGTATTCATGTGAATCCCTACATACATACGATCATTAACAAGTAAAAAAAAAAAAAAAAAAAAAACATTTGAGATAATTTACACAAAAATTCATTTATCCTCGTACATAAACTATATATACATTTTACAATCTTTATTTATATTTCAAAATATATATAGATTTCACAGTTAAAATTTAATTTTATCAGTGTGATTTCGGAAGTGTTTCATTTTAAAGGAATTTAGCTAATATTATTACTATTATTAATAGTCAAAGAATGGTATATTTAAATTTAAATTATCAACTTAGAAATGAAACTCCCTTCAGAAGAAAACAAAATTTAAACTATAGAATATTACAAAAGAAGACCCAATATTTCCTTTAAAATCAATTCATGTACGTACGCACATATATACATACACACACATACACATATACATATATATATATATATATATATATACCTATATACATACACACACACATATATACATCCACACATATATATACACATATACATACATATACAATTCATATATCCATATACAAATCTATATATCAAAAAATTAATCTAACCATTTAATCATCCGTATATATATATATATAGAGAGAGAGAGACATACTCATATACACATACACACCCTTAAATAGATATACATTCATATATAAGCACAAAACCCTACATACAAAACAAAATATAAAAAGAATACATATATACATATATATATATATATATATACATACATATACATATACATATGTACATTTACCAAATATAAATTCTAAGGTAATTACGTCTATATACATATATAGATTACAAGTAGTTTAAAACTATAAAAACACACATGTTTAAGTACATGTACACACACATATACTCGTACATACATATATAATATACATATACATACAAAACAAACATAAAAACATTTATACATATACATCCACACCCATGCAGCATACACGTTAAAAAAAAATATATTCAGTATTCAAACATGCTTCATATTAGTATATCTATACTCACACACGTGTATATCTATTTATACATATATATCCATACTACCATACATATGTGTCCACAATATAAATACATAGTTACCCTTATCTATAATGTTCACATAATCTATAATGTTCACATACATATGTATCCACAATATAAATACATAGTTACCCTTATCTATAATGTCCATATATATATATATCTAAATAAGTTCACATAAAAAAAAATAAATAAAAATAAAAAAAAAAAAAATTGTAAGTTCCAACACATATATCAAAGAGCACAGTGTCAGTATTTTCATATATTCATTTAAAACAATTTATATTTTCTATTTATATATCTACACATACTTTTTTAAAATGAGGTGATTTTTATGCCTACATTTACAAATCAACTCATTATGTCTGTTCAATAGTATGTCCGGATCCTTATGTTTTATAATTAGTATTTTTTCCATAATGCACAAATTGCATCGGTCTCTGAAATTAATCGGAGTTTTGGCTTTTGAGACGATTTTCCATTCTATTTGTGGGGTTAATTTGTTTTCCAATAACCCCCAATAGTGCTTTGAAAGTGCAGTTTGGTGTTTTTTTGATTCATTATAAAAGGATTGGCGATGGTTGTAAAATCGTTGTTTCCAACTTTCTGCAGAAATACCTATGTAGATCTTCTTATGTTCAGTATTTTCTTTGGGGAAAATCGTAGCTTCGTATACTATGTTTTTGGACAAACATACTCCTTCTACTGGACAGACAGATACTTCCCTGCAGTTACAGGTAGATTTGGTCTTTGGGCTTGTATTAGGATCTTTTTGAAGTTGATTATAAAATTCATTTAAGATTTTACTATTATGGGAGCTAATAATTTTTTCCATGTTGTTCATGCAGGAATAACTAATTTTTAAATTAATTCTATTGAACAACTTTTTTAATAGCTTATCTTTTTTAAAATGTTTATCTATAAGTTTAAGAAAATATTTTCCTATATTAATGTTCGACAGCTTACAGAAGGGTGGGTTGAACCATATAATTTTCCTATTTCTATTTCTAGATTTAGAAGACGTGTCGCTAGTAGATTTATCTATATAAGTGAGTGTTTGTTTGAATTTGCTTTTTAATAGGGCTTGATTGTATGTTGATTTATTTTGATCAAAGATGCTTTTACTAGAGGATAGTTTATTTATTTTAGTATTTACAGTGTTAGGGATCTGTTTCATAATTGCTATAGGGTGGTTTGAGTCGATATTTATGTATATGGGCGATTGGTTCTCCTTTTGGAAAGGTTTATAAGTGTTGTTTTCAAGATCAAATGTTACGTCTAGAAAATTTACTATTTTCAGGTTAGATGATATTTCTATTTTAAAACCTATATATTTGAAAGCCTTAATTATTTTCTTCTGGAGTTGGGATGTAAGAGGTCCATTAGAGTTAGGTATAATAATGAGACCATCATCCCTGTAAAGCCCTACATTTTGGGGGTTAAGAAATCTGCTCAGAATATCTAAAATATACATCCCTATTAGGTCCGCTATTTGAGCAGAATCAAACGCTCCCATTGGGACATCGAAATTTTCACTGTTATTTTTAAACCAAGTAGTTTCGTTAAGTTTAAGTACAGATTTTCTGGATTCCATTATGATTTTAATTTCTTCGTCAGTGATTTCAGTATAGTTTCTAGCAAAATTTAGGCTATTTTCTAATAAATCTTTAGAAATGGAGGGGTAAAAATCGATAATGTCTAATTGGATAAAGGTGGCTTTATTTTTAGATTTTATATTTTTGAACCATAGTTTACCAATATAATAAATAAATTACATTCATAAATTAATTTTAAATATTAAAATAGATGTTATATATATATATATATATATATATTTTTTTTATATTGTGGAAATACAATTAGTCGGGTGAATAAACTATTAAGATTTTAAATATTTCTTTATGTCCTAGATAAATATGTTTATTACAATAATAGTTATATTTAGTCCTGAAACTATTTACTTAAAAAATTAAACATTTAAGTTAATAACAAAATTTTTTTCAGACATCGAATTTTCTATCAAACATTGTAAACTATCTTTTACATAATTTTGTTAAAACAAAATTATAACAACTCCATCTCTCTTTCCCCCCTCCCCCCTATCCCTCTCTTTACCGTAAGACTCACTTGTATACATTTTCTACAATTCATTTCCGTTTTATTAACCATCTAAAGAGGTCAAGTTTTCTGTCACTCCTCCTACTCCAATATGAAACATACTTAAGAGAGATATAAAATTAACCCCTCCCTATACTTTATATTGTCTGGTTAACTACCACTCTCAACCCCCTCTATTAAATTACAAAAATTACACTACCCACCAATTTCTAATCCCATTTTTTTCTCAATTCGTTGTTGGAAGATTTACCTGATGATCCTGAATCCTTAAAAAAGGATTTAGGTGAAATAAATTATCGTAATGGTACATTAAAGTGGTTTGTTTTTCATTACATATTAGCTCTGTCCTAACATTGAGCTCTCAGGATTTCATCCTCTTTGGATTTACCAATTCGGTTTGCCAAGTTCCTTACAACTTGAATATATATATATATTTATATATATATATAGGTGTTGTAATCTATTTATCTATACATGTGTTCATTGCTACGTATTCATTAATACAGGAATATACTGAATGAATATCGAGTTGTAAAACTTGTCAGCGACGTGTTTCATTTAGAAAAGAATTTTTATTCATTAAATCAATAATATATATATATATATATATATATATATATATATATATATATATATATATATATATTAGGTTGGGGCAAAAATAATGATGGTTTTATCTTTTAACGTCAAAAACCGTCATTATTTTTGCACCAACCTAATATATATATATATATATATATATATATATATATATATATATATATATATATATATACATATACACATATATATATATATATATATATATATATATATATATATATATATATATATATATAAAAACATGGACGACAGTAGAACCTAAGTAAGAAAACAGGACGCCGTAATTAAAATATGCAATACCGGACATCAAATTCTCCCATGTCAGACCATATAATCATTGATATATATATATATATATATATATATATATATATATATATATACATAAACAAATGTTTAGAGGTACAAAACACAGACAGTTTTTCAACATTTTAAGTGAGAATTTTATTTAAATATTTCTTGTGATGTGTTAAATCCACGTATTCTATTTTTACAAGTGTATTCAGTTTATATGGCATGAACTAAGCATATAGTTCAATAATGTAGTGTAATATCTTAGTAGTAGTTTTTTTTTATAGGAATTTTCCTGTACTGCGAATCAATAGTTTTTTATATTACATTACACACACACACATATATATATATATATATATATATATATATATATATGTATATGAATGAAAGGATGGTAAAATATACGAAAAAGAAGTTGGAAATGCAATTACAGGCTAAAATTTAATATTTATTTAGAGTAACATTAGTGGTTACACAGTTCTACGATTTTCAAAACTTAAATTGTGATTGAGAGACGTGTGCCTAAGCCATGACATGGATCGCATCTCATGCTAGGCATCATCTGTGCGATACCGCATAGATACACTTATCAGCTTCCGTACATTGTGTAATATATTGAAATGCAATATAATCAATTTAATAAATATAAAAAGCATTTTATAAGTGAAAGAGAAAGTTAAAAAAAAAAAAACAATATTTTTTTTGACCTGCCAGTTCAAATATGTTGATTATTATAGGTCTAAATTTGAGTTGCTTTCAAAAAAAAAAAAAAAAAAATTCCAACAGCTGTCAGTGAATGCCAGGCATTTGTTCAAAAAGTTCAGGTCGGGCGAACTATCCCTTTGTGATGAACCTTTCAGTGGCAAGTTACACTTCCTGGATGATGAGGCCCGGATAGCGGCCATACAGGAGGACAACAGTGAAACCTGTGGTGAGTTTGCCGATCGCTTCCAAGTTTCTGATGAAACAGTCAAATTCACCTGCCCCGCATAGGGATGTTAAACAAGTGAGTACACAACATACTGTCGAGAGCCAACAAAGTATCAATGAGTGACAGCCTGTTCTCCGTTATTTTCTCTGCACCGCGACGTACCAGTATTCGAGTGCTTACCCGTGACTGAACGTAGGTCCTGTATGACACTACCGAGCGTGCCAGACATTAGTTGTCACCAAGGGACACGACAGGGCCACCTCTACAACCACGCAAAATCATACCCTGTATCTGGCAGACTTAGGACAAGTGAGAAGTAATGCATTATAATCGTAAGGATGTACTGATCCCCTATGACAATACCAGGCCTCATGTGGCGCGGGTGGGCCAGGGATGCTATACAGCGAATTGACTGGGAAACACTGTGACATCCACCTTACGCTCCGGACAGATTTGCGCGAAAAGATTACCATCTCTTGCATTCCCTGGACAAATGACGTAGAATTGCGTTTGCCACTCACAGACTTCTTCGCGTCCCAGACACCTGATTTTTAACGCCAGGGCATTGTGCAAATGGAGGTACGTTGGCAAAAAGATTCTAGATCCTGAGGACTAACGGTATGTCAAGTTTGATGTATACCTTTTTACAAAAAACTCAAAAATGGCATTGACTTTTTGGTCACCTTGTAGAATCTTAACCAGTTCAGTTCTAGGTTTAACCGTTAATCTTTCCCACATATACTCATAAACTGAGCCTCTTACCTGTTACTGTTACTCCCACAACAAAAACCTTCAGTAACCCTCTACTCGAGTGGCTCTAGGGCCTTGTATTGGTTGAACATTAGTAAAAAGAAAATAATTACACTAATGATAAATGTTCCGTTTATGAGGTATTGGCAGGAGACGTTAAACACTTTTATCTTTCCTTCTTTCTTTCTTTCATTTATTCAGTGAAACCAAATAGTGTCTTTTCCCCTGTTTCACGCGATCAAAAACGGAGTAGTCCAATACTTATGATGTATTGGCAGGGCGTAACGGTCCTACGAACTAAGAAAAGAGGGACGAGCACAATTATTATATAGATAATAATACTAATACTAATACTACTACTACTAATAATAGTAGTATTAGCTAGAAAAAAAATCGGGTCTCCCGGGATTATGTTTGTTGAAGAAGGGAAATGTAAGAGGCAGGTATTAATGTTTAGAACAACATTTGATTTTAACTTACGTAATCAGTAATATGCTTCCGCCGGAAAGTGAACTTGAACCTCCCGCTGGGATTTTCGGATTGCAAGGTCCTCTGTACACAACATACTAAACCAGAGACAAAAATATATATATATATATAATTAAAAAATTAAGTTAAATTAAAATCTTAAGACCAGCTACAAAAGGGTGAAAAATACAAAATACTGTTACTTTAATCAAAATATATTTGCGAAACATTTACATTTAATTAGAAAATGTAGTTTATCAACAAACGAGTGAAAATTTTAAGCTTTTAATTGATTAATTTAAACAAACATTGAAAAATAAATTTTTCTGCTTGGTCTTAAAGATAAGACCATGTATGAAAAAAATTACTGGACAAAAATTTTAGAAGTAGTCAGTGTGCTCATAGTTAATTAATATATATATATATATATATATATATATATATATATATATATATATATATATATATAAAGCCATAACCTATCTACGTAGATTCACCAACCGGACCATCAGGATAATACACACACACACACAAACACACACATATATATATATATATATATATATATATATATATATATATATATATATATATATATATATTATAATTAGTCAGAATTATCCTGGTGATCCGGTAAGTGAAACCTAGGTAGACAGGTTTTGACTCTTTAGGTATTCTATTTCGTTCTACCTAGTGTATTGATCACTTTTAAGTATCAGCTGAGGTAACTCGGTGTTTTTTCTTTTGGCTAGTCATTGTAGTGCTGATTGATTATTTCCAAGCAGTACGGATGTTTTTAGTCTTTTCATTTTTATTGATTTTTTTTCTTACCAAAATATCAGTTTTTCTAATATTTTTTATTTACAGATTGCATTATCTGTTTTTTTTTCACACTCCCAGAGTTATAGTATAGGTAATCTATCTATCTATCTTATTAATTATTAATAGAAGGACAACTCTGAATTCAAAACCTGCGGAGGGTCGTTTGGGGACCATGTGGCACCAGGTTTCTGTATTCGGCTCTTTCAAAAATGTGGATGTTTCTGCACAAGACCTTTACCACTATAATCAAGTCTCATGTGCTGGTGTCGGGCTGTCGGTTTCCTAAGAACTGCCGTAAAGAAGTACAGATATCACGTAACAGCTCAGTATTCTTTTTTTTTGTTATCAAAGAAAGCCTGCTGTCTCGCAATACCCTGCTTCGCTTTTGGAATGTGTCCTTGGCCATTCCGATACGTCTACGGATCTCAGTGTCGCGCTTACCGTCTTCTGTTAAGACGCTTCTCAGATATTTAAACTTCTGCGCCTGCTTGATTCAAGTGCTCCCGATCAGTTCTTCTATGTCACCAATACTTTATTTTTGATCTAATCTAACTCTTGTACAGATAAAGCATGGCAGAAGGAGTCAAGTATTTTAGGAAGACCGTCCATGTCTTTTTATCAACTTTAGCGATGGATCGTGTATTTAAGTTCCAAGATTTCAATCAATTTTTTCCAGATAATCTTAAAAATACGTCCTGGGTACGAGTATATACTGCATCCGACAGCAGGACCTCTGATCAGGAGGTTTTGAGGAGCGTGAAATCCCATCTTAATTGCTGGTGATTCCAGGTGAACTCTGACCCGAGTGGTAGCACCTGTTAGGATCCCAAATATCGGAAAATAGCAAACACCCAAACTGGGGTCGAAACGTGTAAAAATAGGTTTTATCACCATCAATACATTTTTGTAAGAAAATATTGCCAGCAATAAAGTTTTGAAGAAAAAATTATTACCATCAATACTTTTTTTGGTAAAAATATTGTCAGAAATACATTTTGAAAAGAATATTACCAGCAATAATAATAATAAATTCTAGCATTTTGTGAGACTTACCACTTGCCTATCGGCACGTTGAACTGCGGCAATAAATGGTACCGCTTTTTCATCACATTGTAAAATAATCTGCGAGTTACTAGAAAAGGAAAAAAAAGAGGAACGATTTCGTTCAAAAAAATCTCATTTGGGTAAAAACTTTATCGATTTCATTCAGATTTACGATATTTAACGAAGAAAAAAATATCAGTGTTTTATCAGAGTATCGCTTACTACGTTCTGTATTATTATAAACTACTCCCAAAGAAACATGATAGCCCACTGATATAATGGAATATGCATACACCTATGTTCCCCCTCACTGGAATATGATTGTCTGGTGTCGGTCATAAATACAGACGGACGTGTAGGTACGACAGAGTTTCAGTCTATGACGACGCCCAGTGGACTACAGCATTAGCTATTCTATTGGTCTACACTTATTACCTACGACTACGACGAGTACCAGTCGATTACTGCTACCGTCTACTACTTGGTTACAGTAGGCAAAACCACTTAGCTAGTTCGATCAAATATATCCCTTTCTTGGACACATCACCCACGAAACGAAAGAACATGAGACACACAAAGAAACACACCACTGATCAAAATCTTAAGACCAGCTACAAAAGGGTTAATAATACTGTTACTTTAATTGAAATATATTTGCGAAACATTTGCATTTATTTAGAAAATGTAGTTTATTTATTAAAGACATTTTTATGTTTAACGTTCTTTTTATAGATACAAGTATGTAAGTAAATGCTCTGTTTATAATAAACAGTATTAAATAACATTTACCGGCTTGAATGTCCGAGAAATTTTCATAGAAAATATTCGTCTTCGAACAGGATATATTCTATGAAAATTTCTCGGACATTCAGGCCGGTAAATGTTATTTAATACTGTTTATTATAAAGTTTAAACAGAGCATTTACTTAAATACTTGTATCTATAAAAAGAACGTTAAACATAAAAATGTCTTTAATAAATAAAATGTAGTTTATCAACAAACAAGTGAAAATTTCAAGCTTTTAATTGATTAATTTAAACAAACATTGAAAAGTAATTTTGGTCGGTCATAAAGATAAAACCATGTAAATAAAACTAGAAAATACAGAACAAATAAGTCCCGACGACAATTTAATATTCAGTACATCCTCTATTTTTGCGAATTACTTCGAAAATTCGCTTTGGCATATTTATTATTAACTTCTGCGTGAGGGTGCTTGGGATGCTCGCCTACGATGCATAAACTGCAGCACGAAGAGCATCCACAGTTTCAAAATTGTGATCTATGTTTATAAACATCCTTTGCTATCTATCCCCAAACATTCTTGATTGGGTTTCGATCTGGACAGCACGGTGGATGGCTCAAAAGCTAAATATTGTTTTCCATAAAAAGTTTAAACGTTTGTTTAAATTAATCAATCAAAAGATTAAAATTTTCACTTGATTGTTGATAAACTATATTTTCTATTTAAATGTAAATGTTTCATAAATATATTTTGATTAAAGTAACAGTATTTTATATATTTTTTAATCTTTTTCTATCTGGTCTTATTTTGACCAGGACTGTATATATATATATATATATATATATATATATATATATATATATATATATATATATATACATGCATTATAAGCATGCTTGGTTGAATAATCTGTACATGTTGTTTATTTATTTTTATTTTAATCATGTCGAATTCTCGGATCAACTTCTTAATATTGATATTAAATTCATTAAGGAAGGTACCGTATTTTTTTTTTTCATTTCTTTTATTTTCCCAAGTATTTTCAATCTCATCCAAGATCATCTCCAGTTTTGAATTACTAAGACAAAAAAATTAATGTAATTGATAGTTGTGGATTTTTTTGTAAATGCGCATGAAACGCTATATTTGTTAATACTCTAAACGTTTTTTTTTTCAGTGTGTATACGTATTTGATTTGTTTTTCGTTTTTTTATTTTCTTATACTGTTAATTTAATAGCAACCCTCATAGATTGAGTCTCCAACAGGAATCGAACCTTTATCGCCTTTTCTATTAGTGTAGACACTTCCATAACCGAAAAGAAGCTACAACAGATAAACATTCGTAGAAGTCTCAACGAGGGATGTGCTTTTGTTAAATAGGTTATTCGAACCTTGCTCTATCAACGCTGACTCCGTGGCCGAATTGGTAAATCCATTTTTCGTCTATTTTTAGCTCGTTCATATATTTGAGTTGCTAGCCCTGTTTAAAATGTTACCCATGTTTTAAACGTGCAATTTACCCATTCGGCCACTGTTCGTTTCGGAGCACCGGGGCGACTAACAAATCCTTATTACAGACGACAACTCATCCAACAGAGTCCACCTGTTGCTTATGTTGAAACTATGGTGAACGGACCTTAATTATAGAGCATAGCCTGGCGTGGTCAGTTTCTTGAACAAGGCCAACACACTCAAACTCTCGGTCACGATGACTTGCGACTACGTGCTAGTACAACCATTGACCGTTTCGGAGCGATTACGTTTACCCAATGTCACTTACAAGGCTTGGGTCAACATATGGTTTTAGTGGTACTTTCCAAAGGTGCAGCACACTGGATTCATCTCGCCAGGTCGAGATTATCAAGAAATTATCTCCATGTATACATTTGTTTACATTTGATACGCTATGAGCAGTTATGAATGTACGTTAGAGATTCATGGAAAATTGAAGTTTATAAGCAGTAAATTCGACCTTGCCCATCGAACGATCCTTTGTGGCCGAGCGGTAAGGCACGTCAAGCTATATGACGGTTCCGTGTATGATACAGGTTCGAATCCTGTTGAAGGACGAATATTTTCTATGAAAATTTCTCGGATATTCAGGCCGGTAAAAGTTATTTAATACTGTTTATTATAAACAGAGCATTTTCTTAAATATTTGTATCTATAAAAAGAATGTATAAACATAAAAATGTCTTAAAATAATTGTCGGACTTTGTTCATTTCTTAATGTGTGACGTCATTTGTTTACATTTGATACACCATGAGCAGTTATGAATGTACGAGATTCATGGAAGATTGAAGTTTATAAGCAGTAAATTCGACCATGCCAACCGAACGATCCTTTGCGGCCGAGCGGTAAGGCACGTCAGTTTATATGACGGTTCCGTATATGATACAGGTTCGAATCCTGTAGAAGGACGAATATTTCCTATGAAAATTTCTCGGACATTCAGGCCGGTAAAAGTTATTTAATACTGTTTATTATAAACGGAGCATTTTCTTAAATACTTGTATCTTTAAAAAGAATGTATAAACATAAAAATGTCTTTTAATATGTATGTATGTGTTTGTGTGTATATATATATATATGTGTGTGTGTATAAAACAGATTAATCCTTTACCCACCCACTTGGGCCTTTGTAGTTGATGCAGTCATATCCACCAATAACGCCAAAATTGGCTGTTTTCTGCATTCCGTACACCGATATCATCTCTTTGTTATGACCATAAGTTACCTGAATGGAAAAAGCAAACAAGTGAATGAGGTTAAGTTAATTTTTCTGAAGACTTGCGTTTGTAAATACACTATACATTTTAGTAATTTCACACAAGCCAAGGCGATATAGCCACTAAGACGGTTACTGAGACTAGGAGAAAAAGTTACCGAAGAAAGAGAACAATAAAAGAAAAGGATTCAAGGAGACAGAAGGTGACATTGCACTTAATTTTTTATAGATTGTAATAAACAGGAAACCAAGAAGCCAGAAGTACAAGCAAGAAGTATGAGTGAGGAAACAATTAACCTAGAACCTCCGGTTACACCTAGCAACTTCTGCAATATAACGATGAAATCTTGTTGCCAATCTAGTACTGCCCTTAATTTCATAAAGATTGTAAACCACATCTTCAGTACTTCCTCTGGTATGTAATCATAATCAACACTTGTGTTTATATCCCCCGCTCTACACATAAATAATTTCATCAAATAAAATATTACTTTATGACTTTATTACTATTTGACTGACGAAGTCCTTCTAGAAGATGAAATGTTTTTATTTTTTAATCATTTTACCCCAAGCAAAGCAATAAAGCCACTAAGACGCAAGTGGTTACTGAGTGTTAGGGAATATGAAAAAGAGAAACATTATTAAGGAGCAAAACTAATAAAAGAAGAGGAACTAAGAAGAGAGTAAATAACGATTGATATTTATTAGGTTGGTGCAAAAATAATGACGTAATAATGTCGTTTTTTGACAACGTCAAAAAACGACATTATTACGTCATTATTTTTGCACCAACCTAATAATTAAATTTGTTTGAAAAGTAAAAAAAAAACAACAAACAAACAAAAAACAGGAAGGTCTTCTAAAAGTGAGAAGTGTGAGTAAAGAAACTGTTAGCATAGAATTTATGGTTACATCCCATCCATTTCAACTGTAAATTGATGAGATCTTGCTGCCAATTTAGTACTGCCCATAAAATCAAGAAGACGAGGTTGAAAAGAAGTGATATTATTAGAACAAGTGTAATGAAAATATTTACAGAAAAAAAAAAGACACGGAAAAATACATTATAGCGACGGGAAAGTGACTGTAGCCTAAATAACAGTTCTGAAAATTTTGCAGAATTTTATTTGGATCTTTTCAAGAATTTTTTTCTAGATACGTTTTTTGTTTTTAATCATTTCACCCCAAGTAAGGCGGTAATGCCACTAGGACGCATAGGTGTTACAGGGAGTGAAAGTGAAAGTGAAGACTACGGGTTGAGGAAAGGACAAAAAGATGAAGGGCGCTCAAGAAGACAGAAGATGGCGATTGACATTTTGTATCTAATTTTTTGATAATTGTACTCATCCAGGAAGCAAGTAAACAGCGGGAAGTACGAGAAAAGAAACTGTTGAAGTAAATGCGGAGGTTACATTTAGTTATTTCAACAGTAAAACAGTGGGACCTAGATGCCAATCTAGTAGCCCGCTTAAGTTCATGTATTCGGGGCACCAGGGAAAAAAGCTCGTCAAAGTAGATGTCATGAATGGCGCCCTGCTGATGTTGCACAACGAACCTTCTTGCTTTAAAGGAGGAAGGGATGATGACGTCACTCTCCCTTTTGGCTAAAGGCGCACATTAAAGGCCCCATACTAAAACGCGATCGCGGTAAAAAAAAAAAAAAAAAAAAAAAAAAACTTCTCAAAATGCGCGAACTCGCTTATTTATGAGCATCTCTAATGCGTGGCTAAATACAAACGAATCAATTTGCATACGCACAAGAAGACCCTAGATGGAAAAATGAAACTGATCAGTTACATTGTCTTTCCTTTTCACGCTAGTTTATATATATATATATATATATATAAATCATTACTATATCACACGATAAATACACGCATGCGATATAAAAGAAAAATCATTAAATTAGCAGACGACAAATGGTTGCTAATATTTTTTCTTGTGCATCAAACAAATATTTAAAAATTTCAAACATATATTCTTATCAAGAAATTTCAAAACTTTATATCGGTAAAGGGACGTAAGAATGCTACGAAACAATGCTACGTCTAGTTGCTATACTTTGCCAGGTATAGGTAGGTAGAATTGGGATGCGCCAGGAAGGTATGTCATGTTCAAATCCAGTTGCATTCCTCTCCTCACGAATACCTTTGAAAAAGTATGAAACTATCTAATTTTCCCCAGAACAGACTGAAACCAGTTTAGGAGAAAGACAAGTCTAAATACAAAATCATTTGGATGTGGGCAACTCCATTGTATAAAAATCTATTTGCTATGTGAACTATAGAGGAAGGTGTGGCTTTTTACTCCGCAATGGGAGTCTATACGGTTAACATATATGAATAAAGAAAAGGGGAGAAACCCCCGCCCCCCAAAAAACCAACTTCCCAACATATGAATGTCGTAAAAGAATAATTATTAGAAGCCATCAAGAAATGAAATATTCACAGGATGAATGTATATTATGACTCCAATATTATGACTACATTTTAATACAGACAGTTGTCCCCACGTCGTATGAACAAAGTAGATAAGGATTAAATGAGATTTTAAAAACACGTCATTTTTTTCTACCATCAAGGAGGAGAAAGAGAAAAGGAGGAGAAAGAAGAAAAAAAATAACAATTAGAAGAAAGACTTCTGTCACAAATGAAAAACATACAAAGAGCAAAAGTGCTAGTTTATCAACAAGAATTTTTGTTTTGTTATTTTCATTCATTTAAACTCTTGTTTTACAAAAATAAATTGTAATACATATAACAGTTTGTGTCTATTCTCAATAATTTAGGTTATTAAATCCTATAATCCATAACACGGATTACATTTATACTGGATGTAATTCTCTCTATACCATAAAATGTTTAGTTTCATAGTTTAACCTCTAGAAACTTAGAGGATTGATAAGTTTCTTCATTTCTCTATAAACTTTTACCAATTCATAGAAAAGGAAGAAGAAAAAAAAATCCATGCACTTCTTATTCTACACATGTAAAAACAAATCTATAACATCTAAGCCAAAGCATTCCAATACAGATAGTTGTCCCCACGACCTATGAACAAAGTAGATAAGGATTAAAAGAGATTTTAAAAACACGCCTTTTTTTTTCTACCATCACTGATAGTTTACAGAGAAAAGAAATATTTTAAGAGGATTCGTTAAGTATTTCGTGAAGCAAAAAGGCAACAACAAATATTGATTACATTATTCTCTTTAAGTGAGGTAAAAATGAACATTTTACAAAAACAAAACTAAAACATAAATATATTCTAACCAAGAAATTTAAATAAGCCGACATCAATAAAAGTATGTGCACATAGCATTGGCAGTTAGATTAGCATGTTGGGTTCAAATTCCAGCCGAGGCTGCTGCTTTCACCTTTTCAGAAATAAACTTTGGAAAGGTATGAAGCCATCTTTTAATAGCAGGGCAGACTGAGCTTTCTAGTCTTGGTTGGTAACCAATTTAAGAGAAGAACAACTCTTAATCCAAAATCATTTGGATGTGGGCAACTCCATTGTATAAAAACCTATTTGCTATGTGAACTATAAAGAGGGAGGCTGTAGCTCTATACTCCACATGGGGAGTCTACAGGGTGAATATATATCAATAAAGGAAAGGAGAGAAAAAAAAAAACTTCCCAAAATATGAATGTAGTAAATGAATAATTATTAAAAGCCATCAAGAAAAGAAATATTCACATAATGAATGTATATTATTGACTGCAATTCAATAGAAGCTTAGCTATGGCACAAGGCTGACTGTATAGGGGCATCCAATGAAGATTGAACTCATTACTCAGTCCTAATTTTTTAAGCAAAACAAACTTGCTACCACTGCATCACGTTGAACTGTAATAGATGTGGTACAAGGCCGTGATAAAGGAGCACCCAGTGAGGATCAAATTCGCAACTCATTCATAATTGATTGAGCGAGACAAAATTGCTAACAATATCGAAATGCCAAAGGGAGCCATAAACGAAATCTACTAAGCGTTGCGTAGAGGAAGCTCAAGGCCGTGATAAAGGATCACTTAGTGTGAACCCAACTCGCAACTTAGATGCAACTCATTGAACGAGACAAGCGTGATAACCATTATATCGAATTCAATAATTTTCTTCTCGTATAACATGTGGTCCATCTTTGTGAGAATAAATATTATTAGATACGCATGAAAATTTCACGGTTTTCCTATTTGAATTTTCTGATGAAACTTAATTCTAAAATTACTGAGCGAATAAGCTGATGGCGAATTCTATGGCAATAAAGTATCCATAGAAATTCCACTATCTCATCGTTAAATATTTGAGCTTAAACCACTTTAACAAAATATTACAATAATAATCATAAACATGAATCCTGGTAATTCTTTTAAGAAGTAAGGGGGTACAAATGAAAACATTTGAAATTGATAACTTTTTCCATTTCATTGAACCAGCTGTTAAATACTTTTATCTGTCCTTTTTTCTTTCATTCATTTTTTAACTAAAACTAAGTAGCGTCTCTGATATGTTTTCTTTTCCCTCGTAATTAAAACGGAATAATCCATTATGAGGTATTTCCAGAAGGACACATGGCACAGTGTATAAAGGCGTTGGTGAGATCCAGTGACAGGACCCAAAGAGTGAGAGTTCAATACCCGGTTAAGGCAGTGGAGAACTTTCAAAGGGAAAATTAGCAGGAGATAACTGATAACTGACATCCATCAAACATGGCACGAGGAACTAGAACAGTCTACCCCAGTGAGCGAAATAAAGGGTTCAGTTCGAAATTCCAACCATCTGAATAAGGCCGGAGCGTACAACGGCCGAAACATTGTGATAAATATGGCGACAAAGATAAGGATGGTAGTCTGAATAATGTAAATAATGTTCCAGAAGACGTTAAACGATTTTTTTCTTTCTTCTTTCGAAATCGAATAGTGTCTTTCCCCCCACCTCTTTCCACGCGATCAAAACATAATGATCCTTTGTTTATGAGGTATTGGTAGGGAACTTTAAATGCTCCTAGATTCCCTTCTTTTTTTCTTTATTTGTTTGTTTGTTAATTTGTTCGATCGTTTGTTTGTCTGTTTCTTTCCTTCTTTCTTTCTTTTGTTCATTCGTTCGTTCGTTCGTTCTTTCTTTCTTTCTTTCGAAACTAAGTTGAGTCTTCCCTCCCCCCTTTCCCAGCGATCAAAATGGAATAGTCAATTATTGCTGATGACGTTAAACACTTGTATCTATCTATCTATCTATCTATCTATCTATCTATCTATCTATCTATCTTTCTTTTAAAAAGCAAGTAGTATCTTTTCCACTCTTTTCACGCGTTCAAAACGAAATAGTCAATTATTGCTGATGTATTGGCAGGGACGTTAAACACTTGTATCTATCTATCTTTCTTTCTTTCTTTCTTTTCTTTTCTTTTCTTTCTTTCTTTCTTTCTTTCTTTCTTTCTTTTAAAAAGCAAGTAGTGTCTTTTCCACTCTTTTCACGCGTTCAAAACGAAATAGTACATTGTTTATGAGGTATTGGCAGGGCGTAAGGGTCGTGCGAACTAACGAAGGGTGGGACAGGCACAATTATAATAGAATACTGTCTATAAAACTAAGACTATTTAAAATGAAAACTAAAGCAACATTTCTTGCTTAAAAGTCAGCCGCCATATATTGGTATAAGATTGAAATCTATTTATAAAAGTGCAACATTAAAGTCCACTCTTGTCTACAGGAAATCTATATCTCCAGTCCTACAAAGATGGCAATGTCAAAAATGATATTACAACATTCCAATGTAGAAATTCTTTTGAAAATTAATCAGATAAAATATACTGTGAGGTGATAATGAATTACGTTTACTTTCCAGACAAACTGCGCAAAAAAGAATGATCTCTCAGTGTAGTATAATGTATTAAAAGAATGTTTATAAGAATAATATTTACAGATGGGCTATCGTTCGCAGGTCATGTTATTCATGGGCCGTGTGCATTCAGGACATATGCAATCATGGATCTTCGCAATTTTCTGTCGTTCGTCACTCTTAATAAATTTGGTCTTTTTGTTATTTATTTCCTAAACCTTGTTCGACCATGCGTTATGCGTTGTTTTCCTCTGTCCCTCTTGCCTTCGATCCGTATCAAATTTTCCAAGCCCTCTTTATGTGCTATAGACATTTCAACTCTCTCTTACTGATGTTAAGTATAATTGTCCTTTGTATTTTCTATTGTCTTTTAAAAACTTCTTCGTTGCTCACATGTTTCGTCCATGGTATTTTCAGCATCTTTCTGTAGAAACACATTTCTGTTGCTTCAAGTCTCTTCTTCATCTTTGAGGAAATTGTCCAGCATTCGCTACCATAGAGGATGACTGATATCTGCTAACAATTCAGTACTTTTTTCTTTATTTCTAAATTACAATGATTTAATAGTAAAAGCATATTGGGTATAATAAAATAAATTAAAATATCCCAGTGTTCTCGATCTAGGGATTGACATAGTTCACTTCCGGTCAGAAAGTCATATCAACTTTTCTTTAATTGCAACAATTGTAATTGTAGATGCAAATGAAACATAAAAAAATTAAATACGAAAGCCTCAAGATTTAAAATGTTGTTTTTAAAATACTTTCCTATCCTTCCCGATAGTGCTGCAGGATTTTACTTTTATGTCCCTTCAGAACTTAGACGATCATGGCCCTCGACAACTTCCTGTCCCTTAAAGAGTTTTTTTATTTTTTTTACTTCTCCCAAACCCTGTTCTATCATCCATTTATTCATGCTCATCAAGTATGTTAAACGCTTCTTTCCTTTGTCCGTCTTTCCCTCTAGCAGATTTTCCAAGCCCTCATTACGTGTCCTAGAAATTTCAACTGCCTCTTCCTGATGTTAAGTATAATTGTCCTTTGTGTTTTCTATTTTCTCTACAACTTAGTCATTGTTCATATGTTCGCTATATAGCAACCTCAGCATCTTTCTGTAGAACTGCATTTCTGTTGCTTCACGTCTCTTCATTTTTGAGGAGATTGTCTAGCATTCACTTTCAAATAGTGCTCACTTTCGTTTTTAAGAAAATTTTAAATATCTTTTAATATCTTAAAATATTTTTTAATATCTTTAAATTTTTAATATCTTAATAATCTGCTAAGCTTTTGGAAAACATATTTGGTTATCCAACTGAGCCTTTGGGTTTCAAGGTTGCACTTTCCGTCTTCTGTTAAAACACTTCTCAGATATTTAGATTGTTGGACTTGTTTGAATTTGGTATCTCCATTTTGTAAATTGCATTTTGGGGTCATTGGATCTAACTAACGCCTTTATCCACTGTACCGTGTGTCCTTACTGACATCCATTAGACATGGCACGTGGAACTAGAACATTCTACCCCAGTGAGCGAAATAAAGGGTTCATTTAGACATTCCAACCACCTGAAGAAGGCCGAAGCGTAAATATAAATAAATATAAACAAAATGCCGAAACGTTGTAATAAATATGGCGACAAAGATGAAGGAAATAGTCCGAATAATGTAAATAGTGTCCATAAGACCTCATCTCAGAAATATAGACAGATACTGAAAGGCCGAAACGTTGTAATAATTATGGCGACAAAGATGAGGACAATAGTCCGAATAATGTAAATAGTGTACATAAGACCTCATCTCAGAAATATAGACAGATACTGAAAAGGCCGAAACTTTGTAATAATTATGGCAACAAAGATGAGGACAATAGTCCGAATAATGTAAATAGTGTACATAAGACCTCATCTCAAAAATATAGACAGATACTGAAAAGGCCGAAACTTTGTAATAATTATGGCAACAAAGATGAAGAAAATAGTCCGTATAATGTAAATAGTGTCCATAAGACCTCATCTCAGAAATATAGACAGATACTGAAAGGCCGAAACGTTGTAATAATTATGGCAACAAAGATGAAGAAAATAGTCCGAATAATGTAAATAGTGTCCATAAGACCTCATCTCAGAAATATAGACAGATACTGAAAGGCCGAAACTTTGTAATAATTATGGCAACAAAGATGAAGAAAATAGTCCGAATAATGTAAATAGTGTCCATAAGACCTCATCTCAGAAATATAGACAGATACTGAAAAGGCCGAAACTTTGTAATAATTATGGCAACAAAGATGAAGAAAATAGTCCGAATAATGTAAATAGTGTACATAAGACCTCATCTCAGAAATATAGACAGATACTGAAAAGGCCGAAACTTTGTAATAATTATGGCAACAAAGATGAAGAAAATAGTCCGAATAATGTAAATAGTGTACATAAGACCTCATCTCAGAAATATAGACAGATACTGAAAAGGCCGAAACTTTGTAATAATTATGGCAACAAAGATGAAGAAAATAGTCCGAATAATGTAAATAGTGTACATAAGACCTCATCTCAGAAATATAGACAGATACTGAAAAGGCCGAAACTTTGTAATAATTATGGCAACAAAGATGAAGAAAATAGTCCGAATAATGTAAATAGTGTCCATAAGACCTCATCTCAGAAATATAGACAGATACTGAAAGGCCGAAACTTTGTAATAATTATGGCAACAAAGATGAAGAAAATAGTCCGAATAATGTAAATAGTGTCCATAAGACCTCATCTCAGAAATATAGACAGATACTGAAAGGCCGAAACTTTGTAATAATTATGGCAACAAAGATGAAGAAAATAGTCCGAATAATGTAAATAGTGTCCATAAGACCTCATCTCAGAAATATAGACAGATACTGAAAAGGCCGAAACTTTGTAATAATTATGGCAACAAAGATGAAGAAAATAGTCCGAATAATGTAAATAGTGTACATAAGACCTCATCTCAGAAATATAGTCAGATACTGAAAAGGCCGAAACTTTGTAATAATTATGGCAACAAAGATGAAGAAAATAGTCCGAATAATGTAAATAGTGTACATAATACCTCATCTCAAAAATATAGACAGATTTTCATATTTCTTATAATGGATATAAAATTATTTACAACATGTTCTTCAATTTATATCTACTTCTCCAAGGGCAAAGAGTTAATTGCAGAACCAAATTAGCTCTCTAGTTTTATTTTATCTCTAGCTGAATTACCCGCGCCTTGCTGCGTGTCTAACATTTTCAGTGAGGGTGGGAGGATGGCGCTATCCTCTTTGATTAAAATGAATATACTTATCCAAGTACCCTAGGAGACACTCCTTTGTTCAAATTTAAATTTAATTTATATCAGAGGGGAAAATTTCATTGGTGAGGGTGCTCCCTGAGAAACCCCTTTGATCCAAATGATCTTGCCAATGTGACTTCCATCTTCTGTCTTTCTCCGTCTGTATTTTGGATAGGAGTCATTCCCTCGTTCAAATTTAAATTCAATTTAAATAAAAGGGGAAACTTTTTAGTGTACGTGTGTGTGTGTGCCCCCTGAGGACCCCCTTTGATGAAAATGAAATAGAATTTTTCAAATACACTAGGAATCGTTCCCTTACTCAAATTTAAATGAAAGGGGAAAAATTCAGAGTTAGGTGTGTGCTCCTCCTGGGTACACCCTTTTCTCAAAATGAAATATAATTATCCAAATACCCTAGGAGTCATTCCCTTGTTCAAATTTAAATTTAATTGATATCAAAGAGAAAAAGATATTCAGTGTGTGTGTGTTGGTGGGGGGGATATGTACTCCCTCTCGGAACTCCTTTCATCAAAATGAAATATACTTATCTGAGTACCCTGTGTAATCTAGTTTCAGAATATATATGGTTATGGGGGTCTATCTAGGAGGAGTTCGATAACGAACAAACAGACAGACAGAGGCTACGACTTTATATATATATATATATATATATATATATATATATATATATCAAGAGAGAGAGAGAGAGAGATTTTGACACAAACAAGTCAGTAAAGCCACTAAGACACCATTCATTACTGAGTCTGAAAGAATAAAAAAAGAGAAATATTATTAAGGAGCAAGTTTAACCACGAAGACTGTAGATAACGATTGACATTACATTTAAATTTTTAAAGATCAAAGCTGGTTGCAAAGAGAGTTCCAAAGCCGAGAAGTGTGATAGAAGAGAGTTTTAACATAGAACTTACGGTTACATCTAGCCATTTTAATTAGAGAAAAAAATAAAAGAATTGAAATTAAGAAAAGAGAAAAGAACGATAGGCATTGCATTTAAATTTTTGAATATCAAAGTTGGAAGCCGGATAAGAATTCCATAAGCGAGAAGTATGATAGAAGAAACTGTTAACATAGAACTTACGGTTACATCAATCCATTTCAACTGTAAAATGATGAGATCTTGTTGCCAATCTAGTACTGCCCTTAAATCCATAAGGTCTAGGTAACATAGCGGTGAATTCACCCGAGCAATTACCATAAACGAATTTATAGAAAAGGCGCAGGAAATTTCCGTTACGACGGTGGAAAAGTGATAGAAACCGAAATGCCAGGTGTTGGTGATTCTTTTTTCGATGTTATGAAAAAAAATCTCTGAATATATAGCAGAGGCACCGGATTACATGTGTCAACAGTATTCAAAGCATGGTCGAATGGTAGATGTATAAATCTGTAAGATAGATTCTGGAGAGAGAAAGCAGTCTAGCACGACGCAATAAACCAACCATCTTGGAATCAGACCTATTAAGTAATTCAATATAATCTTTCCATTTCATTTCAGCAGAGAATGTCAGCCTGGGAAGGCGTAACGAGTCAATCTCCTAGGTGTTAGCATCAGCCACTTCGATGAGAAGCAGAAAGTCTCTTATATGATTCATAGAGAGAAGTTTTGTTTTGGAGGCGTTAAAATTAACAAGCCATACCTTGCCACAGTCACTCTGATAGTAGGTAGAAAGGGATCTCCTAGGTGATTCATAAAGAGAAGTTTTGTTTTGGAGACGTTAAAATTAACAAGCCATTTCTTGCCCTAGCCACTCTGATGGTAGTTAGAAAGGGTTCTCTTAGATGATTCATAGACAAAAATTTTGTTTTGGAGGCGTTAACATTAACAAGCCTTTTCTTGCCCTAGCCACTCTGTTGGTAGGTAGAAAGGGGTCTCTTAGATTATTCATATAGAGAAGTTTTGGAGGCGTTAAAATTAAGAAGCCATTCCGTGTCCTAGCCACTATGATGGTAGTTAGAAAGGAGTCTCATATATGATTCATAGAGAGGAGTTTTGTTTTGGAGGCGTTAAAATTAACAAGCCATACCTTGCACCAGACACTCTGATGGTAGGTAGAAAGGGGTCTCCTAGATTATTCATAAAGAGAAGTTTTGTTTTGGAGACGTTAAAATTAAGAAGCCATACCTTGCCCTAGCCAATCGGATGGTAGGTAGAAAGAGGTCTTTTAGATGCTTCATTGAGAGATGTTTTGTTTAACAAGCTATTCCTTGCTCCAGTTAACAACAGATTGGAGATCACTTTTGAGATGAGCTGCCAATTTGATCTTATTGAACTGATCAGACTTATATATCGGGACAGGAATAAATGGTTGTGTCATCAACATACATACCGAAAAAAACAAGTGTGAATCAAACACCTGCTGATTGTGGACAACTCCATTGTGAAAAAATAAATTTTCCAAGGAAAACAAATGCAGAAAAATGTTTGTATAGTGAGACCTTTGACCAAGAATCCATTGAGGATATAATAGCCCTAAAAAGAAGGATCAAGCGGATGTCCTGATTGCTTTGTGGTTGGATGAATATTTGACATGCGGTATTTTAACTGTTGTCAAATATTTCAAAGGAAAAAGGTAAAATTCTACTCACGGAAACTCCTTTTTTGCCCATTGCAGTAAAACCAGTGCAAGGATTCCATTGTAGAAACGAGAAGTTGGTAGAATACGTGAAACTGAAGATGCAAAAAATAGACAAAGGGACAAGTCAATAAAAATATCAGTGCAAAAATCTCTTTTTATTAATATTAATCTATATTAAGTCATCCATACTTATTTAATAATAAAAACAAACGTTTAGGCCTAAAAAAGAAACATATCGACCAATTTTTTTGTCTAACTTAATAAACTCACTGCCACGGCTTGGGGAACATAGAAAATTGTTACGGTTTTGCATTCAAAGTTGCCCTTCTTCTTGACCAGCTTCAAATCAACAAAGCCTCCAGAGCCTATTCTTCATATATATATATATATATATATATATATAAAGATATTTTTTATGTTTATACAAATATTTAAGTAAATGCTCTGTTTATAATAAACAGTATTAACAACATTTACCGGCCTCAATGTCCGAGAAATCTTCATAGAAAATATGCGCCCTCCGACAGGAATCGATCCTGTATCTTATACGGAACCGTCATATAGCCTGACGTGCTTAAATATTTGTATCTATGAAAAAAAGAACGTATAAACATAAGAAATGTCTTAAAATAAATGTTGGACTTTGTCGATATATATATATATATATATATATATATATATATATATATATATATATATATATATATATATATATATATATATATATATATATATGGATATATATATATATATATATATATATGGATATATATATATATATATATATATATATATATATATATATATGGATATATATATATATATATATATATATATATATATATATATATATATATATATATATATATATATATATATATATATATATATATATCACTATGGTCGATTTGCCAGGAATGTGACTTCTTGATGTTATCGGTCTGAAAAGTGATGGTGATTGTGCTTGCACGAAGTCACAAGTCATCGTGACCGAGTGTTTGAGCTTGTTAGCGTTGTTCAGATTGTTGATCACGCTAGATAACGCGCTCCCTTGCAGAAACTGTAACTAAGGCATAGTTGCAGTGTAAATTACAGGTGGGTACTATGGGTGTTGAACAAAAGCAAATGTGCCTGAACAGGTACATCTTCTATAGCGCTTAGCTAGCCGCTAGACTGGTGTCCTCGGATTCACGTGACTGCGACATGTACCTTATATATATATATATATATATATATATATATATCAAGCGAGAGAAAGCGCGAGAGAGAGCGAGAGAGATTTAATAGGCTTGTTAATAGAATTTGAAAAATAAAAAGCCAAGAAAATGAAAACAATATTGGGAATAAAATTCATGATATTTATTATATATTATTCTTTTGGCTAATTTGAAGCATGAAGAGAAATTGAAGCATGTTTTAATTACATATACATACATGTTGATTGCGCCATCTTCACAGATGACTGCCGTCTTGTCCATCGACACCTATATCCAATCTAGATCCTTGCTTCCTCTCGAATGACTTCGAAGGTGGCTCTTTAAACCAGCAGCTGATTTGCAAGGCCTATAGCATAGAAGATACATCTGCTCCAGAGTCTTCACAGGGTTAAGCGGATGTTGCTGTGGTAGGTCATCCTTGCGCACCAACATATGCCTCTTCAATCCAGATGTCGATTCACATATTTCCCTGCAGATCACACATGTAGTATAATCGGTTTGTGGAGGTAACACAGAGTGAGGTCGTCTCTCATGTGATTTCAGATGATTAACATACCCAGCTTTTGACATTAGGTGACAGCATTTCCAGCTTGAAGTGCTGTCATCCAAGCTCCTGGCAATGCCTTTCCTCAAATCCTTTTCCAATGCTGCATGTGCTGAATTCTTTTCCTCTGCTGACTTACATCCTTCTACAACAGCCCTATGCCACTTATTGCGATCATTAGCAAAAGGCCTTGGTTACGTTTAGAAACGTTTGTGGTCAGACAAAGACATCACCAGCAGTACTAAAGTGACAGTTTACCAAACTTATGTACTGACCGTCCTGTTGTACTCTTCAAAAGTCTGAAATGGCTTGAGCGCTTTCATCAAAATTATCTAAGAGGAATCCTTAATATAAAATGGCAGTCTATGATACCAGAAACCAATGTTCTTCTCAGGACCTGCAGCCCAAACATAGAAAACTTACTGATTAAAAACCAGATGAGATGAACCGGACATGTGGTAAGCATGGGTGACAATAGATTATTTTATGGCAAGCTTGCAAATGGTAAGCGCCCTCAGCATAAACCGCAAAAAATATTTAAGGAGTGTGTGACGAATAACTTGAAAGCGCTTAGAGTGGGGTGGATGACTGGGAAAACTTTGCCAGTGACACACACACACACACACACACACACACACACACACACACACATATATATATATATATATATATAAATGTGAACATAGAAGTCAACACTTAAAGGCGACAGTCTGTTTCATGCTAGATAGAATCGTCAGGCCACGACGATTGCATCTAACATGTCGCCTATAAGTGTTGACTTCTATGTCCACTTTTATATTTACACACGCTCTATCTCTGATATTGAGCACTTTATCCCATAAGTATAGCACATCTTAAGACTATATATATATATATATATATATATATATATATATATATATATATATATGTAAAGAGAACGATACGAATATAAATTCAAACGTTCATAATATTAATTTAAAAGAGAGCTCAATACAAAAAGTAAAGCAATAGTTATTTATTTTATATAATAATAATAATAATAATAATAATAATAATAATAATAATAATAATAATAATAATAATAATGAATACAGAATCCTTAAAAATGCATCAGGTCAGTTTATAATTTATTTTGTGGACCTAAGTCCATTTCTTCCGACCAGGCACATTTATGTTTGTTTTTTTACTTTCTCCCTTTTAATATTAAAACTTTTTTTTCTTTTTCTTTTTTCTCTCTTTTTTTTCTTTTCCTTTTCCTTGTGTCTGTATGAATCGAACTACATTTAGGTAAATCTGGTCTGAAAAGATGGACGTAGGCCGACGAAATAAACTACAACCTAACTTTATTTATATCCTCCTTGGAATTACCCCTACTAATCATCAATTTATATATATAGTTAAATTCCCAGATCAATTCTGTGGACAAGACAGATTGGTATAAAATGACAATTGGAAATGATCTTAGATTTTGCCGACGCGTTTCGTCTTTCGACTTTTTCAAGGCAAAAATGAAATCGAAATGTTCTTGTTGTTATAGTTACATTAAAAAATCCAAATTTAAAAAGATAGGCGCTTCTGTCTAAGCCTTTTTTTCTGGTTAATGTAAATTACCTTTATAGTAAGAGATTTTTTTTGTCCACAGAATTGATCTGGGAATTTAACTATATTGTTGACATGGAAAAAAAAATCTCACATCTATCCAACCAAATATATATATATATATATATATATATATATATATATATATACCTTGCTTCTTTACTGAGGCTCGGGAATGATAGGCAATTGTTACAGTTTTGCATTCAAAGTTGTTGTCGCACTTTATTTGGGTGTTACATCGCATTCCAAATTAAATTATAAAAAGGCCTACTGACGTCAATCAGGTCATCCCGGAAATAATTTCCGAAATCTGACGCCAATAGATTGAATGGTATACCTTCATTTACTCATTAACACCATCCCTATGCGAGCAATTCATTGATACAAGCACCAAAGGTCCAAGGTACATTTCATATAATGGTGGCTACAGTAATAGGTCGTGCGAGATAATTTGGAATTAAAACAAAGTTAATAATTTAAGGAGTAATAATATAAAGTATTAATATATAGTAATAATAATAATTTATCGAGTAATATTATAGAGTAATAATTTATAATATTAATTTATATTATTAATATGGAGTATTAAATGTAGCTTCATTGTGCTTTTTCTATAATTATTTTCATGGTAATTGTTCCAATGAACACTTTACTATTGTTGTTTTATTCCCCTCCCGCCAGACAATGAATTGTACATATGTTTAACAACAATAGTTAGGATTTTCAGAGATACATTGAGATGGTGCGGTGGATGTAGTAAGAAAGGTAAGTAAGAATGCGTTGTTTTGGTGTAAGGGATACTGTTTGTTTGGATCAGTGTTTGTGGCTAGCTAAATTTAACGTTAAAGTAGAAGGAGACCGTCCTTTTCTCTCTTCCCCAATTTTGGCCTTGTGCCACATTTTCTGTATCGAAGGGGAAATAAATATCGCTCTCCTTGGTATTGTAAATGTTGTTTTATTCCCCACCCCCAGACAATGAATTGTACATATATGGGGTTTAGTTTGGACTTTCATAGAGACAACGAGGTATTACGGTGGATGTAGTAAGAAAAGTAAATAAGAATGCGTTGTTTTGGTGCAAGGAATATTGTTGTATATTTGGCTCAGTGTTTGTGGCTAGCTAAGTTTAAATTTAAGACAGATGAAGACCGTCCTTTTCCCCGCATTCCCCATTTTCGGCCTTGAGCCACATTTTGTAATTAATTATGAATAAATATCACTTTTCACTATGGTACCAAGACTTTACGAATGTAAGCGTAGTATTCGATTGGCGACAAGATATCAATTCACAGTTTAATTAATTGATGTAACCGTAAGTTAACAGTTTCTTTTCTCGCACTTCTCGCTAATGGAACTCATAGCAAAATAATATAGCATAATAATTTATAGTGTAATAATATAAAGCAATAATTTATCTTTAATAATATAGAATAATGATTTAGAGTATATCAATATAAATTAATAATTTATCTTGTAATAATATAGAGTAATAATTTATGGTGCAATAATATATATTTTATAACGTAATAATAAAAAGTAATAATTTATAGCGTAATAATATAGAGTAATAATTTTTAATGTAATTATTATAGAGTATTCATTTATAGTGGAATAATATAGTTTTAATTTATAGTGTAATAATATGTAGTAATAATATATAGTCTAATAATATAAAGTAATTATTTATAGCGTAATAATATAGAGTAATAATTGATAGTGTTATAATTTAGAATAATAATTAATAGCGTAATGATATAGTGTAATAATTTATATTGTATTAATGCAGAGTAATAATTTATAGTGTAATACAATAGGGTAATTATCTATAGTAATAAAAATTTATAGAGAAAAATATTGAGTAATAGTTTTGTAGTAGTAATTTACAGAGCGATAATTATTATCTTCGCACATTAGTAATGCGAACACAACACTGGACTGAGTGTCATGTACGTAACATTATTTATTGGTGAAGTCCTAACTTTTCGGCAAATGGGTGAGTACTTGCCTCGGGACGCTCTCCGAACGGAGACACTACGTTCTTGTGTCGCTGTAAGAGAACCTTCCTTTGAGGATGTAAATGACTTTGTCTTCTCTCTCCGAGTGTTTATATATCTGTCACCGGTTTTATTTACGTGTGCGCATCCTAATATTTGTCCCCTTGTCTGGGTCAGCCACTAACATCTTGTGAAGTGCGAATTTGCACTTGGTGACTAGGAGGTTACCTTTCAGATTAAATTGATGCATCTAGCTTCCCTGTCGTCACAGTGAGTGTAAAGTTTGTTCTGTTCTAGCATTTTTTGCGGAGTGTAACATACTGCGACTACATTTAACTTATTCTTCATGAACTGAAAAAAAAATCTGGTTGTAGAGGAAAGCAAGAAGAAAGGACTAATTATTTACCGTTAAAAAGGTACCATTGGTACCAGCAAAATAGACGCCCCATGATCCGGGGTCGTCAAATACAAACAGATGCAAGAAAGTATTTATCTGGGTAGCGTAGTAACAGTTGTCAGAAAATGTGACTGAAACAGAAGATGCTTTTCAGAAACTAAGCAAAGTATAACGACAAACGAAAATTTCGTTTGAAACAAAGAAAAGAGTACTGAACTGCTATATAACATCAGTTTACCTATATGACAGAAGGTGCCACCCTTTATCTCGCCCGCACTCGTCTTAAATATTTGTTCGGTTGCCGTGAGCAATACACACATGGGTGAGTTGTTCGAAATCAGAGAGGTCCACGGTGCCGTGCTGTGCCTCAGTTTTGTGTTTGTTCGAAGGATTCTAAGTCCAATGACTCCATTATTTTCTGTTGCGGCCAGTTCCTTTCTTTGAGATGACGTGACTGATTGCCAACCAAGGCTATATATCCCAGTCTGCCCTGCTATTTTACCCATAGATGTGGTACAAGAGATGGATTCATACCTTTCCTAAGGGTATCAACACACAAGTGAATGTAATGAACTCGACTGGAATACGATCCGCTAATCGTTATTCCACAGAGTCTCCGAAAATTTAATTTAATCAGTTTCGAATCCAGTGTTTCTCACCGGGTGTGTCACGAGACGCTAGTGTCTCGCAAGAGTCGACCGTAATCGGGATCATCGAGTCAATGAACGATCCTTTTCTTAGCTGCATAGTATGCGCTTCGCATGTGTTACATACAGTTTTGAAGTCGGGGTTTTCCTTCTCCTAGACCGGTTGCCACCCAAGGCTACAGAACCCAGTCTGTTCTGCTATTTGTGGAGAAGAGTTGCATTTATTACCTTTCCCAAGGGTATTAGCACGTAAATGAATGTAATGAACTCGACTGGATTTAGAACTCAGCTCTATGAGCCGCTAAATTTAATTCAACCGTGTCTCCGAAAATTTATTTTCTTTTGAAATTATTTTTTTAATTTTTTCCTCGTGATATATTTTAGCGGTATTTACATAGCTTGAAGTAAACTCATAGCAAATTATCTAAGGAAACAAGAATTACTACGTTTTATTACTCAATAAAAATATTCCTTAAAAATACCGCTATTTTACTTTTTATTGTAAAACAAATTAGTATATATATCAACATAACCATAGTGAAAAAATAACAAAAAACGAAAAAACAAAACAAAACCCCCAAAACACAATATATATATATATATATATATATATATATATATATATATATATATATATATATAATATTAGTGGTAAATATACACATAGATATACAAAATATCTAAATATATATACATACATGCATACACATACATATATATTTTGTATAAAAAAAAATTCCAAGAGGATAGAATCCAGGTAGAACTCAATGTCCAGAACTGAGTAAGGATATGATAAAAAGGCTTAAACACTAACTCTCTTTCTTTCTCTCTCTCTCTCTCTCTCTCTCTCTCTCTCTCTCTCTCTATATATATATATATATATATATATATATATATATAACCAAGTATACGATTGGTGTATACGGAATTAAATCCAATAACCAACAAATACTATTCTTAAAAGAGTGCTCCTTACAGAGTAGAGCAAATATAATTATTTATTCGAAAATTATAACATAAATATGTTATGAAATCACTACAAAAATAGCCATTTTGTTTCAACATTTCTGGTGTCTTATCAGGTGATGGTGTTGAAAGTAGAATCTTCCATTCAATACCATCACTCAAGAAGATACCAGAAGTGTTGAAACAAAATAGCTATTTTTGTAATGATTTTATAACATATTTATATTATAATTTTCGAATAAATAATTATATGTATGTATGTATGTATGTATGCATGTATGTTTATATATATATATATATATATATATATATATATATATATATATATATATATATATATATATATATATAAGCTGTATTTCGGGAGTAAATAATTCTTTTAAACATGTTTGATTGATTATGTTTATGTTATCAGTAAATTTTCCAAGGTTCATTTATTATTACATTATTAGTATAATATTACATTATTATGGCATTATTATTATTATTACATTCTATTATTATCACATTATTATTATTATTATTATTATTATTATTATTATTATTATTATTATTACATTATTATTATTAAATTATTATTATAACATTACATTATTATTACATCATTATTATTATTACATTTTATTATTATTACATTATTATTATTATTATTATTACATTATTATTATAACATTACATTATTATTATATTATTATTATTATTACATTTTATTATTATTACATTATTATTATTGTTATTATTACATTATTATTATTATAGCATTACATTATTATTATTATTATTATTGTTATGATTATTATTATGTTACATTATTATTACATTATTATTATTATT
>OZ010598.1:37594563-37652063 GCA_963932145.1 Acanthosepion lycidas | reverse complement strand
CAGATTTGTCGCAACTTGCTACATTTTTTGGGTCATTTTAACCAATGAGAAGTCAAGTTTAGAAAAGTGAAGTAATGATTGGTGAAAGTTGGTTTGGGAGAGAAAAGTGCATTTTTCCGCAGGGGTGAGTAGCAAATATGGAGGATTCCATTAATTTCTTCGAAGGTAGACAAAAGTATCAATAGTCTCGAGTTCGAGAATCTGATCATGAACAAAGATGTTGCGTTCGACATGGCGTTACTCTGGGGGTAGGTGTACATAACCCTATTTTTTTTACACTGATGGTGAGCGCGAACACAGTATGGTATGGATACAATTTCGGTATTTCAAATCATGTAAGAGGGTGCTAAATACTTCTCAGTATAAGCAATGTAATAATGGGATATTTAAGTGCGAAAAAGAAAAGAAGAATTATTCTTACAAAATATGATTCGACTTTAAATAAATAGCATGGAAAGTGTTAATAAGACCTAAAAATTATATCGAACAAATCAAGCGTACCTTTAAAGTTGTGTAAATATCAAATTAAAAATTAGAGTTACTTCCCTTGTATAATTAGAAAATTTACTATATTAAACGGAGTTGCTTCCCTTAAAAAGTCGTATTCTATTTAAAGTTACTTCCCTTGAACTATTGTATTTTTTTTTTTTAAATTCAAAATAAAAATTTCGTTAGTGGAAAGGAACAAAAGAAAAATTACTGAACTGTTATGTATTATCAGTCGTCTTTCATGACAGTGAATGCTAGACAATCACCTCACAGATCAAAAAGAGGCTTCAAGAAAGAGAAATGTGGTTCTATAGAAGGATGCTGAAAATACCATGGACCGAAAATGTGAGCTACAACGAAGTTTTAGAGAAAATGGAAATGTAAAGGGCATCTATACTTAACATCAGAAAGAGACTATTGAAATTGCTAGGATACATGATGAGGAAAGAGGGCTAGCAAAATTCTGAGTTGAATCGAATAGCCAAAAACTAAAAAATAAAACTGGAATCATGACAAATTTTTAAATAGAGTTACTTCCCTTGACCTATTAACTTTTGCTTAAATGATTAATAGCAGACAGTTAAAATGATAGTTTAAATGATTGTAGCAGACGTTCTCTCGATAATATTTATTATTATTATTATTATTTGTGTATATTTTCTGCTTTGTATCATATAGAGCCGGGTCCAATCTGTAGTTTTTAGGCTCTACAGGAGAATTTAATTCATAACACTTTTCTTAGTATAGGATGTTCCTAAGCGCGATCTTCTGGGCAACTTGTATGTTGATGTTACTTGGGACACTGTTAATAAAATTGTCCATTCTTTTTCTAACGAGGCCCAGTGCTCCGATTACTATTGGTACAGCCTCAGTCTTCATCCCCCACATCATGTTAATCTCGATCTCCAGGTCTTTGTATTTGGACAATTTCTCGATAATTTTCATGGAGGTTTTTCTCTCAGATGCTACTGCTATGTCGATAAGCATACACTTCTTGAATTTCTTATCTTTTATGATAATATCAGATCTGTTGTCTGTTATTTCCCTTTTAATTTGGATTGGAATATCCCGGCGAATAGTTACATCGTTATTTGGGGTAACTGTGCCTGGTTGGTGAGTTTCATGCATATCATCCACAGCACATACATCGCTACCTTGTTATGTCCGTGAGTATATTTATTTTTTGCTAGTTGCGGACTTTCATGTAATAGTATGGTCGAGAGTTTCATCATATTTTTCGGAGATCCTGCATTTCGGGTTAGTTCCATTCTTGATTATGTGACAGTGATAAGATCTTGTTGCGAGGCTTTGGTCCTCAGCTGCAATAATTAGGTCTTCTGACGCAGCTTTCAACCCGGTGCTCCTCAGCGTATTATTATTATTATTATTATTATTATTATTATTATTATTATTATTATTATTCTTTGATTTCTGGCGTTTACACATTTCTTTCCGGGTCCCGCACAGGGACCTAAGGTTACAAATAGCATCATGACACTTTCCACTGGCAAAAAAAAAAAATAAAAAAAAATAAAATAAAAATTACATAGATAAAGCCCTTCGTAATGTGTGGGCTGTACTTGTCAGAACAATTTTTTGTATCTCCTTGAGGCATGGACTTCCAGGAATCCCTGCAATTAGTCTACTGCAATCTTTTCCAACCAGTCCTAGGGCTCCAACTACAACAGGGATTGTTGATGTTCCCATATGCCACATTTATTATTATTATTATTATTATTATTATTATTATTATTATTATTATTATTATTATTATATTTCCTTTGATTTCTGGTGTCATTTCTTTGCAGGTCCAACCTTGAGATCCCCTTCCCCCCCACACACACATTTTACATAACTAAAGCCCTTTGTAATATGTGAGCTGTACTCATGAGAAAAAATTTTTTGTTTGTATTTCGATTTCAACGTCAATACAATTTTGATAGCTTTTTGAAAGTCTTCACAGCTATTAGGTTGGTGCAAAAATAATGACGTGATAATGTCGTTTTTTGACGTTATACGTTAAAAAACGACATTATTACGTCATTATTTTTGCACCAACCTAATACATTGCAGTCTGTAGGGACTGGAATATAAATAAGGAGGCACATTTTTTGTCTTTGCGGTCTCTAATCACGATATGTGGGGGATTAGTTTTGATTGTTCTGTGGGTATTGTAAAGTCGCATAAAATTGTTACAGGTCCTATGTCCGTTACCGGGTCTGGGTGGTGAGGGTATAGTCGTAGTGGTGGCGATGGTCTTCTTCTTCTTCTTCTTCTTCTTCTTCTTCTTCTTCTTCTTCTTCTTCTCTATTATTTTCTTGTTATTATTACTCTTCTTCTTCTTCTTCTTCTTCTTCTTCTTCTTTACTCTATCGTTTTCCTAATCTCTTTCGACCGTACCTCTTATTCGTTTTCTATATAATCTCGATTTTCTTCCTCTTCTTTTTCACTTCCTTCTTTTTCTTTCTTCCTCTCCTTCTCCTTCTTCTTCTGCTTCTTCTTCACTTTGTCTTCATTCTTTACTATCTGCTTCTTCTTCATTCTACACTCTCCTTTTTCTTCCTCTACATTACTTCTTCAGTGGATCTCCATCTTAATCTATCGCTCCTTCTTTTCTCCATCTTGTTCTAGTTATTATTGTTCTACTTTTTTCTTTTTTTTTCTTCTTTTTCTCACTCTTTCTATCCATATTTTCTAATATATGTTCTATATAATCTTCACTTTCTTCTTTTTCTTCTTCGTCTTTTTCTTCTGCTTCTTTTACTTCTTTTTTCTTCTTTTTCTCCTTTTTCTTCTGTTTTTTCTTCGTCTTTCTCTTCTTTCTCTTCTTCTTTCTCTTCTCCTTTTTCTTCTTTTTTCTTCTTCTTTATTTACTTTTTTTTATTGTTTTTTTTTTTATGTATTCTAACATAAACCTATTTAAAATGTGCCCTGACCTTTTAGCATACGGCTACGTCACGTTGAAGCATAACTTTCCGTGTGATCACTAAAGTTAAGCAATGCTGAGCCTAGATAGGGTGACCGCTTGAGAAGAGAGGTGCTGTAGCTTGGATGTGCCAGTGAAATTGTGAATGGAAGAGCCGAGTTACATTTCCGGTTAGATTCGTTACACTCACTTCCGGGCAAATACCCTTGGGAAAAATAAATATCCACCTCTTCTCTCTCCAGGTTTAAATAACCTGCAACAGGTTGATAAACCGTAAAAACGAATCAATCAATCAAATACTGATAAGTCTTTTGGTTTTATTGACATTCTCTAGAATATAAGTATCTAGAAACTACGGAGGTCACAAAATGAGGGATCATTTTATATCCACATTATAATTACTTGTTTTGTTTTTTTTTTTTTTTGTTTTTTGTCAAATTCTGATTAGGCATGAATCCAATTTTTCTTACTCTAGTTATGGGTTAATAAATAAAACCTTTATCACTAAATCATTATAATCTGCCAATAAAAATTTCTTGCATTCTAAAAATATTTTTTGGCTTTAAATAACCCGGGTTGATAAGCCGTAGAAAACGAATCAATCAAATATTGATTATCTACACAGCCATATTTTTTAGATCATTTACATTCTCCGGAATATAAATGTATAGTAATTAAGTGAGGGATCAGTTTATATATTGATTGTAATATAGAATTGATACCCCACTTTATATGCACATTATAATTTTCTGGCTTTAAATAACCTCCAAAGGTTTGATAAAAAAAAAAGAAACACTCAATCTCCAGATGGTCACTAATTGGGATTGATTTTCTTTATTTCAATGAATTTCCATGCTTTCTTGAGAAAAAAATAACAGAGTGATTTCCCGTTACTTTTCCCCAAGGGGTTTAGTGAGAAAGGAAACGCAACAGACGATGCCCGGATTTAGAACTCGGCACACCGATTTCACTTTCTGGGTTGATACCAGAACGTCGTTTTCAAATTACTGTGTGTTAAGCACTGAGCTCTCATCGGATCATACCCCCACCGTCATATCTTTCTATCATTTGTAGCTTTTAGAAATATCTGTCTTTTCATTATCACTTCCCCTCCCAGTTCACACCTGCTCGTTATATAGGTTACTGGCTGTTTTAATCTCTTCCTCTGGACTTCAGTATGTCCTGTGGGTCTTGCGTTGATGGCAGTCACAGAAAGAAAATACTATAGGATATCTTAGACAAGTTAGTGAAAGAAAGCAGGAAGAAAGGTCTGGATTATCTGTTATGAAGAGACCGAATGCAAGAGGGACAGCGTAAGGTGCGATCTGTCAGTTCGAGATGTCAAAATCAAATACGTGACACCGAAATCCGGACGCGCGTTTAGGTATTCTACTAGATTGGCTATTAGGTCTCATGGTTTTACTCTTGAAATAACTGGGTGTAAGTTCTAGTCTATTCTTTTCTCAGTGGTGTTTTGCTTTCCCTGCTACCTACAATATTTAAATACATCGACTATCGCTTTCTGTCTTCCTGAATTCTGCTCTTTTATTCTTTTTCGTTGAGGTTTTCTCATTCTCTTCGACTCTCAGCAACTCCGTGCGTTTATCGCCTTGCTTGGTGTGAAATGACTGAAAAAAAAGTACAGCTTCAGGAAATTTATGACAAAGTGTTAAAAAAGTGTTATAAAGGTCTAAAGGATAAAACGCATTACACGGTTTTCCCACTTTGTTATTAATACTCCTAATGATATCAATCCGAAAACAAACAAACAAAAACAACATCAACAAAAAAAAAAAAAACAAGAAAAAGACAAATGTATTTAGAGCAGACTCAGTTTCTTTACATAATGATATCATTTAGCGTTTTTTTTTGTTTGATTTTTTTTACAGTTTTATCAGTTAATTAATTAATTAATTAATTAATTTTTCTTTTTACACCTTTTACAAGGCCCGGGTGTCATTCGAAGTAGAGATCTACGTTAGGAGGTCATTTGTATGTATAGGAATGGAAGATAACGATTAAACCTAGCCTTGTACAGGTAAAGAATGTAATGATCACGGAAACATCCTGTTGGGAGTCAATTCCACAGGGCAGAGGTTCGCGGGAAGAAGCTGTTGGAGTGGAACTTTCTCATCGATTGAATGGGGTTGGTTTGCTACTATGTAAGTGGTATGGCGCGTTCTTGCTGAGAAGGTTTGCCTCGGCGGGGCCACGGGATGTAGTTCGTCCGAGGACTTTCCGTGCAAGTAGCGGTAGAACAGCGAGAGGCTTGCCACATACCGCCTGAGGGGGACAGAATAATTCATCACCCAATTGTGAGGTTATTGGAAAACTCAAATTCAATCATGAGCTCCAGCAGACATCTCAGATCTGAAGAGAAGAATGAAACAAAATACCAACTAAAATTTGCAAGTCATTAATCGAGAACGACAAGAAGAGGTTGGTTGCTGTAGAACTGTAGGCTATTCTATGAAGTATTAAATGAAGATTATGTATTCATTTTGGATTTCACCCATGCAAATGCATAAATAGGATTTATTTCTATTAAATATTTTTTTCTGTTTTCTGTGCATATTTAGCTATTATGCATCTGTGTATTGTTAAAGCATATTTAGTCATTAGTTGGAAATATAATAAATTAAAAATATCTATGGGTACGAATATTTGTTTCTATCTCTCTCTCTCTCTCTCTCTCTCTCTAAATATATATATATATATATACACACACACACACACACACACACACACACACACACACACACACACACACACACACACACACACACACACACACACACGGTGACAAACTAACTGCCAGGGTTTCAATTCTTGCTAGTGGATGCGCACTGCTGATGAGTCCCAAATATAGGACGAAAAAAAAAAGCCCACCTCGAGGTGGTGTAATGGTTAGCAAGCTTGTCTCGCTCGAACATATTACAAGTGAGTTCGATCCTCACTGGGTACCCTATACTTTTGGCCTTGTACCACATCTAAGCCGGGCTTAGAAAATCACTATATATATATATATATATATATATATATATATATATATATATAAGTGTACATAAAGATGAACACCCAGCGGCGACAGTCTACATCAATGTCCAATTTTATATTTACAGACGCTCTATCACTGATAATACTGAGCACGTTATATAACATAACTTAAAAGTATATTTTTATTTTTATATATATATATATATATATATATATATATATATATATATATTGAACAATAAAAAAATATTAAAAAAAATAAAAACTTCAGACACACAGGGTTGTGTATTAATATTCTTTCGTTTTTTTTATTATTATTATTTCATTTAGATTCCTCGACTAGTTTCGGCCAAAATGGCCATCATCAGAAGAAATATTTCTGCTTGCTGGTAGCAGTAAACTACAGAAATGAATGTCTTGATGGAGAAAATAAAAAAAACTTTTGTCTGTAGTTTTCATTTGTTTTTTTTTTCTATTTTTTTATCTTTTTAACATGAATCTTTTAACATTGCTTGTGTTGGTCAAACAGTCTCTTTTCAGTTGTTATTTGAGATAAGAGCTGGATGGATCTATACTTCTCTGAATTCCCTTGGTAATTTTGACAGTTTTATTGGTCCTGGAGAGGGGATGTGTCTCTGTTATGTGTTTGTGTGTGTTTTATTTGGTTCTTAGGGGGTGAGTGAGTATGATATGTGCAAGCGTGTGTATTGCCGTGGGTGTGTGTTATCATTTGGCTCATTAGGGAGTGAGTGAGTATGATGTGTGTAAGTGTGTATATTCGTGTGGGTGTTTTTTTGAGTGTGAGGCCTCAACACCTCCGTAAGCATGTCTGTCTTGTGTGGGTGAGAAATGTGGGTAGGTTTTGATTCGTAATGTTATATATTAGTACTTTCTATATTTTTAAATTTATGGTTTAACCCGACTGGATAGTGTGTTTTTAAACGTCGTATCCATTTATTTTCATGGAACTCTAAAATATTTCTAATGTTATCTGCTCTGAACTTTTCTATTCTCTCAATTATAGTGAATTTGGCATGGGTTTTGAAATCATGTTTAATTCGCTTACGATAATTATTAATTCTGTAGTGAAAGGGCCATTCAGATTTTCCTACATATTGTTTCTGGCATAGTGTGCATTCTAGGGGGTAAATTATGTTATGACCTCTACAGTTAGAATCGTGGTAGATTTTGAAAGTAGATTTAGTGACTGAGAAAGTGAATAAATTCTTGTGTTTAATGTGGTTGCAGCATAAACTTCTTTTGTTGTTACATGGTTGGGAAAATCCTGTTCCCCTGAAATATGGTTACTACCTATGATTTATTTTAGGTTCTTAGGTCTACGATATGCAAGAAGGCCGGGTTCCTTAAACAATTTTTTAGGTCTGGTTTGAGATGTAGTATTTCCCAGCGACGTTTGATTATTTAGGATAGTGGAGGCAGAGTGGGGTTGAAAGTGGTTACTAGAGGGATGCGGCTAGATTTATTTTTAATCTTGTACATTAGGGTGTCTTCTCTAGGTGTGGAAATTGCTTTATTTATTTGTTCCCTGATTAGGCGTTGTTTACGGCCACGTGTTGTGAATTGATGCTCCAGATTTTCAATGTGTTTATTTAATTCTTCATTGTTGGAACATATCCTTCTGAGTCTAAGTGCTTGTGAATAGGGAAGGTTCTCTTTGAGGTGTTTAGGGTGGGAAGACTTAAAGTGTAGATAGTTGTGGGTGTCGGTAATTTTAGTGTGTAGTGTCGTTTGTAGTTTCCTGTTTTCATCTATGTAAATGCGGGTGTCTAAAAATGTTACTGATGTTGTGGATATATGTAAGAATATATATATATATATATATATATATATATATATACATACATATATATTCTTAAATATAATACGACATATATATATATATATATATATATATATATATATATATGTGTGTGTGTGTGTTTGAGTGTGTGTGTGTGTGTGTTTGAGTGCGTGTGTGTGTGTGTGTGTGTGAGAGAAAGTATGTGTATGTAAGGTGTATAATGCCACCAATAATTTCAGCAATTTCAGGATATTTACATTAATTTTAGCAAGCCAATACTTCTCTTCGTAGATTTTGCATTGTAATTACGAAGTTCCAATCGGCGGAATTTTAATAATTCTTTCAAAGGTGTTTCGTTAAATAATTAATTAATTATTTAATTAATTATTAAATTATTAATTTTTTCAAATTGCCGAAATACTTGATAATACTTGTTAATCGGTAAATTTACCGACGACAGGAAACAACATGTCAATATTATTTAATATTATGTAAGCAAACACATTTGTCATATGAGCCAGTTATATTTAGGTGGCAAGTATTCATCGAAACAAGTTTCATTAATTCTAACAACCACACAGCCACCACATTGGTTCTTGATGATGACTGCAATGGTCGAAAGTACTTGAACAAAAATAACAAAATATGAACTTCGGACAGTTTATCCATAACTTCGAGCACAATATTTAACACATTATCCCAATATTTGAAAAATATAATAAAAAAATTAAACAGACATACCTTGACGATTCTTTTTAATCAAATTTGAAGTAACAGAAATTTAGTTCTACAGATATATATATATATATATATATATATATATATATATATATATATATATATATATATATTCTTAATTGCCTATAATTGGTAACAGAAGCCATTGGTTTATACCAACGACTTCCCATACTTAATACTTCTCGAATTCACTCTCGCGTGGTCATGTATGACGTCATGAGCTGCGGTGCGATTTTCGCTTTCAGCGTCTTATATGCACGAGTTTATCGTTGCTTGGAAATCTTCCAGGTAAACAGAAACAGACTATCATCACTGTCTTGTCCGTGTATTGCTTAATATATTGTAATGTAATTGTCATCTTTGATAATGGCTCATGTAAGCCGAAAGCTTAGATAGGATTACAAAAATATTTATCAATATTGTGATTTTCTTTCTTTGTTTAATGATAATACTATTAAGCTTATCAGACGATATGAAAATAATTTACATAAAATAAACAGACAACACTTGTCTATATTATTTAATGAAATATTTATCCATATGTGTGTGTGTGTGTGTGTGTGTGTATCCAAACAAATCGGTGATGAATTTTATTTCATCGCGATACTTCCGTTAAGCTTAGAGAGTAATTATACATTCGTATTGCTCAAAGTAGAGTTCAATACTGTTATAAAAAACCTCGAAGAATTCCACTTAGATATCTTTAATCATTTCTAAGATTTTTAGATCTTGATTTAACAATTGCTGTTACACGATTTGGATAATTATGCTGTTACACGCAGTATATATATATTGAATAAATTTCAAATATTATGTCTACTTATTTTTATCATAATCCTTTCATATTCACGAATATTTTTCCGTATATTACAACCAAGTGCTTAAGCTGCTTTTAATGTTACTGTGTATTTCTTGACTCATTTGAATGTAATATGCGGAAAAAAAGATTTGTGTTTATGAAAGGATTATGATCAAAATAAGCAGACATAATATTTGAAATTTATTCAATCAGACATGCCTAAAAGAGAATTTGCTGCCTAACTACACACACACACACGCGCGGGCGCGCGCACACACACACACACACACACACACACTCTCTCTCTCTCTCACACACACTCACATAATATATATATATATATATATATGTATATATATATATATATATATATATATATATATATATATATATATATATATATATATTAGGTTGATGCAAAAATAATGACGTAATAATGTCGTTTTTTGACGTTAAAATACGTCAAAAAACGATATTATTACGTCATTATTTTTGCTCCAACCTAATATATATATATATTAACAAAAAATTCGTCCGGTAGAGGAGAATCGTCTATGTGCTATGACATTTCAGGAAGGATGATGATCATGGCTCTCAACATTTTTCTCTCAGTAAATATTAACTTTTCGCTATTTACATTGTTCGGACTATCGCCCTCATACTTGATTTCGGCCGTTGTACTCTCCGGCCTTCTTCAGGTCGTTGGAATGTCGAACTGAACCCTTTATTTCGCTCGCTGGTGTAGACTGTTCTAGTTTCACATCCCATGTCTAATGGATGTCAGTTATCTCTTGTTAATTCCCCTCTCCTAGATCTCCACCGCCTTATTGAACTCAGACTCTTTGCGTCCTGTCACTGGATCTAACTAACGCCTTTATCCACTGTGCCATGTGTCCCTGAGGATATTTGTTCTATGACTATCTGGGACTTATAAACATAATGTATTCAGCCACCATTTTTACCAGTGCTCGTATTGAAACGTTGTGATAAATATGGCAACTAAGATGAGGACTATAGTCCGAACAATGTAAATTGTGTACATAATACCTCATCTCAGAAATAAGACTATTATCTTTGCTGTATCTTTCCTATACTTTCTTATGCTATCCCTGTTTACAAGCTTTCTAGATAGGTTATTCGCTAATTTCCTCTGTTCCTTTTGCTTTCAATACAACCTGTGGGTGTCATATTTTCCAAGCCATCTTTTTTCATTATGTGCACTGGATATTTTCTCTGTTCCTCTTGCCTGCAATACGACTTGTGAGTGTCATATTTCCAAGCCATCTTTCTTCATTATGTGCACTGGATATCTCAACTGTTACTTTCCAATGTTAAGCATAAGTGTCTATTTTTTTTCCATGTTCGGTCCATCGTATTCTCAGCAGCCTTCTGTAGAACTACATTTCTGTTGCCTCAAGTCTCTTCTTCCCTATGAGAAGATTGTACAGCTTTCATTGCTATATAGGAGGACTGGTGTTACGTCATAGTTCACTGTACTTTTCTTTGTTTCTAACGAAATTGTTTGGAGTGAAATAATTAAAAAAAAATGCATGGCAACTTAGCAAAACGAAAAAAAGCAGTGGAGAGTCATGAACGATCGTCGTTACTCTGAAAAGATACGGCATTAAATTAGTTTTACCAAAGAAATACATAGACAATAAAAACATAAGCTTAGTATGTAGCCACTAAATATATGCTGACAGAATAAAGCGGTTATATGTATCACCTAAATGCATGATTGCAGTTTTAATACAGATATACATTGAAAATCAAGGAAAAAAGGGATTAGTCAAGAATTATTAGGTTGGTGCAAAAATAATGACGTAATAATGTCATTTTTTGACGTTAAAAAATACATTATTACGTCATTATTTTTGCACCAACCTAATAATATTTACAAATAGAATGAGACTGTTAAATGTATAATGTAAATGCAATGTCAATGGTTTTAATATAGACATATGTTGAAAATCAGGAAGGAAAAGTATGTAATTGATATTAGGAATTAATTATTTTTTGCAGATACAGTCGGACTGTAACAATTATAAAGTGAATGTATTGACAGAGAATTTTTCAATAGAAATATTAGGTTGGTGCAAAAATAATGACGTAATAATGTCGTTTTTTGACGTATTTTTTAACGTCAAAAACGACATTATTACGTCATTATTTTTGCACCAAACTAATACATTGAAAATGAGGAAGAAAAGGGATTGCCAATAATCAGGAATTAATTCATTTTACGAACAGAATTGGGCTGTTAAAGTGAATATATTGAAAGTTAATTTACTATAGAAATACATTGAAAATTTGTTAGAGATGGGATTGCCATTAATCTGGAATTAATTATTTTTTACAGATACAATTGGGCTGTAACAATTATAATGCGGATCTACTGGAAATAAATTTCCTACAGAAATACATTCATATTCAGGAAGTAGAAGATTCTCAATGGACAAAAATTCATTTTTTATTGAAAGAACCGTTTGTGTTACCACAAACACACACGTAGTGGTTTTACCTCGTTCTCAGCTGTTTCTAATTGGTAGCCGCTAGATGGTTCTTTTGAAGTTGGGTCTTCTCAGCGGCAGCCACTTTAAGCGAAGGGGAACGGAAAAGTAAAGGAGTAGATAAGCGGTTACTTAGAGATCAAGTGATAACAAACCAGACACTGCTGATTTCCGACTACTGGTCTATGTTTAACAGTCAAGCTTGTTATTGGTGTTTCGCATCTGGTCGGGCTTGATTTGTCCGTCGTTTGTTTCCGATGCCGTCAATTCGTACTGTCATCCACACATCGGGATGTGTAGAAAGGGAAGTAGTTGGCAGTGGTAAAATATCACCTACTTACCTGTCCACCTACCTACCTATCTATTAGGTTGGTGCAAAAATAATGACGTAATAATGTCGTTTTTTGACGTATTTTTTAACGTAAAAAACGACATCATTACGTCATTATTTTGCAACAACCTAATACTTAACCAGCGAGATGACTAGGTGAATCACTGAATAAATATACCTATTTTATAATATGGGAAACAACGTTCGTATTATCATGAATCTACGTGATGTTTGTTTTTCATCTTTTTACATTGTGAACGTGCAGCAGGCCCTTTCCCAGTTTTTTGTTGCTCAAAGACGAGATCGTGAATCCAAATGCAACGTGGAGTAATCATTGGCCGGTTGATTGATTCGTTTTCTACGGTATATCAGCCCTTTGCAGGTTATTTAAATCCAGATAATATTTTTAGATTTTAATAATTTATGGTGAGGTGGGGGTGATAATACAGATTTAGTGAAACAAACTTTTACTAATTAGCCTATAGCCGGGGGAGAAGATGTGGTTTCATACTGCTGCCAATGATATTTGCGCGTAAGTGAATTTAACGAACCCAACTGAAATTAGAACTCCGTGACATTATCCATTACACCACCGCACATCCAAGCTTACAGCACCTGGTATTCCCAAACACTCACCCATCTAAGTACTGACCAGGCTCGACAATGCTTTACTTCGGTGGTCGTACGGGTATCGATGTTTCAACGTGATATGGCCGTAAGCCTGGTCAGTGGAAAGGGGTCGGTTGGACCAGGGTCGCGATGTATGTTTACACGGGCTGTTATATGCATAATTTAAATTCTCTGATAATGATTTAGTATAAAATACATTGAAAAACTGTGTGAAATGATTGTCAGTGGTCAAGAATTCAGTCTTTGTTGACAAAAATGAACTTTTATTCGCACAAATATATATTCCTTCGCCGTAACATCGGCAAACCCTGGTATAAAACTTTTGAGGGTCTATGACGTCACCCCGGCCTCTCTGCTATCCTGTGACGACCAATGTGACTTGGTATTGGTCGCGGCGCCAAATGTGACGTTCTAACCCTTGGCTGATTCGGATGGGAATCTGGTTAGATTCGGTATCAGCTTTGTCGTTCCCAGCTCGCCTCCAACGGCTGGTTGCCGAAGTAACTGCTTTGATTTCTAGTCTAACCTACCCACGTTGTGATTTGATCTTAGGTAGACGAAATCAATCAGTCGCCGGGCCGTAATGTAAGCCGAATTCGAGCAAAGGTGACATCGCACAAGTATATGTAAAAGAAAATAAAGTAACAACTCGAAAAGTTCAAATGTGTTAAAAAAAACAAACAAATATTTTTATATCTGGTTGCTGAATACAGGACTGCGTCTTTCTCCCAAATCGCTTCTATGCATACGTGACACTTTGCATTTGTTAGGCGAGTCTTAATATCTTAAGTTGTTTTTCAAGAAACTGGTTTTTGGTGTCTTCAGGCGATATTCGTAAAACTTGTTTTGCTGGTGTGAGTCTAAGTCGTTCTTCAAAAATAAATTGTTTTTGGTTAGAAGTCTAAGTCGGAATGCGTGAATCTTTCAGTCAGCTTCCTGCGAGGCTGGTCTGCGAGCTCACAGCTCAACTCTGTCTGCTCTGTCACTCTGTCTGCGTCTCCTCGGAACTGCAACTGTCATCTACTCGCTGCGACTCTGTTTATATGGACGCCGACCAAAACCGGGTGTGGGCCTGTCGTGGTTTGGGTTCCTCGATAATTCCAAATCCACAATAAGGATTTTCTTTGTTTTCGGACAGGAAAATTTATCACTTTTCATTTTTTTGTTCTTAAGGGAATCGTCTTCCCAAATTATTCCCTTCTCATAGTGGTATCTCACACCGTCCCATCAGAGGGCGTCAAAAGGTTTTCCTTCTTTCTCATAGTGGTATCTCACAGCAGTTCCCTCAGAGGTGTCAACAGGCCTCCCCTCCTTCTCATATGTTTATCTTCGCCCACCGCTCACGCCACCACTCAGCCAATGACGCCCGGAAGCGCGGGTGTGGCCAGCCTGGCCAGCCTGGCCTCAGTTTACAATTATCGCTCAAAGAAAAAAAAATTATCTTCCTTTTTTTCTTTTCTTTCTTTTCCTCGACCAGACCCCTACGACTCGTAGTGTGGTTCTTAATCTCTATCTTAACCGAATGTCATCTGAAATTTATCAACGAGATTTTCGTCAAATGATTATCATCAGAACCTCCTTATATCCTTAACGCCTTCGTACTTCTGTCGCCACCAGTCTGTTCAGGTAACAAACTTTTATCATGTCCAGGTCTGGACATAAAACAGGTGTCTTTTCCTAAAACCAAATGATATCTCCGAAAGATAGTTAATGGTTTATTCTTTCCCTTCCTTTTTCTCTAGGGTGGCCTCAGCTGATCTTTTTTGATTATCTGAATTTGATTATCTTTTAGAATTCTGTTTTGTAGGCCACTTGACCAATTTGAAATTTTCATTATTGCCATGGGCAGATTACTATCTTTTATTCGCCGCGTCATAGCATAAATTAATTCCGACAGATCCGAGATCTTACGAATTTCCTATCTTTCGCGAAAAAAAAAATCTTTTTTTTTTGCAAATGAAAATAAAATCTTTACCACTTTTCTTTGTTTTAAAAAATAACATCGCTCAGTATGTCTTTCGTGATAGCTTCTTCTCGCCTTAAGTATTTCTCGCTTTTAATTTTCACGCAACCGCTAAATAGTGTCACAGGTCCACTTCTTTTTATACAAATGGACTCACCCAGTATATACATATACTACAGCTACGCGAAGACCCGAGAGAGCAAGACCGAGGAGTCGAGTCCAGAGTGACAGAGTAAAAGGTTGTAGGTAACCGGAAGAGTGAGGGTGAGGTAACAGCGTTGTAGGAGTCACAGTGAGCGAGCACGTAGACTCAGTAAGAAGTCATATAGTGATACTTCAATACCAAAGACTGTATATATATTTTGCTACTAACCCGTATTCCTGGAACTACTAACCTGCTTTACCAATTTGTATTATTACGTTAATACATTATTTTCATATATTCATTTCTGGCGTTTGTTATTTATTGGTACCGGATTTCAACCCGGAATCCACAACAAAAACCAAACGGCTAGATGGAGATCATTAGCATGATTAACGATTATATATTTATATTAATGTTTATATATTCAGGAAAATACTCAGCATGAGGGCATCATCAAAACGGTATTAATCCTTCTCTAGGCCATTACTCTTAAAACAGAGGAACGCCCGCCCTTTGGAATGCAGGAAGTTGATGAAGATGCATAAAATGATGAAATTTCCTCTACGGTATCAAGACTTTATGAGTTTAATCACCGTACTAGATTGGCAGTATGATCTCATCTTTTTACTGCTGCATTGTAACCGTAAGTTCTTTGCTAAAAGTTTCTTTTCTCGCACTTTTCGCCTGTGGATCTTTCTTTCAGCTTCTTGCTTTCAAGTCAACTTTAATCTTCAATAATTTAAGAGTAACAGAACTAATTTCAACTCGGAACAAATTTCAACTAGGAACTGATTTCAACTCGGAACTAATTTCAACTCGAAATTAATTTCAACTAGGAACTAATTTCAACTCGGAATTGATTTCAACTCGGAATTAATTTCAACTCGGAACTAATTCCAACTCGGAAGTAATTTCAACTCGGAACTGATTTCAACTCGGAACTAATTTCAACTCGGAAATAATTTCAACTCGATTTAAAATCCAAGTTCTCAATTTTCGTGAATTCCTAAACAAAATTCAATGAGTTGGTTTTAATTTTTTTTAATTTAGCATTAAAAATCCTTAGTAGGTAAGATAATTCAGAATTCATCTTTTCTGCAATTTTCATTCTTTTTTGTTGCAAAACCGAGTTGAAATTAGTTCCAAGTTGAAATTAATTCTGCACCCCTAATTTAAATACAATATCAATTTTTATCTACTGTCTTCTTGTTTACTCTTTCCTCTTCCCGCCCATTATTCATGTTTCTGTTCCTAATTCTCTCACACCCTTGTAACCCACTTTTGTTTTAGTGGTTTTATTGCCTTTCATCGGGTGATACCAATTTAAAAATATGATAATCTTTATTGCATTCCATGGCATTCGATGGAATCGAGCATTCTGGGAATCAAGATCTTGTATTATTCTTTTATTATATCTGCTCCTTAATAATGTTTCTCTTTTTCTTATTCTATCACACCCAGTAACTTATTGTGTCTTAGTGGCTTTACTGCCTTGCTTAGGGTGAAATGATGTAAAAAAAAAAAAAAGAAGCAAGATTGCTAATGCTTTTCAGTATAAATTCATTGTAAATGATTTCTAGAGCAATGCACTTAATACCACTGAAAAGTCTTGTCTCTGATCGGGACATCATGCAAGGGTTCTGATATGTCTCATACAGTTTTTCTCAAACTTTGTAAGTAACGGTTCACCTATGAGCAAATGAAAATATCACAGCACGCTTACCAAAATTTTTAAAGGGTATACGTTTAAATTTTATGAAATAAAACCATAGATTAAAAAAATACACATACAAATATGAACTTACTTTATTTGAATGTTTCTATTCAACTATTTGTACACCTTATTTACTTTTAAATCTATGCCTTGTGTTTTTTCGCGATTTCTTCAGAGTTTGGTCGAATGTACGAGAAGCAGATTCTTATTTCTTCTTCAGTTGGGCGTAGTCTTTTTCGATTCTTATTTTTGTTGTTATTTACGGTTGAGAAACTTGGTTCACATAAATAAAAAAGTAGAAATTTGCAATTCCTTTTGTAATGAAATCCAAAATGTATCAATGTGTACCGTTGAATGTTTTATTTTGAGCCGTTGATCACTAGAGATGGGGGCCAATTCTTTTTTGTCAAACAATTCTTTTCACTATTATTTATTACTAGCAGCCATACCCAGCTGGTCGATCCGAAAAAAGCGTTCAATTTGAATGGAGCAAAAAACTGCATTATGTTTACATGTAACAAAGTCTATCTTCTTTAATTACTTTAAAGTAATCTCATTAAAAAAAACATTTTAAATTAATGCGGTTACTGATATAACTGAAGTAGTCTGTATTCAGTCGAAGTTAGCCGAGGACATGAAAGGGTAAAACAGGCTACATGAAGACCCACTTCAGACCAAAATTATTTTGGAGTTTTTGAAATTCAATTTGTCAGTGTGCTACCAGGGATATAAAAGAGGATACATTTATAAAGGAATTGTTAATTTCGATGAAAATTGGTTGAAAGATTAACTAAAAATAAGAAAGAAACCTGTAAAATCGCCATTTTTCGCTATTTACGCGGGTTTTCACTTTATGGGTGGACTCAATTATCAAGTTAAATGACTGTTAAAAAATCAACTTATTGTCGGCTACAATTGAGTGAAGGTTGTATTAGATTGATTGAAAATTGAGGTAGTTTTTAGTTTAAAATTTGTGTTGAAATCAATTTTTTTTAAAATCGATTTTTCGTTTGTCGCGGTTTTTCGCTAAACGCACTCGTAATTTGAACGAAATGGGGGGGGGGGAAAGTTGAATTTATGGATTTTTGATCGGCCTTATCATTTATTGAGTTTTTTTTTTTAAATTGTCGATTTTTTTTACGCTAAGAACCTATCTCTTAAATGGTATGATGCATGTGCCAAGTTTGGTCAAAATCGGTAGGATGGATCTCGAGTGAATAGGTATCGCACAGACAGACACAAAGACATCCTGTTTTTTTATATATAGATAATAGAATAATAGCGAAAAGAATTGTTTGAAAAAAAGATTAATACTTATTCATTTATTCAATTACTAACATTATACCATTACAACCTCACCTCGAGGCACAAACAAACACACACACACACACACACACACACACACACACACATATATATATATATATATATATATATATATATATATATATATATATATCATGATTTCGCGGCACACTTAAGAGGATCACGCGGCACTCTCGTGTGGCGCGGCATGGTGGCTGACAATCACTGATCTAATATAAGTTTATTGATTTTTTATTACTGTAGAATACATTGACAACGAGGGAGAAAATTATTGTCATTGGTCGCTGAATAATCTCTCCTTTACTGATACGAAACCGTGTGGTTAGAACTTTCGCTTTCTGGCCATGAGACCCGGGTTCGAATCTCAACATGGTCGATTTGTCAAGAAGGTAACTTCTTGATGTTAGCGGTCTGGATCCCAGCTTAAAAAAAAACAAACAAAAAAAAAACCGCGGGTTGAACCAAGCCTTGTGAGTGAAATTGGGTAGACGGAACCTTTGCTAACACGAAGTCACAAGTCAGCATGACCAAGGGCTTGAGCATGCTGGCTTTGTTCAGACTGTTGATCACGCTAGATAATGCGCTCTCTACCAGAAACGGTAACTAAGGTACGCTCAGCATAGTTGCCGTATGAAGCACAGGTGGGCTCTGTGGGTGTCGAATATACATAGATATGCCTGAGCAGCCGTCTGTAATGGGGATTAATTAACCGCTATAGTAAACTGGCATCTTCGGATAAGAATGGTTGCGCCATTGACGTTTACTGACAGAGAAGGACTGTTATAACGTAAATGCGTAATAAAGGATTTCACTGTAGAAATATATTGTAGATTATTACGATAGTAAGGCAATGATTGTGAAGAAAAGTCCTGTCAGTGATCGGAAAATAACGTAAAGAGTGTATAGGGTTCTGACGGGTAAAATTTAAATGCTTTCTTAATAATATTTCCGTCGAAATCCATAATTTATTATAAAAAAAATATTAAGCTTCCAGACGTTAGAAGTTATTAATGCAAGGTAAGTCGTTTCTCTGTCTCGCGTCAGAAAGTTTTTTCTCGTCCGAGCCCATCCTTCAAATCTATAAATCAACAATTCGCCCTTGCATGGAATACTGCTACCATATATAGTCTGGAACCCCTGCTGTTCGTCTTAAGGTCCTCGACAAAAATCCAGAGACGGATAGGCAATGTGATTGGCCCTGATCCGGCATCTCGTCTACAGTCACTCTCTCAAAGACGTGCCGTCGCTTCCCTCTGTCTTTTCTACAAATACTTTCACGGTAACTGCTCCGACGAGCTACTTTCGCTAGTTCCCAGACTGAATGAATTTAAACGTGCTACTAGGTTGGCATCTCAGTCCAACCCTTTCAATGTCGAAACGGTTAAATGTATCCGTCTCTTCTACTCCAATAGTTTCATGTCTTGCACTTCCCGTCTGCGGAACTCCCTTCCTCTTACTTGCTTCCCTGATAGCGATAATCTTCAACTATTCAAATGCAATATCAATCGATATCTCCAGATGCTTTGATCTATTCCCCGTCTTTCTCTTTATCCTTTTCCTCTATTAAGCCTCTTTAGTCTTGCTCTTAATCTCTGTAATCCTTTGCGTGCTAGGGACACTCCCGCTTTACTTGCGGTGAAAAACTTAAAATATCAATACTTCTTGAAATTTAACAAAAGTTAAAGGAAACAATTTAAGTTACAATGTCTGGTCAGTTAATCCAGTTACGCTCATCAAGGTTCTTGACAAAATCCAAAGAAGGATCTGCAATGTAATCGATCCTGACTTGGCATCTCAACTTCAGTCTCTTTCTCACCGACGCGATGGCTTCCCTCTGTCTTTTTCACAAATATTTTCATGGCTACTGTTCTGACGAGCATTTTCCCCCCGTTGCCGGGACTATGGGAGTTTAAACATGCTACTAGATTGTCATCTAGGTTCCAACCTTTTGCTGTTGAAATAGTTAAATGTAATTGCCATTTCTACTCCAACAGTTTCTTTTCTCGGACTTCTCTCCTGTGGAACTCTCTTCCGTTTCCTTGCTTCCCCGATAACTATAAACTGCAAAAGTTTAAATGCAACGTCAATCGCTATTTTCTATCTACTTGAATCCAGATCAGCTTTTACATTTTTCTCCCCTCCCACTACCCTGTCTTTTCTCTCGCTTTCGGAAACCTCCTGAGTACTAGTGGCATTCCAGACTTGCTTGGGGTGAAATGATAAAAAAATAACCCCCAAAATCATTTTATGGTATAAAAAAACAAAAAAAAAAAACAAAAAAAAAATGTCCAAAAATCGAACACTCAAAGAAATCGCAGAGAAGAAATATCCAGAATTTTCAAGACATTTTCAGATTCTTCAACAATAATCTTCTGAAAATCATCATTTCTCAACTCGGTCATGGCGCAACTATTTGCGCCTGTCATTAATGACCTACACGGGGGCAAGGAATGGTATGTTAATTTCAACGCCACCAAAACGAAACTGCTTTCTTTTAATAATTTGAGAGAATCCTTTTTGTCATTCATTTCTATGGCTGATGCTAACCACCAAGAGAGTGACTTATTTCACCTACTAGGGCTAACGTTCTCCGCTGACATGAAATGGTAAGAAATATATTGAATCAATTGCTAGGACTGCTGCTACGAAAGTGGGTTCGCCGTGTCATGCTAGAGAATTTCTCTCGTTTTACTGTTGAAATGGCTAGACGTAAGTTCTATGCTAACAGTTTCTTCCCTCGTATTTATCGCTTATGAAATTCACTTCCGGTTTCATGCTCCCTAGTCAACTTTGGTATTCAAAAATTTCAATGCAATCTCAATCGTTATCTTCTGTTTCTTAATTAATATTCTATTATTGTTCTCGCTCGTTAATATTATTTTTCTTATACATTATTTACATTATTCAGACTATTGTCCTCATCTTTGTCGCCATATTTATTACAACGTTTCGGCCGTTGTACGCTCCGGCCTTCTTCAGGTGGTTGGAATGTCGAACCGAACCCTTTATTTCGCTCACTGGGCTAGACTGTTCTAGTTCCACGTGCCATGTTTTTAATGGATGTCAGTTATCAGTTACCTCCTGTTAATTCCCCTCTCCAAGTTCTCCACTGCCTTAACCGGGAATTGAACACACACTCTTTGGGTCCTGTCACTGGATCTAACCAACACCGTTATCCACTATGCCTTGTGTACTGTAAATAATGTACATAATGCCTCATCTCAGAAATATAGACATATATTTTTCTTATGTTCCTGCACACTAAGTAACCCCTGCGCCGTAGTGGCTTTAATGCCTTGCTTGGGGTGAAATGATTAACTATTAAAGGACAGGAAAGGTTGCACGAACGTGTACGTCAAACAGTCCCCCCCCCAAAAAAAAACGATAATATACGTTTTTCTTCACTTATTTTCGACTGAGTTATTAAAAAATTGATTGGCGGCAAGGTTTCATAATTTTATAGCTTAAATATTTAGATGTAACCGGAGTTTCTACCGTCCTGGGTAAACTACATCCTCGTCCTGTGTAAGACGGTAAACTACATCCGATAGCAAGTCCTTTGATCAGGAGGTTTTGCGGAGCGTATCCTGGAGCACACTTGCCCTCAGGTTCCATCTGCGTTACGACTTGATTGCTTCCTTCAGTTGTCTTAATTCTGATGCATTGTACTCTCCATTAATATTTTTTTTTTTTTTTTACCTTTTTCAGGTAATCTAACATGATTAAACCTGGAGAATTGGAAAAAAAAACAGAAGCCATCATTTTGCCAACAGACGCTGTCTGCTTGTCCTTCTTTGGGAGTGGAGAACCAGTGTTTCCACTTTTTGCGTAGGATCTTTTATAGATTTGTCATGCACCTCTCACATGTGTAAGGGCCTCACTTGCACAGAAACTAAGACAGGAATCTGAATTAGTTTTCATGTTTTATAAGAAGTATTAGTTTGTTGCAACAACAAAAATCTTCAGCTATTACTCTCCTTTCTGGATGAGGTTCAGAAAAGTTTGAACGACAATCTTAGTAATCACATGAAGCTGAGTAAATATTGATTGGTGCATAATTATCAGGCGTTTTTTGTAGGCGAATTATTTGTTAATAACAATTGCTGTTTTGTTTACTTTTTTTTTTTTTTAATAAACATATTTTATTTTTAGGTTATGAAAATGCATGTTGATAATCATGCGCTCCTTAATAATCATTTAAAAATATTATTCCGGAATTGTTATGTTTCTTTTTTCGTAATAAACATTGCTTAAAAAACGCCTGGTAATTATGCACCAACCCAATAATAACCTCATGAACCCGAGTAAATAGTAATCTGATAAATCCGTGTAAATAGTAACCTGATTAACCCGTGTAAATAGTAACTTGCTAAATGCGAATAAATAATAATGTCATGGACTCAATGAAATAATATTTTGATGAATCGAAGATTTCTCAATTTGTTCTTCAGACTTAAAACATGAATAAATGATCTTCGGATCTTTGGAAAAAAATCAATTATTCGCTTATCTATATCTATAATTTTGAAAATGTGTCTGCGTGTGTGTATGCATGTGTGTGTAAGCATGTGTGTGTAAGCATGTGTGTGTCTATGCATGTGTGTGTATGCATGAATGTGTGTTTGTGTGTGTCTGTGACCGGATGTTGTTTATATATTTTCACAGTTTTCATCCGATTTCGATGAATGTTTTTGTTTGATAGATAATTCTTCAGTGCCGGTTTTGAGTCCAAATTATTGGCGACAATGGCTCTCCATTACTTCCTATCGATTATAACTCTCAGTAACGTTTTACTATTTATACTATCTGTTCTTGGATATAAAAAAAACTTTAATAAAAATAAATAGTTTAAATTATTACAATAATATTATTTATTATACAATAATTCCCTTTTCAGGGCCGCCCCCCGCCCATTCAAATTGTTACCCCCCACCCCATTTTGGGATGTGCTTCAGTTGCATCCAAATGTTGCTACTAATATTGATTTTTCGGATGGGCTGACTTTAAAATTAAACTGCTCCAAGTGAGCGGCAAAAATTCTCAGTAATGAAAGACCCGATCAAAGACGGGTTCTACTGCTAGTCTCCAAATAAGTATCAATTGATGACGCCCACCCTGCGAGGGGTAAGGCATTTAGCGAGTCGCATTTTTATTAGTGAAACGAGGCGCGTAACGAGCGAACGTATCTATTTTTTTTTTTTAAAGTTTATCAGTGAATGGTGAGGCTTTTCGTTACACGAAGAAATTTTCCAACAACAGTTCATGTCTGAAATGTAGAACAGTTTAAGAAAAAAGCTGCAGTTGGTCCAGAAATCCGAATGAAGTGAAGAAATCTTCACCAACGGACTAATCCTAACTCTACTTACCAAAGGATATTTGTCTGAGACCATCTACGTTTGACATCTTAGGCATAACCTTTATCTATGTGACTTGTCTCTTCAAGACGTCGGCGATCATGGCTCTCCACAACTTCCTCCTTTTTGTAGCACTTAGTAAATGTTGTCTTTTTTGTTATCACTCCTAAACCCTATTCTACCAACCATTTACACAAGCTTGCTCTTATTCTTCTATGTGCCATATCCCTTCAGATCGTAGGCGATCATGGCTCTCCACAACTTCCTCCTTTTTGTAGCTCTTAGTAAATGTTGTCTTTTTTCTTATCACTCCTAAACCCTGTTCTACCAACCATTTACACAAGCTTGCTCTTATTCTTCTATGTGCCATATCCCTTCAAATCGTAGGCGATCATGGCTCTCCACAACTTCCTCCTTTTTGTAGCTCTTAGTAAATGTCGTCTTTTTTGTTATCTCTCCTAAACCCTGTTCTACCAACCATTTAAACAAGCTTGCTCTTATTTTTCTATGTGCCATATCCCTTCAAATCGTAGGCGATCATGGCTCTCCACAACTTCCTCCTTTTTGTAGCTCTTAGTAAATGTCGTCTTTTTTGTTATCTCTCCTAAACCCTGTTCTACCAACCATTTAAACAAGACTGCTCTTATTTTTCTATGTGCCATATCCCTTCAAATCGTAGGCGATCATGGCTCTCCACAACTTCCTCCTTTTTGTAGCTCTTAGTAAATGTCGTCTTTTTTGTTATCTCTCCTAAACCCTGTTCTACCAACCATTTAAACAAGCTTACTCTTATTCTTCTATGTGCCATATATCTTCAGGTCGTAGGCGATCATGGCTCTCCACAGCTTCCTCTTCTTTGTGGCTCTTTTGTTTTTCGTTGCTATCTCTCCTAAACCCTGTTCTACCAACGATTTACAGAAGCTTTCTCTTATTCTTCTATGTACAATATTTTTTCAGTTTCTAGGTGATCATGGCTCTTCACAACTTCATCTCTTTTGTGGCTCTTAGTAAATTTGGTCATTCTTGTTATCTCTCCTAAACCCTGTTTACCAAATAATTACTCAAGCTCTTAAGTATGTTTGGTCCGTATTTGTAGCATACTATATTGAGTATATAATAGTAATATTAAAATGGTACAATAACTAGTTTTATAACTGTAAGGGTGACTCACTGTGTAATATGTACTTTTTGTGGGGACTTGTTGGGAGCGGAACTTGCCTCGGGGTGGGGGGCACACACTCTATTTATGCCACTAATCGCATCGTTATTTTAGACATTAAATTCAACTTTTTTCATTTTCTGGATTAATGGTTTATTATTATTATTTACATTTACATTATTTACATATCATTTTTTTTTGTTATTATCACGACATTTCGGCCGTTGTGCTCTTTGTCTTTCTTCAGATGTTTGTAAATACGTGTGACTTTACGGGAAGATAAAAAACACTTTATTTAATCTACGAGAATATATTGTTCTCATTCCGCTGTCTATGTTTAAGAATATTCTTTTTTTAATGCTGTTTAGTTTTTGCTCGAACTGTTTCTACTGAGTATAAGTCGGTAATACCTAGTTTAGGTATTAACTGGTCTAGGTACAACTTGGTCTAGGTATTACCTGGTCTAGGTACTACCAGGTATAAGTATTACCAGGTATACTTACTACATGGTCTACGTATTACCTGGTGTAGGTATTACCTGATTTAGTTATTACCTGGTCTATGTACTAAATGGTCAAGGTGTTACCTGATCTAGGTACTACCTGGCCTAGGCATTTACCTGGTCTAGGTGGAGTCTGGTCTAGATATTAATAGGTCTAAGTTCTACATGGTCTAGGTATTACCTGGCCTAGGTATTACCAGGCTCTATGTACTTGATTTATGGGGTTATATATTAATTCTGTGTTGTTAAATTTATATATATCTTTATTTAAATATATATATATATATATATTTAAGAAATATAGTCATAGGACGTGCTATATTTATGAGTGCTCAATATCAGAGACAGAGCGTGTGTAAATATAAAAGTGAACATAGAAGTCAACACTTAGAGGCGACAGTCTGTTTCATGTTAGATGCAATCGTCAGGCCACGCCAGGCCAGGCCTGACGATTGCATATAGCATGAAACAAACTGTCGCCTCTAAGTGTTGACTTCTATGTTCACTTTCATATATATATATATATATATATATATATATATATACATGTGTGTGTGTGTGTGTGTGTGTGTGTGTATTTACGCAGCATATCTTCATTCAAGTATGTTTGGTTGAATAATCTGGACATATTATGTCGATTTATTTTTTATTTTAATCCCCTAGAATTCTCGGATCAACCTCTTAATGAAAAAAACTTCAAATTATTGCGGCCAGCTATATAAGAAAAATAAAGCCAACACTAAATAAGGTTAATTATGATTGTAGCAGCGATGTTATAAAATGTCTATAATAGCGATGTTTTTAAAATACTTAAATTGTATATTTAAAAAAAAATTACAATTATATAAATTAAATTTACCACCTTTAGATAAACCATAAAATGTCATAATGGCTTTAACAGATTATTTTTAAATCAATTATAACGGAGCGCGTTCATATGTGTTTATAATTAGAACAAATAGCGTTTCATGCGCATTTAAAAAAAATCACAACTGATAATTAGGTTAACTTTTTGTCTTAGCAATTCATCCCTGAAAATGATCTTGGATGAGATTGAAAGTACTTGTGAAAATAAAAGAAATGAAAAAAAAAAAAAAATACGGCTCCTTTCTTGATGCATGTAATATCAACATTAAGAAGTTGATTAGAGAATTCGAGAGGATTGAAATAAAATAAAATAAATAGGCATAATATGTCCAGATTATTCAACGAAACATGCTTGAATATCTATCTATCTATCTATCTATCTATCTATCTATGAGTCTGTATATGTATGTATGTTTGTGTGGTATGTATATGTGTGTGCATACATTTGTGTGTGTGTACTTCTCGCTTGTGGAACTATCTTTCGACTTCATGCATTCCAGTCAACTGTGACCTTCAAAAATTTAGATGTAATGTCAACCGTTATCTTTTGTTTTCTAAATTCCTGTTCTTTTACTGTTCTCTCTCCTTAATAATGCTTTGTTTTCTCATATTCTCTTACACTCAGTAAAACCCTTGCATCTTAGTGGCTTTATTGCCATGCTTGAGTGATTAGAATATATATATATATATATATTTCCAATAAATCGTTGTACACCGTAATTAAAATAGTGGATAATCTCTCTAAATTTCTGGAATGAGGAGTTATCATTATTTACATTATTTACACTCTGACTAGCGTCCCCATCTTTGTTGTTGTTGTTAACATAACATTTCGGTTGTAATGCCCTCCGGCCTTCTTCAGGTGATTGTCAAACTGGGTAACCTGTTTTAGTTCTTTTTTTTCATATACTTTCGTTATTATCAAGAACTGGATGTTGTCAGTGAACAATATTCTATTTCGATGCAGTCGATTTCTATAAAACCTTTTTTTTATTTTTTCAAATGAAATCATACGCACATATTTGAATTAAATTTGAATTGTAGTATCACTCTCCCTACAAAAAAAAATATGCGAGCCAACAAAATCTTGTCCAAAATACAGTCCTTAGTAATGACTAAGATGGCCGAAAATACTAGAACAAAAACAGAACAACGGCATAAACTTTGGACAGTTTATCCACAATTTCGTGGGGGGGGGGTAAACTGTTCTAGTTCCACGTCCCAAAGACACATGGCACAGTGGATAAAGACGTTAGTTAGATCCAGTGACAGGACCCGAAGAGTGTGAGTTCAATACCTGTTTAAGGCAGTGGAGAACTTTCAGAGGGAAATTAACAAGAGATAACAGATAACTGACATCCATTAGACATGGCACGTGGAACTAGAACAGTCTACCCCAGTGAGCGAAATAAAGGGTTCAGTTCGACATTCCAACCACCTGAAGAAGGCCGGAGCGTACAACGGCCTAAACGTTGTAATAAATATGGCGACAAAGATGGGGACAATAGTCCGAATAATGTAAATAATGTACATAATATCTCATCTCAGAAATGTAGACATATACTTTTATTTTCTTTATGAATAATATATAATAAGTACACTATTGGTCTAAAAATCGTTTTCGATCAATAATGAAGTTTTACAAGATTTGCTTTCATTTTTAAAATTTTTAATTAGAATAATTTATAAAGTTTTTAAATGTTTTAAGATTCTGTTTCAATGTAAATGTTAGGCGATATTATTATTAAGTAAAACCTATATTTATTAATCATAGATCGAAAAGCTTATTACAATTTAAGAATCCCGAGTATTTTAAAACTAATTTTGAATTTGTTTTGGTATATGTATAAACGTGCCGAGTTTTGTGGATACGGTTTTTCATACACAACATTATCAGAAAATAAGAGCGATAACTAGAGTACATTTAAATCCGAATCATCTAAAATTCAATAAAACATTAGATTACGGAGAATATTTTCCTAAAATTTTAAGATCACTGAGTTAAGATTTTAAGATTACTGAACAATTACATAAAAAGGCGTTCACGTTATATTTTTCAATTATTATTACAGATATAGCCGCTGTAGAAAAAACATTAGAAAACTAGCCATCTGTTATGAATCTGTCAACAGCTTAAATAAACAACTACCCCCGTGTTAAAAATGTATTTTTACGATATTTTAAGCAATTAATATTTGTTTCAGATCAGATTAAATATACTCTAAATCCGATAATATTCCTTAAATAAGGCCAGAAAAGTACATTTTGTTTATGGAAGACTTCTTAATAAAGAGAATTGCATTTCGATGAAGGATGGCTAAAAATGTCGCATAAGTTAGTTATTTTTTTTTTTTTTATAAAAAACAAAAACAAACAAAAAAAAAAAAAACTCCTCCCATTCAATTTAAATTAGTTTTGAAGTAGAGCAAAGTATTTCGCTTATTGGTAAGATTAAATTTAATCTTTCAGCTTGAAATTAAAACTAAAATAAAATCTTCCAGAAAGATTTTTCATCTTTAAAAAATAATTTAAATCTTTATGTATTGCGAATCCGTGGAGGTACCTATTTTAGATCAAACTTTATTTGCTTACCTACGTTATCCGGGGAGCTACCTAGTTTAAATCAAAATTTATTTGCTTAATTACGTTATCCGCGGAGGTACCTAGTTTAAATCAAAATTTATTTGCTTACTTACGTTATCCGGGGAGGTACCCAGTTTAAATCAAACTTTATTTGCTTATCTGCGTTATCCCGGGAGGTACCCAGTTTAAATCAAACTTTATTTGCTTACCTGCGTTATCCGTGGAGGTACCTAGTTTAAATCAAACTTTATTTGCTTACTTACGTTATCCGGGGAGCTACCTAGTTTAAATCAAACTTTACTTACCTACGTTAACCGGGGAGGTACCTCGTTTGAATCAAACTTTATTTACTTACTTACGTTATCCGGGGAAGTACCCAGTTTAAATAAAACTTTATTTGCTTACTTACGTTATCCGTGGAGGTACCTAGTTTAAATCAAACTTTATTTGCTTATCTAATCAAATATACTCTATAGGCTTATATTCATTTTTATGAATTTAAAAAAAATGTGCATCTAATTTATGGAAATCCTTTATGTTCTAGGTCTGATCAGAAAGTATAGGTACTCTTACTTTAGTAAAGGAAATCAAATACGCGGCGTCAAACTGCTTGTCACAGATTGACGTTAGACTCTGTCTCGCATACACACTAAGATATAACTTTCTCGCACTTTAACGTTGTTTATAGCAGTGCTTAGAAGGAAAGTGTGCAGAGTGTGCTCATCTCACCACATCTCGAAGGTTCCATCAGTATTTAATAAAGAGTATTAAACAACATTTACTGGTCTGAATGTCCGAGAAATTTTCACAGAAAATATTCGTCCTCCGACAGGATTCGAGCCTGTATCCTATACGGGACCGTCATTTAGTTTGACATACCTTTACCGATTTCATTCAGGCCGGTAAATGTTGTTTAATACTGTTTATTATAAACAGAGCATTTACTTAAATATTTGAATCTATAAAAAGAATGTATAAACATAAAAATGTCTTAAAATAATTGTCGGACTTTGTAATGTGTGACCTCATTTGTTTACATTTGATACGCCATCAGCAGATATGAATGTACGTGAAAGATTCATGAAAGATTGAAGTTTAAATACAGTAAATTCGACGTTGCGAACCGAACGCTCCTCTGTGGCCAAATCGGTAAAGGCACGTCAAGTTAAATGACGGTTCCGTATAGGATACAGGTTCGAATCCTGCTGGAGGACGAATATTTTCTATGAAAATTTCTCGGACATTCAGGCCGGTAAATGTTATTTAATGCTGTTTATTATAAACAGACCAATTACTTAAATATTTGTATCTATAAAAATAATGTTAAACATAAAAATGTCTTTATATATATATTAAAAAATAATAGGGAAACTTGGAAAAAAGTTTTTTGTGACGTGTTTCATCAGTTAGGATGTCATTGGACTGGGAAGCAGTCACGAAACCTTTTTTTCCAATTTGTCTTAACATTTTTCTAAATACTGTTGACATATAAAATTATACAAAATTATATATCATTATATCACACACACACACACACACACACACACACACACACATATATATATATATATATATATATATATATATATATATATATATATATAATAACCTCAACTCATCTTTTATCTTTTTCACTGTTCTCATCATTATATATAATACCGATTCTTTTTTGGAAATATTGTTTCATGTTTTATTTCAAAAGAAAAAGTCATTTTCGTTTTGTTGTCTATTGAATTAACACTTGTTTATCATGATGCAACGATAACAGCCATAAAAAAAAAAAAAAAAAAACATCCAAGAAAGATCAAACACATTTTTAAAAGCGATTGTTTAGCCCGCTTCCTCCATAGTGTCTTACAAACAATTTTGATCTATGACGTGACATTAAAAATCATTCTTTCTTTTTCTTTTTTTGTTCGTAATTAAAAAGTATTTCTCCATTTTTACATTTTTTTTATTTACCGGTACATTTTTTTCCTTCTTTTTTTATTTATTTATTTATTTTTTTTAATTATTTTCATTTTTCACTCTTTTTTTTTTTTTTTTTTATTTGATTTTTATTTCGGCTTTTATTTTATGTTCATCCTTCATGAAGATGAGGGAGAGCCCCTGAGAGTGATTGTTGGATATTCGGACTTTTTTGATAGCGCCACCTGGACATTGGTGAAAAAACAAAACATGGCCGCTAGAGTCTCTCGGAAGTATTTATTCATGACACAGTATAAGATAAAGTTGGCCGAAAAGTTCAAAGCCTGCATAAAGTTCGTCACATCACGAATGACGCCAGAAAGGGCGCTATCTACTTTGGCCAGGTTGAAAGAGAACTTAAGTATTTCTGACGGCGATACCAGTACCAGAAACATGACTACAATCGACACGAGTGTAGCCGTGACACTGTTTAGGGCCGTGTCTGTATGACGGCGTCTGTGGGTCACCGACTGCGAGCGCATAGAACGGCCCTCAGTCCTCAAGTGCGCCTCGATCTCAGCCCCGCGCACGGACGTCGACCGGTCGTGGCAGACGCTGTTGTGGTCGGTGCGCAGTGACGAAGTAGCGGCTGTGGTTGTAGTGCCTGTGGTGAAACCCGCACCGACGGTGTTCGGGGTAGCCGATTTGGGTGACTTGTGTCGGTAGCTTGAATAGCTTGAGTGACGGTTCATTGTAGACCGCCTTTCGTCGCCGCAGTTTAGCGGTGCCATGTTCATTCTAAGCTTTTTAGCCTTGTGTATGCTGTAGATCAGACATGTGTTGAAGTAGATGAGAAGTCCACAAGGAATGATGTCGAAAAGGACCGACCAAAAAAGTCGGCGGATACCGACTACTTTCGTGGAAAAGTACCTCTCGATCCAGAAAAGTTGCTGGCCGTCTCTGTCCTTGGCCACAATGGTTTTCTCCATAAATATTGGAATAGTGGCCAGGGCACAGCCGACGAATACCAGTGCAATGATTATACGCGTCCGCCGCAGCGATATCACTCTCCTTGCTTTGAACGGATGACATACGGCCAGGTATCTCTCTGCCGCCATGTAAACTATCATAATTGTACTAATGATGATGAAAATAGTAATAGTCGGACCAAGCATCCAGTCCAGATAAAGCCAGACACTCCGATGATCGTAGCTGAAACGAGAAAAAGGAAGACAAATAGAATATAATTCAACAATGAGAAAGTCTGTCTTATATTGTAAAGGGGCTCGTTAAACACGCGACTGTTATTCAGTCTTTCTTTCTTTCTTTCTTTCTTTCTTTCTTTCTTTCTTTCTATCTATCTATCTATCCGTCTCTCAGTCTGTTCCTTACTATCTATCTATCTATCTATCTATCTATCTATCTATCTATCTATCTGTCTATTACTTCCACTTATCTTCAACTAAACATTATTTATTTTTTATTTTTCTTTCTTTCACTTTTAACTTTGTCTCACTAATCTATCTATCTATCTATCTATCTATCTATCTATCTATTACTTCCACTTATCTTCAACTAAACAATATTTCTTTTTTATTCTTTCTTTCTTTCACTTTTAACGTTGCCTCACTAATCTATCTATCTATCTATCTATCTATCTATCTATCTATCTATCTATCTATCTATCTATCTTATGAAATGGATTAAGTTCGACAATTATGTAATATATTTTCTGCTTATATGTTATTTTTATAGATATAATTTATTTAAGTAAATGCTCTGTTTTAATTAAAAAGTATTACTTACATTTACCAGCCTGAATATTCGAGAAATTTCGTCGAAAATATGAGCTCTTCGACAGAAATTGAACCTTTATTCCTATAAGGAAACCGTCATTTGATCTGACGTGCCGTTAACTATTCAGCCACAAAGAAATGCAAAGTCCGAATTACTGTTTATAAACACACATCTTTAACGATTTTTCTCGATCGATCATTTCTGCTCACGAAACGTATCTTAACGTAAACAGTGACAACATATAATGAAATGGATTAAATCCGAAAAAACTATTTAATATATTTTCCGTTCATACGTTATTTTTATAGATATAATCTATTTAAGAAAATGCTCGCTTTTTTTTAAAAATTAAACAGTATTAATTACATTTAACGGCCGGAATGTTCGAGAAATTTCGTAGAAAATATGCGTTCTTCGATAGGAATCCAACCTGTAACCCTTATGGGAACCTGTCTATATTTATGAGATGAGGTATTACGTACACTATTTACATTATTCGGACTATTTTCCTCATCTTTGTTACCATATTTATCAAGGAAACATGGCACAGTGGATAAAAGCGTTGGTCAGTGACAGGAGCCAAAGAGTGTAAGTTCAATACCAGTTTAAGGCAGTGGAGAACTTAGAGAGGGGAATTAACAGGAGATAAGTGATAACTGACATCTATTAAACATGCCACGTGGAACTAGAATAGTCTACCCCAGTGAGCGAAATAAAGAGTTCAATTCGACATTCCAATTAAAATTAACTAAAAACACAGAGCTTTTACTTAAATATATTATATTTATAAAAATAACGTATTAACAGAAAATATATTAAATATCCATCTGATATACGACGGCCTTATCCTGGAGAGGTAGCTTGTCAAATACATTATATCCATAAAAATAATGTATAAATGGAAAATATATTAAATATTCATCTAATATAAGACGGGTTTATATTGGATATGTAGCTTTTAAAATACATTATATCTTTAAAAAAAAACGTATAAACGGAAAATATTTTAAGTATTCATCTAATATAAGACGGACTTATACTGGAGAGGTAGCTTGTTAAACATGTGACTGTTCTCTTTGTTATTAGGTCCTCGAGAGACACCTTGCCCCTTAGAGCGTTAGAATAACCTCCAACGCCAGATTTATCTGTCGGAGGTCTTGGCGGACCACATCCTTCCAGCGCCTGCGTGATCTGGCCCGAGATCACCGACAGTTTGCAGATGATTGATCGGCCTGCTACATGAAACTAGTAGGGTAATGATGAGTTCATCGCTCGACGTGACGGAGCCAATGAACATGGCACTTATCCCACGTTAAGATATCTAACCAGGAGAAGGAAAACCCTGGTGTAACACGTTCGGTTTTACAGCATCTAGTCATGTTGATTGGTTCCTTTTTCGGAGTCCATGTAGTTCTTGTTGGGATTGAAACTGGACAACTACTTCCAGACTTTCGTGGACATGCATTGTTTGATGTCATAAGCTACAACTGAGTCTCGAAATGGTGCCATGCAATGACTATATTCGACAGAGATCTGGTAGCCATTACACAATTTAAATATTCTATGTATTTGGGAAGCAAATGCTCTTTAAGGCAAATAGTATTAAAAACGACAGACAGTTCGTGTCGATTAGTTTTAATGATCGGCTTTTTAAAAAGTTTCGAGTAATCCTTCGATGCTAAGAAAGGACTTCTATCAGAAATTGTTTGATGAAAAGCACAGGAAATATGGTGAAACCTTTCGACTTTCTTAAGTCATCATCAGGGTAACTAGAGACACTTGTGACTTTAATATCATTTGAAATAATGAAACAACACCTTTTTTTTTTTAAAAAAAAAGTAAGCTGTTAGAAATATGTAATGAAGTTACGTTGTTCATATTTTGGGGTCTAAAGTCGTAGAAATAATGAATATTCTGACGTAAGCCATGAATGACGTAACCAAGGTGTGATGTGTGTTTTTATTTTTTTTTATATACATTGCCCACTCGGACAATGTTTCTTTGTAAATAAATAAAAAAAACACAAAACGTCTTACATAGAATATACTACAACCACACTTTCACAGAGACTCACTTTCCAACTGAAGAGACATATTGCCATCAGACAGCACATTAATAAGCAGAATAAGGATAAAATTAATATTAAACAAACAATGCCAAAATATCAGCAAAATCAATGATCCTTGAAACAATACCCCTAAAACAATTATAATTAGGGTAGGTAGAGACATAATTACATAATTTTTTATCATTAAAATAATATAATTTCTTACAATTATAATCCTATAATTTTTTATAATTATAATTATATAATTTCTTATAATTATAATCCTATAATTTCTCATAATTATAATCTCATAATTTCTTATAATTATTATCCCATAATTTCTTATAATTATAATTCTATAACTTCTTATAATTATTATCCTATAATTTCTTATAATCGTAATCCTTTTATCACGTTCAAATACAATTAAAATAATTTATCTAAGCTTAACATAAAATTATTACACCTACCTTTAAAACAATAAAACAAAACAACAAAAATCAACTAAAACTTGAAGGGAGAATTTACTCTGTCACTGTAATAATTGTCACAAGTAATACATAGGAGAAACGTCAATCAATTTAAAATAAAAGATTATATGAACCCAAAAGTGATCTGTTACAAAACACACTAAATGCATTAGCTGCTCACTGCAATGTGTTTGACAGCAATTTTGATTTAAACATGTTGCTCTAATTAAAACAGAAAACAACTTACTAAGACAAAAATGTATAGAAAATACTTTAATCAGTAGATAAGGCAAAGTAAATTCACTTTCAGTTTTAAAGATTTTGGTAAATCTTATATTATCGCAATATTGGGATATTTAATTAAAAAAAAGAGATGGAAGCATGAACAAATAGAAAAATAGAAATTAAATGAAATGGTTTAGACTAAATACCCAAAATATATATTTAAAAAAATAAAGTCTAAATTAAAATTCTCAGCGTCCTCTCCCCATCGTGCGCATGCGTAATCCCATCAACGTAAACATCACTTTAATCCGATTACGTCCTAAAGGACGAAACGCGTCACTCGAAAAAACTTTTTCCATTTTGACATAGATTATTATTCCCTAAAATAGTTCTTGATATATATATATATATATATATATATATATATATATATATATATATATATATATATATATATATATATATGTATGCATGTATATATATATATAGTCGACTCTGCCGTCAAATTCGACGGATGAGGGTCAAGCAGATCAGTTCCCAGGAAACCGACAGCCCGACAACGACACATGAGATTTGATTATAGTGGTGAAGGTTTCGTGCAGGACCATCCACACTTTTTGAAGGGCCGAATTCAGAGACCTGGTGCACTACGTGCTACAAGGTCCCCAAACGACCCTCCGCAGGTTTTGAATTTAGAGTTATCCTTCTCCTAGACCAGTTGCCATCCAAGGCTATAGAACCCAGTCTGTTCTGCTATTTACCCATAGCTGGAGAGAGAAGAAGAGAATTCAAAACTCTCCCAAGGGTATTAGCACGTAAGTGAATGTAATGGATTCGACTGGAATTCGAACTCGGCTCTGCGTTATATATATATATATATATATATATATATATATATATATATATATATATATATATATATATATACACACAAGCTTATAGGAAAACGATATATATATATATATATATATATATATATATATATATATATATATATATATATATATATATATATATATATATATATATATATATATGTATGAATATCGTTTTCCTATAAGCTTGTATAATGACCATCATAATAAGCAAGTTAGACCTAACTGAGTGATCACAGTACTAGCAAAAAAAAAAAAAAATAAAATATATATATATATCCCTGACGCCATTATAACTATAAACGCACATCTTCATGTCCGTTATAATTAATAAATTTTTTAAAGAAGATAAATATAAAACCAACCCTAGCAACGAGACATGTTAAAGGAAAAGTCTATACCAATATTGATTCATGGAATTTGGGATAGAAAGTTTTCATTCTTACAGTTAGTTACTTGTAAAATTAGTCAATGCACACAAAAATTCGTTCGAGGTAAACCCCACCAGTTTATTTTTCCCCTCATAGTCAGATACAAAGCTTAGATTTCGTAGTCACATATATTGAGCATCTAGTAGAGAGAATAGAACCCACTAAAATAAAAAATAAAAAAATCTACAAGCCTTGGTAAATATATATTTGAAGCAAAGAGAAATAGAGAGAAAACAATGGCGCCTGTGTACAACAAAAAAGAAAAACAATTCAACCAATAGTGAGATAAAATGGAATTACAATGAGGAAAACAGTGATTGGAGATTGAGGACTGATTTATAATGAATTCAGTTGATATACTCTGAACAAGTTGTGTTTTATCCAAAATACAAATAATTTTAAAAAATCTTTTTCTGAATATTCTTAATTTTCCTGGAGTCTAATTTCTCCATTCCTAGGAATATAATGCATAGAGATTAATTAGTGCAAGTAACAGATAGTAGCAACAGTGATTAATAGGGTGTTGCTAGGCTAGTTTGCTGATAAATGATTGCTGGTATGGCGAAAATGAAGCCGAGATCAAATGATCTCGGAATCGAAAATTATCCCATTCTGTCCGAAGTTATTGCCGGAAGTTCTGAGATGAATAATTGCTACTACTACATGAATTATTCAAAAGGAAGTCGTCGTATCTACTGGAAGAGAGTGTAACTTACAAGTGAGAAATATTGCTATCAAAACAACCAAGAAGAAGCTGTTATCAATAAACTATGGAATATTGATTCATCTTGGCCTTGAGTATCTACTTGTAAATCAGTGAGAGTTATGCGTACGAAATCAGTTTATATAATGGGAGCTATAACTGGGATAAAAGTAAGAATTTTTAAAAGATAATTTGAAAAAAAAACTGTGGAGTATGTTGAAAATTGACAGAAAAACATGTACTTAGCTCTATCTGACCGTGTTCAGCCATTTCTGATAAAAATAAAGAGAAATTAATATTTTTAAAATTCAAGTCAGTTCATATGTATGTATGTATGTATGTATCTATCTATCTATCTATCTATCTATCTATCTATCTATCTATCTATCTATCTATCACAGTATGTTCATTATCTATCTATCTGTCTGTCTTTCTTTACATACATGAATACATACATACCGATCTATCTATCTATCTATCTATCTATCTATCTATCTATCTATCTATCTATCTATCTATATAACTGTCAATTTCAGTTTATACATATCTATGTATCTATGTATCTATCTATCTATATATACATACATACATACATATCTATCTATCTATCCATCTATCTATCTATCTACTTTATTTATATAACTGTCAATTTCAGTTTATTCATATCTATGTATCTATCTATGTATCTATCTATCTATACATATATACATACACACATACATACATGCATACATGCATATCTATCTATCTATCTATCTATCTATCTATCTATCTATCTATCTATCTATCTATCTATCTATCTCGTCCTGTTCGATCATGTGAAATCAAAATTTCTTACCATTTTTCTTGCGGAATGACTGTGAACATCAGAACCAACAGACAAAACATGAAGTCAGAGAAAGCCAAAGCAATCATTCCATAATGAGCAGACTTTTCCATTTTTGACAGATTCTTCTGCATCTTTTCCCTGCTTAAGACGATCATATTGAGCAAATTTCCAAGCAAGCCAATAACGCAAACCGTTGGTACTGCAATTTCCATAATGTTTTTGCTGATCTGTGCCAGTACCAAATCTTCGGGGCTCTTCGGCCCCGTATTGTTGAAGAAACTTTCATTCGTACAATTCATGGTGGCCTGAAAGAACAAAGAATCGTTTGACATTTTCTTAAATCGTTAAACACACACACAAGAATAAAGAAAAAAAAAAGGAGGGACCGTGAATCAGTTCTTTCCTATACAAAAAAAAACAAAACAAAAAAAAAACAAAACATGGCGGGTGTTGTATTCTCCGACCTTTTTTCTATTTGATTATATGCATTGTTTTGCCAACCAATATGCCGATCGTGATTGTTGTACTCACAACATAGCGGCCGTTGTATTATCCATTCTTTTTCAGGTGTCTCTATGATTAAATGATTGTATTTGGACAAACATGCTCATCGTATTTGTTATACTCACATCGTTTCGAGCGCTGTATACTCAGGCTTTCATCAGGTTTTCTGTCTTATCAAATACTTGCTCTTCGGACTAGCCTGCTTATCTTGCTTTTTATACCCATAAAGATTCCTGAATTTGTACCCACCGGCATTCTGGAGGTGTCCGTCTTATTAATGTGCTTTGATATTCGGATTTACCCAGATCGATGAACACCTTAGGAAGGCCGGAGGGCACAACGACCGAAACGTTGTGATAGCAACAACGAATATGAGGAAAACTGTTATAATATAAATAGTGTAAATAATATAATAACTATCTTGTTCATCTTGGTTACTATGCATAAAACGATACATGACTTTGTTCCCACCAGCTACCTTCAAGAGTCTGTTTTATTATTTGTTGTGTTATTCGAACCAGCATGTTTCTTTTGGTTGTTTCGACCTTTTTACTCTCAAACCTTCTTCAGGTGTTTCTATTTCTACTCATTTATTTCTAAGAATTTTTAATAGGATACTTTATTCAATCTCAAGGCCAGATTGCTCTCTTTTTGGTTACCATATTTAAGAAGTGACACATAGCATAGTGGCATAAGGTAGATTCCTTGTCATTTGTGAGTTCAATCCCTGTTTCTGGCAGTTTCTGTTGAAGAAGCCAACAAGCGACACAAAGGTGGATAAAACTGATGAGTATTATCCAATACAAGATACATGCTAAGCATGAAAAAGATTCGGATTAAAAGACTGTCTGTGGGTTCCAATGCCAGCGCCACAGTGTCGTTGTAGTTTTTCTCCTTGTCCTATATGTGCATGAAAACATCCATATTTCAGATATTAACACCGTTGAGTAGAATAAGTAAACACAATATGAGGCCGTTATAGAGGCGGAAGCAGCGTATGGATGATGTCTTTGTAACTTGGACCGATTTTAAATGTGAATTAAGTTTAAGCGTCTAAAGATTTTTTTCTTTTTCTTTCAGATCAAACAATTTAAGTCTTTGGCAATTTCAACCATGGGAAGATTAACAAGCAAACAACGTGTTAAAGTTTTAAGAATGCAATTGGAAAAATTGTTCGTAAATTAAATTCAAACAAACTGGGTCTGTGGCAGATATGAAAACACCATTGCTTGCTCGTTTACGCCGTTCAGCTGAAAACATTGCTGCAGTGCACGGGAATGTTTCCGAAAATCTCGACACATCTATTCGACATCGCGCTCAGGAATTGAACCTCTCCACAATAACGTTGCATTGTTTCCAATTGCACTCTCGGTTGGTAGATTACGTTGACCAATAAAATCGCGAAGTGCGCGAAATGCATTTCTGTTTGAACGTCCATTTTCGTAATAGGCTTGGATAACTTTAATACGTTGTTTGATTGTTAATCTTTCCATGGTTGAAATTGCCAAAGACTTAAGTTGTTAAATCTGAAAGAAAAAGAAAAAATTATCGTTAGACGTTTAAACTTAATTCACATTTAAAATCGGTCCAAGTTATTGCAACACCCCTTTATAAACAGGAGCTTTATTTAGAATAGCCATTTTTCAATTTAATACATTCATGATAATCAATGGAAAATACGGCAATTTTCAATTTTATGCTAACACGTCTTGGGCTGCTGTTACTGCGATAGTTATGATAATGGCGCCTTCTTTGCACCTTCAGCAACTAACATCTAAATTACATTATCTGCAATAGTATCCTGGAATACCATTGCTAGAATGTAACGGGTTGTGCTTAATTCGTTCATATCCTTTGAAAGGTTTCTCCTTACATGTGCGGCGTAGTTAGGGTGCGAAGGTTCTAAAGCCTTGATCGAATGTTTGGCAAAATCGGAAACTGAAATCTTTGTAGGCGTCATGTATTGCCTGAAGATAACATTAACCCGGTCAGTGTACTGCTAGTCTACAAATAAACGACATCTTCTACGTTAGTTCGTTCGAGTCTGGAAATGCTATTATTGGCATGCGGGCAAGCAACACACTTGCCGCTGCACAAAATCGTGAACTAAATGCTATAATTATGGATCTGTTAATAGATTATGACACGTGGAATGTAGTCGCACCAGATTATATTAAATACCCTTTGGAGGCAGCGTATATGAATGGCTTCAAAGTATATTGTGGAACAGACTTCCGAGTGGGATGCTTCCTCGATCGCTACATTATTCACTTCTTTAAGTTTTTGGCAACCACTTACATTCATAAAACAATCTGATTGAGTAACCCTCTATCTTCAATAAATCTTGGAACTTGTATTAAGTGATTAACTAGCAGATGAAAAAATTCATATCGTATGCTTAGTTTGTAAGCACTTGCAACAGCCTTAACAATAAACCTCTACCTTGAGTGGCTTTTGGTTAAGCCAAAACGGTTGTTCGCTCTTCTAAGTAAAAGGATTCATTTTTTAAAATTATGACATTAAGTTTAAGAAATCGAGTGATCTTTATCTTCCTTTTGTCAAATTCAAACTTCTAGCCGTACTGGGTATGACGATAAACTACATCCGCGTCCAGGGTAAGACGATGAACTACGTCCAACAGCAAGGCCTCTGATCAGGAGGCTTTGAGGAGCGTGGAACCACCTTTTAATTGTTTGTGTTCCCAGATCCACCCTGACTCGGTGTGGTAGCACCTGTTAGGGTCCCAGCTATGGGCAAATAGTTAACCCCAACAGTTTTTCTCTTAAAACAGTTTTTCCCGTGTTCACTAGCTATCATCCCTATTTCTAGTATTAACTGTTTTTTTTTCTTAATCTTTTGTCCAAGTTAATGTGGAATATCAACATCTGGATTATGGTATTATTGTCTCTTTGAGTTACATGTGTTATCCATTTTAGTTGTTGCCGCTGTTGAAAGTCTTGAAGTGAATGTTTTCTCTAGTTATTTGATCGATTTATTTATTTTTTTTTTAGATTCTATAATGCCAATTTACGAAATCCTGAGGTAAAAAGCATTATGAAAGTGTAAAACTAGGTTTTAATAGCAGAAATACTTTGTGAAAAAACTCATTACCAGGAATAAATTTTTGAAGAAAAACTATTACCAGCCATAGTTTTTGAAAAAAATTTTACCTGCAATACATTTTTGAAAAAATAATATTACCAGCTATACATTTTTGAGGAAAAAATATTACCAGAAATAGATTTTTGACAAAACAAAAATGTTACCAGGAAAAAAAAGTTGTCGGCATTAAATAACCCATTGAAGTTGATATGCCGTAAAACAAAACAAACCAAACCAAACCAAACGAATCCAAACTTCTAGATTAAAAAAAAATCTTTCTTTGAAGAAAAATGGTTTACGGTGATGGTCACCTGGTGTTGCCAAATATATATATACTGAAAGCGTATATGGAAGACGTCTCGGCTATCTGTGTCCAAAATTCTGAGCAGTACTGAGAAGCAGATTAACGAGTACGCAGAATGTTTGGTGCTGATGAATGGAGAGTCAGATTAACGAGTACGCAGAGAGTTTGGAGCTGATGAATGGAGAGTCAGATTAACGAGTACACAGAGAATTTGGAGGTGATGAATGGAGAGTCAGATTAACGAGTACGCAGAGAGTTTTGTGCTGATGAATGGAGAGTCAGAATAACGAGTACGCAGAGAGTTTGGTGCTGATGAATGAAGAGTCAGATTAACGAGTACGCAGAGAGTTTGGTGCTGATGAATGAAGAGTCAGATTAACGAGTACGCAGAGAGTTTAGAGCTGACGAATGAAAAGACAGACTGACGAGTACGTAGAAGGTTTGTGTCTGAGGAAGGGTGAATCAGATCGATGAGAACTCGGAGAATTTATCGCTGATAAATAAAGAGTCAGATGGAGAGTAGTCAGCGAGTTTAGCGGCTTCTCAATGGAGTGGAAGATTTTCGAGTACGCAGAGAGTTTGGTGCTGATGAATGAAGAGTCAAATTATCGAGTACTCAGAGAGTTTGGAGCTGATGAATGGAGAGTCAGATTAACAAGTACGCAGAGAGTTTGGTGCTGATGAATGGAAAGACAGACTGACGAGTACGCAGAAGGTTTGTGTTTGAGGAAGGGTGAATCAGATCGATGAGAACTCGGAGAATTTATCGCTGATAAATAAAGAGTCAGTTGGCGAGTACTCAGCGAGTTTAGCGGCTTATCAATGGAGGGGCAGATTTTCGAGTACGCAGAGAGTGTGGTGCTGATTGGTGATGTCTGTATTGGTAACGACTCAGGTTTTTTTTTTGGCCCTTCATTCCTAACATTGAAGATGATATCTGGCAAGAGGGTAAATCCTTTTTGTTGATCCTAATAATTTTACTAATACAACATAACAACGACCTTACAGTAACAAAGTTTTAAGTATAACGCTTATGAGGCTTGTGGCCGAATAGTTATGCTTTTATTCCTCTCACTATAATATCTGGGTTCAAATCGAACTACAGTCAAGATGTCCCTTTTTTATAATATTGTTAATCCAACAGAAGGTCCAAGAACCACTCAATGTAGAGAGTTAATAAATGATTTTGTTGCAAGAAAGTACAAAGTGGAAGTGGGAAGTATGGGGATATGTAGGATAGATAAGTGTTGACACTAGATTTAAAGATGTTAAGATTATGGTTGTTGAGGAAGCATCCTTTCGGGAGTCTGTTCCGCAGGTTAAGAGTTCTGGGGAAGAAGATGTCTGAGTTGAATTTTCGTCTAACCAATTGAATACACGGGGAATGGGAACGAGGCTATTCAGTGTACGTGTCATGGTGGTTGCAGTTATTAATGTCTGAACTGGTAGAACTAGGGTAGATATTTCGGCTGGACATCTGGAATGAATATAGCGATAGAGTAGCGACAGGCTTGCAAGATTTTGTCCGTGGGAAAAGGATTGAAGAATGCAGAATTTCATCACATACATGCCGCCTAAAATCCTTTGAACTCCTTTGTTGTTGCTGAAAAAATTAGGTCTGTACAGCTCCATCCCATTTATGGCCGCAATATTTGATTTTTTGTCCAAACTGATCTTGTAAAGATACAGCATTTGTAGGTGGTGACAGATACTATCATGAACCGTAAAAATCTTGATCGTATTACGCTGGGAAAACATTTTCAGCGTTTGGCCACGTCTGAAAGTGCCTGGTAACCATTCTACGGGTGAAATTGGCTAGGCGATGCTATTCGGAAATTGTTAATGGTTGTGCTCTATGAAGAATTATGTTTGGAAGCGAAACGTGTTTTAGCATTAAATGACCCATAAGGGTGTTGATATGCCGTTAAACATAGCAACCCAAACTAAATAGAAAAGATTTCTTGCTTGGTTTGGTTTGATTTATTTTGTTTTACGGCATATCAACACCTCAATGGGTTATTCAATGCGACAACATTTTTAGGATAGATTCGTATGAATAGAATATGTATTCTTTGGTTTAGATTGGTTTCGTTTATTTTGTTTTACGGCATATCAACACCTCAATGGGTTATTTAATGCCGACAACATTTTTAGGATAGATTCATATGAATAGAACATGTATTCTTTGGTTTAGATTGGTTTCGTTTATTTTGTTTTACGGCATATCAACACCTCAATGGGTTATTTAATGCCGACAACATTTTTAGGATAGATTCGTATGAATAGAATACATATTCTTTGGTTTAGATTGGTTTCGTTTATTTTGTTTTACGGCATATCAACACCTCAATGGGTTATTTAATGCAACAACATTTTTAGGATAGATTCGTATGAATAGAATATGTATTCTTTGGTTTAGATTGGTTTCGTTTATTTTGTTTTACGGCATATCAACACCTCAATGGGTTATTTAATGCCGACAACATTTTTAGGATAGATTCATATGAATAGAATATGTATTCTTTGGTTTAGATTGGTTTCGTTTATTTTGTTTTACGGCATATCAACACCTCAGTGGGTTATTTAATGCCGACAAAATTTTTTATTGCTGGTAATATTTTGTTTTGTCAAAAATCTGTTTCTGGTAATATTTTTTCTTCAAAATTGTACTGCTGGTAATAATTTTTTTCAAAAAACTATTGCTGGCAATAGTTAACTATTTGCCCATAGCTGGGACCTTAACAGGTGCTACCACCCTGGGTCATGTTGGACCTGGGAACACCAGCAATTAAGATGCGGTTCCACGCTCCTCAAAACCTCCTGATCAGAGGCCTTGCTGCTGGAAGTTAGTTTATCGTCTTACCCAGGACGCGGATGTAGTTTAATGTCTTACCCAGGACGTAAAAGCTTTCTGGAATAGTCATTAAAATGATAAGAATGTGTATTATACATAATGGAAGTAATTGATATAAAAGTAAAGATGAGGACACATTAATCATTAGGAATGAAGAATATATTTTTGTGTAATTATTACAACAATATGTTAGAAAACAATTAAAGGGTTTAATCTAAAACCGGACATTATTTTCAAAACAATCTAACAGAAGGACGAGAATGTGCCCCATTTAAAAATAATCTATTATACGAATTCTTTATTTAATTGTTGAAATATATTCCCACTTGTCCAGAAAATTGGGGTCGCCTTTCTCTAAATTTCCACTTACAACAAAGAAGAATGATTCCGCTTGTGATTCTTCACTTCCTTGGAGCTGATGAGGTTTACCATTGTGGGAATCCAATGATATCCTGAAAGTGGCCCGTCTGGAGAAAGGATTACGTGTAGAAGAATCTACCATTCTACGTTCTTGATAATTTGCTGCATTGCATTTGTTACGCCATCATGACTGCTGACTTGAAAGGTGAGCATCAATCAAATTTCGTGACAGTGTGTGACTCAGAGCCTCAGACTTCTGACCACGAGATCCAGATTCGAATCTCACCACCAGTGTCGACTTGTGTTATAGTGGAACGCACCTATTCTATAGTTAATAGACTCTCCCACCTATAATAAGTAGGAGTAGTAAGAGTAACGAGGGAGTTGCTCAGTCAGTCGACTGGCTGTTCGATTGAACTCTCTGCCTTCGGGCGGGAGGAACCCGAAGGAGGCTACGCCGAAGGGCGGACTATCTTTCGGGGAGGTAAACCGTCCCTGAACACGCTTATACGGGTTCAATGGGCATATTTTTGGCCGAGCCCACGGGCTCGGAGATCCCACGGGCTCGGAGATCCCACGGGCTCGGAGATCCCACGGGCTCGGAGATCCCACGTTAAAAAGGCCTTGTGCCACATGACGCCCTCGTGGGAGGGGGTGACTGAATATCGTTGCTCAGTGGGTCGATGCCGGACGACCGTTAGTCGGATACTAAAGTATCAGCGACCACAACTAGATTTCTCTGCGTCATTACCTATTATATCAAGTTCCTAACGTTTTGTACGTCGAACCTATTTTAGGACCGACTTAGTACAAATACAAGCCTCCACTGTGAAAACACTCCATAACAAATGTCAAGGAGGTGATGTCTTGATAATATCACACTGGAGACAGTCCCAGCGTCAAGCCTCTTTGGGAAGTACTTATTATTTAATTTAATTATTACTTTAAATTGATTATTATTTAATTGTCGAAATACTTTCCCTCGGCCTTCTAAACACGAAACCCTGGTTCGAATATCACCAGAGTCGATTTATCAAGGAGGTAATATCTTGATAATATCACACTGGAAATGCAATCCCAGTTGTCGTTCTCGTTGGGAAGTGCTTGGTAACCATAGCGTGGGTTGAACAGAGTCTTGAGAATGAAATTTTGGCAAGCAAAACTGTTTGGAAACCAACGATCGTTTTGCTGTAATAATTGTTATGATTGCAATCAAGCATTCGCGTGTGAATCTGGTTTCGCCATTAAATGACTCATAATGGTATTGATATGCCGTTGACCAAACCAAAGCAACCAATATCTTGGCCAGGAACTACATCGTTGCACTGTAGAATTTCTCCCAGTTCCAGGATTTCGCCCTCAAGGACACATGGCCCGGTGGATAAAAGCGTTGGTTGAATCTAGTGGCTTGTCCAAAAGAGTTGTGAGTTAAATTCTGGGTCACTTGCAGAGAGACCAAAAAAAACAACAACATTTTTTTGACAATGCATGGCTAAATGGTTGGAGCGTTAGCCTTCCTACTCTGAGATCTGCAGTTCGTATCTCACCACGAAAGTCGATTTGTCATAGAGGTGATATCTTGATAATATCACACTGGATACACAATTCCCAGCAGGAAGCCTCGTTTGGGAGTGCTTATTATTTAATTTATTTACTAATTTGCTTATTATATAATTGTTGAAATATTTCCACTCGGTCTTCTGACCACGAGACCCGTTCGAATATCACAGGAGTCGAATTATCAAGGAGGTGATATCTTGATAATATCACACTGTAGAGACAATCCCATCCATCGGTCTTGCTGGGAAGTGCTTGGTAATAACAGCATTAGTTGAGCCGAGTCTTGTCAGTGAAATTTAGTAGAGGAAACTGGTCGGAAACCATCGATGGTTGTGCCGTGGGAATTATTATGATTGTAATCAAGCATTCGCATGTGGATCTGGTTTCGCCATTAAATGACCTACGAAGTGTCGATATGCCATTATATAACGAACCCTAATCACACTATGTATAAGATCTGAAAATGCGTAAACTACCTCATTTATTCCATTGTTAAACGATTATTGTCGGTATTATAAAAAAAACAAAAAAAACATTAATTAAAAGTTTTATTTGAAAAAGAAAAACCGCTATTAATAATAGCGCAGCATGTGGCTCCCTTCAAATCATGTTAGAATAGACTCTAAAGTCATTGCCCTTCAGAGAAGCCAGGTGCAAGATTTGACATGAAGAGATGACCACCTGGCTACCAAGTGCTGATCCACGCGATGAGACTAACTGCCTCTGATACGTGCTTGCACGAAAAAAAAAAAAAAAAAAAAAAAAAAAAAAAAGAAGCCGTATATGATGTAAATACGAGCAATGATTTTATTTCTCTGATCGCATGAAGAAGATTCTGACGAGAAGATTAAGCAAGCTCGAAAGATGATAATGGCGAACCGGCGAGTTATCACTGATAAGGTAGCATATTCTCTGTTGAATCGGCTCATTGCTCTTCGTTCCTCGTTGTTGTACACTGCTAGCGCAGCGGCCACGTTCACACTGTAAGCGCGTCAAGAAAAATGGCGCGATCAAGCTCAAACTACAATCACGTGACCAAAATAGTACCAACTATAATCACGCATCAGCAGAAGGAAGTGAGTCAAGCTTAAAGAGATATGGCGAATGTGCGGATACTGTTTGACTTAGCCTCGTATATAAGCATCAACCCGAGCGGTAGCAAGGACAGTCTCTTTGGTTGACACGAGGTGTAGAATCCATGTTCGGAGAAGGCATCAGAACCCCACACCGATTGACCGAGGGCTCCAAACGAAAAACGGTGTTGAAATAAAATGTGATATTAAGTATTAAAGATTCACTCTCCTGTTTTTATTAGTTAGACGGAAACGATAAAATTACAATAGGTTTATCAAAATCTAATATTTCTGGTTTCGACCTGTAACGGTATTCATTTCCATTGGCTCATTTTTGTGTCGGTTGGTGTTAACAATGTATTGTATGAAGAATCTAAATAAACATTAATACTTACCGCTCATCTAATTTTAAATCCAGAATTAAATAAAGTAACAATGTCGATTTAGCTGTGTTTAGTCTAATATGTCTCTCTTTTTTTCCGGTGATAATAAAAAAAAAAAATCCAATTGCCGCTGTTCTCGGTGTACACTCGATTCGTCTGGAAATAAAGAAAATGATTTAGCTTAGCTATTTTAAGCAGACATTTCTTGAATAAATACAGAATAGCAAAATAAGAAATCCTTATTTATATGCAGGAAAAATAATCTTTTATTTCACGGTTATTGTTTACAAGTTTGATAAAATTAATGATCAACCAAAGAATTTTTTATGGTGATTTAATAATAAATCCACCCCGAAATTTTTTTTAAATCATTTCACTCAAGCAAGCGATAATGCCACAAGGACGCAGGAAGTTACAGGGAACGAAAGAAAAGGAATGAGAATGATTTATGAGTTTCTTATTCAGCCATGGGTAGGTGTCGTCCAGATTGAGTGAAAGGTGAATTTATTATTCCAATATCTTATTTCAAACACAATCACAATGTGCGTATATAAATGTGCGCAAGTGTTTATTTATACATTATATGACAGAAAGCAATGCTGGTCACTTACGGACAACACAATCATAAACCAATACATAACACATACCTATCCAAAGTCACACGCAGGCAGAGTGTGACGGACAGAGAATCAGATTTTATATATATATATATATATATACCTAGTGAGCCAGACAAACCTAACTAGGTTTCACCTAAACGGATCGTCAGGGAAAGTATGGCCATACTTTCCCTGACGATCCGTTTAGGTGAAACCTAGGTGGGTTTGTCTGGCTCACTAGGTGTATCTAGGTCTGCTCTACGGTTGTATTGAGCTCTTTTGTTAGTTAGTTGTCTACTCGTATAGGGGTTTTTTCTTTGGGCTTCAGACCTGCATCTGTGCGATTTGTTTGACAGTAGTTCATGTTTGTAGCTCTTTCTTTTTTTAAAAACTTTTTTTCCCTCGAGATTGATTTGTATTTAGGTAGTATATCTTCATTCAACCATGTTTTATGGAATAATTTAGATATATTTTTTATAATCATTCTTCTTGATGTTAACATAAAATTCATCACGGAAGGCGCCGTAGTTTTGTTATCCCAAGTACTTTCGATCTCCCCCGAAATCATCCTAAGGAGTGAATTGCGAAGACAAAATTAATGTAACTATGATCGTAGTGATTGTGATTTTAGTAAACACACGTGAACGCGGTCTTTTATAATTTTTTTTAATTTTTTTAATTTATCTGTTGCAGCTACGATGTTGTTTTTTTTTTTGTAAACAAGCATCCACAAGCTAAGGGAGCTAACTAGAGATTGTAAAAATGTAACATAGCGTTAAATGTTAGTCAAATTGATTTTAAAACATTACTACTACACTCGTAATACATTTTGTTCAGTGTTGGTTGGTTGCTTTTGATAAAAAGAGTACCATGACGCAATTCACTCCGCCAGAAATTTGAAAACGACATGCTGTACTTCTTGGCATTCGCGACGGATGATCCAGTATGAACATTTCAGAGTGAAGAGGATTCGGAAAGAGTTGGATGAGTCTAACGATGATTACGAAGGTACGGCAGCTCGAAAAAAACAAACAAAAAAAAACTGATCGTTATGATAAGAAAAGAACTGAATTTGATGCTAAGGGCCTCAGTCTCAACACGAATGTCTACATCAAGTGCCTTGGGTAGATAGTGCTGCCCTCGGTCAAGAGGGTAACTACTGGAAGACAACAGGACTCTGCACTATGCCAATCAAGCAGAAGAACTCAGTAATGGCTGTCAGACAATTTCTGCAACCACATCGCCCCATACGTCTGGCCAACTAACTACCCAGACTGAAAGTTCTAAGGTGTTCTATATTTATAGGCAAAAGTGCTCAATATCAGAGATAAAGCGTTTGCAAATATGAAAGTGGAGACAGAGATCAGCACAGAGCGGCGACAGTTTTTTTTAATGCTTCAACATAATCTTCAGGCCATATCGTTGATGCATAAAATTGACTAACGCCGCTTGATATATATATATATATATATATATATATATATATATATATATATATATATATATATATGTAATAAAAAGGCTTAAACACTAATATTCCATGGTCATAATTTATTCCATTGGAATCGTAAATACGATCCAATTCATCAGACCTACAAATTCAAAAAGAAAACAGAAAAAAACCCACTCCGGAAATAAAAATAGAATTTAGAGAGAGTGTAATTATGAGAGTTTGGGACGAATGTTAGTTTATAAGAGAGGGGTTTAACAGAGAGAGTTTTATTTAAAACTAGGTGTGAGTGGAAGGGGGAAAATGACTGTTGTCGGATGTCTAAAACAATAAGGATACACTTCGAGGTGACATACACACACCATGGCCGATCAAATCTTAAAGAAGGAGGGAGAGGTAAGGAAAGAAGTGGTGGGGAAGAAAGATGGGGTGGGTGAAATTAAAATTGCAAGGGACGCTGTGTAATTGAGAACTGTCCTGGACATTGAGTTCTACCTGGATTTTATCCTCTCGGAAATTTTTTATTCTAAAATATACTTGTGTATATATGCACCTGTGGATTTTGCATATATATGTATATTTACCACTAATATTATCTATATATATATGTATATATACATATATGTATGTATATATTGTGTATATTTAGTTCAGTGTATATTTAGTACCAGATTGTTTGATATATTGAAAAGTAATTGTCATCTTTCTATAATGGCTTATATAAGCCGAAAGCTTAGATTGGATTTAAGCAAGTATCAATATGGCGATTTCCTTTCGTCTTTCAATAATAATGTTATTAAGCTTATCAGACAATATGAAAGGAACTTATTTAAAATAAATAGACGAAACTTGTCTATATTATTTGATGAAACATGCATTAATATATATATATATATGTGTGTGTGTGTGTGTGAGTGTGTGCGTGCGTTAATTAGAATCTAATATGGATTAAAATTTGACAGAATGATAGAGTAAGCAATAAACAGGAAATGTTTAGAAATTTAACATGTTCACTTTTATTTAATCATCATAAACTAATTTTCAAAAATTCAACAGATAATTTTTCTTAAATTCATACGTTTCCTATTTGATGTTTCTCCTTCTTAATCTTTCATTCACACACACACACACACATACATATATCACAGGTAATCGGTCCGTTGGTATACAATCCGGGTGGATTCTAGTAATATTAATTATTAAATCTGGTCCACGGAGAGCTCGATTTTTGTTATTTTAACAGAGCATATGTATCTTTTGCAGCAAAAAAAAAAAAAAAAAAATTACCTCAACATAGAGATAGTCTATTTTAAGCCGTTCTATACACGGCTATCATCAACTATCATCAATCGCTTCCCACAGGATAAGATACCTTACGCCCCCACCAATCGCTAACACGAACCCACTCTCATTAACAAGGCGTTTACTAGAGGAGAACTGACATTGAAAATAAATTTAAAACAATGCTCCAAGACAGGCACTTAGAGGCTGATGATAGCCGTATACAGAACTTTATGTCGAGATAAATTTTTTTTTCTGCAATATATATATATATATATATATAGAGAGAGAGAGAGAGAGAGACAGAGAGAGAGAGAGAGAAAGAAAGAGAGAGAGAGTAATATGTCTGTGTAAAAATTCAAACGTACGTAAAATATGTTTGTAAAGAAAGTATAAATAAAAGTCAAGAGGAAAAATATCATACCAACGCTTTTCGTTCTTTGATGAGCTTTATCAAGGTACGTGTGGAAATGATTAAAAAATTGCGTTGAAATTATTAAAAAATACCAAAAAAATCAATAACAACAACATTAACAATATTCATACACGCTTGTTTAACAGACCGAAGAATTAAGTCCCTTTAGCGTCCTCCATAGTTTAGCTTTCCTTACACTTTTAAGAGCATTCTCTAATGCCAAGTTTGAAAACATAACGATATAATTCTCTCCGGATGAAGGTAATAACTTCTCCAGTTGTCAATCTCTTATTTCAAACATTGTAAATGTTTTAAGCATTTTTGTCATTCAGAAACTTTAAAGAAACTTTTTATTAGGTTGGTGCAAAAATAATGACGGTATTTTTAACGTCAAAAACCGTCATTATTTTTGCACCAACAAAGGAATTATTGGCTCGGGACGTTGGTAGATTACATTACAGATGTTTCTTTGGATTTTGTCAAGAAACCTCGAGATTAGCAGCAGCAGAACCAGACCAGATATGGCAACAGTATTCACTGCACAGACAAAGGGTAGATTTTTAAATGTGCAAAATGGGCTCTGACGAGAAAAAAAATGGCACGACACAGTGACTTTCCTTGCAACTTTCCTTGCAGTAGATACAGGTATTGATTCGATGCAGTCGTTCCACTTCAAGTCATTTGAAATTGTGAGGCGAAGAAGGCGTCATACGTTGCTCACCATGAATCTACCATCAGCCATGGTGATATCGGACAGAAAAGATTCTGTAAGTTATTTAAATATTTATTTGGAGGCATTAAAATTTACAAGCCATTTCCTGCCCCAGTTAACCACACATTAGAGGTCCTTTTCAATAGCAGCAGACAGGTTAACTTTGTTAACTCTCATGGACTTGCTATTGAGACAGGAGTAAATGTCGGTGTCATCTGCATAAATGCCTACTCGGGAACTGATGACAACAAGATCATTAATTAGGATAGATACAGCGTAGAACGCAGGAAATCGCTTTGGAATAAACCCGCTTTCGTGTTAACAAAAGACAAAGATTTCGAAAGTACTGATAAGAGATATTTTGCAAAGTTACTGAAGATGAGAAATCACATTGAATTGCAGTGTACAGCTCTCATAAGATTTATGAGGTTAAGACATAAAATTTTCACACATGCCTTGATAAAGTTCCTTTTGTATCGCTAGGATAAAATGTTTTCTTTTTTCTTTTATATATATGTCCCTGATCAAAAAAAAAAATAATTATGCTGAATATTCTACCACAAACCTATCAAGAAGACACACGTTACATCTCTTTGACCATCGGTTTCAGTGAAATATACAGAGATCAACCAAATTTCATCTGCAACATACTCGTTGCTAACACATATATATATATATATATATATATATATATATATATATATATATATATATATATATAAAGAATTTTATTTTAATTCGATATATTTGTATTCGAAATTTTTCGTGGATAACCGTATTTCAATACAATAGTCGTTTTGTTTTCTTTAGAAAGTATTTATTTCGTATACCAGCATATATATATATATATATATATATATATATATATATATATATATATATATATATATATATACGCATACATACATATATATATATATATATATATATATATATATATATATATATATATATATATATATATATAAGAAAGAGGTTATAGTGGTTCCAACGAGAGAAAAGTGTGTATATTAAAAAGAAGTGAGGTACCGCAAACGTTTTTGGTTGTAATGTGGATTTTTAAAAAAATATATTAAGCTTTATTTTCCATAATTTTACTACACACGTTTCTGGTCTCGCGACCGTCTTCAGGTAAAAAGGAAAAATCAATGACAACGAAGAAAAACATTTTCGTATGATACGTTTCATCCTAACACTGTTATGGTATATAAAAATTACATTTCTTTTTCTCTCATATATATATATATATATATATATATATATATATATATATATATATATGTATATATATATATATATATATATATATATATATATATATATATATATATATATATATATATATAATCAGTGTTACTCAACCATTTTTAATTTAGGGTGCATTTCTAGAATAACTAAAACTCTAGGGCGACTTTTAATCATGACATTTGAAAATAAGAAAATAATAAAGAAATCTCCTGAAATAAACCTCTATTTTTACGACATTATATCGTATATTTAACTGACAGTGTTTTCATTTAAATGGATTTCCGAAAGGTCTGGTATTTATCTTTTTAGAGAGTCCGATAATGACTGATTTAAATCCGCCGAGGGAAGCCAAAGGGAAAAGATTATCCGCCCCTTAAAAAATTTAGCATCCAGTGTAAAATATCAAATGACATAGAATTGCCAAGGACACATGACACAGTAGATAAAAGCGTTAGTTATATGCAGTGACAGGACCCAAAGAGTGTGAGTTCAATACCTGGTTAAGGCGGTGGAGAACTTAGAGACGGGAATTATCTGATCAAAGGCATCCATTAGATATAGCACGCGGAACTAGAACAATCTACCCCAGTGAGTGAAATAAAGGATTCAGATCGATATTCCAACCACTTGATGAAGGGAGGAGCGTATAAGGGCCGAAATGTTGTAATAAATATGGTGAAAAAGATGAGGACAATAGTCCGAATAATGTAAATAGTAAAATAATATTTAAATATAAAAATAATTAATAAATTACTCTTCTGATAGCTTGCAGCGCACCTGGCTACTTTTCAGGGTGCATCTGGTCGGTTGAGAAACATTGATATATATATATATATATATATATATATATATATATATATATATATATATATATATATAAAGAGTGTTCTAATAACTTGTACTGATTTTAAATATAAATTATGTTTAAGTGTCTAATGATTTTTTCTTTTTCTTTCAGATTTGGTGGACATTTGGGCGATATTATTTTTCACACATAATTGCCTTGACTTAAATAACGTGATTCAATAGAGGAATAAATATGTTTTCATCAATAACAGTGATTTATTTACAGCTGACTTTGCCTTAATAAAACACCTTATATATATATATATATATATATATATATATATATATATATATATATATATATATATATATATATATATATATATATATATTACGTTTCATATCTTCCAACAAGCCAACAATTCAACAGCTAAACGATGAGATAATAAGGCATATTGGCGAGATCACGAAGCAACTATGCAGAGACATCATCAAAAATTTTGATCATCAAGTGGAGGTTTGCCGCCGATGCCTTGGCGGACATTTAGGCGATATTATTTTTCACACAAAATTTCTATGGCTTAAATAACATGATACAATAGAAAAATAAATAAATTTTCACCAATAATACTGATTTATTTACTGCTGACTTTGATCCGTCTTAACGAAACACCGTTATATATAATCCGTCTTAATGGAACAGACTTTATATATATATATATATATATATATATATATATATATATATATATATTTCAAATAAACATGACTGATATATATATATATATATATATATATATATATATATATATATATATATATTTATTTATATATATATATATATATATATATATATATATATATTTCAATCATGTTTATTTGAATAATATCGACGAATTACAATTTTTATTCATTTTTCAAAGTTTTGTTGTTAGTGACCTTGTTTGGTGATATATTTAAAATATGGTGTACTTTCGTAGCAAGATTGGAGAGACAGAACTTGTCGATATTATTAAACCAAATATGCTTGAGAAAAATTATTGCTGTCGAAATACACCTTCGATATATATATATATATATATATATATATATATATATATATATATATATATATATATATATATATACACGTTGTGTTAGAAGAAAGAGAAAAATGATGAAAAATATGATATGCATTAACACCTCATATCCCTCGTTTTTCACTCGATAGAAAGTCGGAAAATACAGAGACAATCACAAGAATTTGTAAAGAAAACCATATTTAACTCATGATTGCAAGTGAAATATGGTACCAAATCTTTTCGAAGACTATCTGACATCAATTTCACCAAAAAAAAATTGTCTCTTTTTAACAGAAATTAAAACACCTCCCATTTCACACAAACATACACAAACTCACACATACATATATATACACAGTATATATACACAGTATATATACACAGTATATATACACAGTATATATATATATATATATATATATATATATATATATATATATATAAGCAAATATATGGATATAGATCTTGAAAAATTTCAATTATCTGTTTTGATTAAACTTACTCTTATGTCCATCGTCTTTTCATGTTGAATTAAATATAGTCTAAAGTTAATTATGTTTTATGAATATGTCCTGAAGATGGTCTACTAGACCGAAACGTCCCACGTTGACATTATATTAACATTAAAACAGGATTTTTTTTGTTTTTTCCGTATATTTTTTTACACACACACACACACATATATATATACACGCAATATATATATATATATATATATATATATATATATATATATATATATATATAATATATATATATATATATATATATATACATAATGAACACAAATTTGTTTCTCAAATTGAGGAATTCGTGGCATTTTTTGTTGAATTGTTTTGTAAACGTGTAGATGGGGTTTTAATGTTACTGGAGAATCTATTTCATTTTCAGTCAGGTCAAATGGAAGTTGTTTTGTTCAATTTTATTCGACACTTAAAACGCTTAGAAACATTCGTAACGTAAAGATGCTATTTAATATAATTTAGTTCCCAATGTTCGCGACCTTTTTCTTTTTTCTATTCTCTTTTTTTAATGTCTTAATAAAGGTCACACATCAGTGTTTCAAAAATATGCGAAATAAAAAAAAAGAAAAAAAAATTGTTTCTATTATAAGCGCAATAAGAGAGGAAACAATCAAGATAACAACGCGAGTGAGAGGACGAGAGAGTGAGTGTGAGTAGGGAGGAATCACGTGACTACAACATGTCAGGAAGGTCGGCGGGAAAGATTTCCGGCAGGAATGACAAGATTAAACAGCAGTGTTCACCTATACAAAATATGTAAAATCTATCTATCTATCTATCTATCTATCTATCTATCTATCTATCTCTTTACACACACACGTCTGTGTGTGTGTGTGTATATATATATATATATATATATATATATATATATATATATATATATATATATATAAAGTTTAAGATAAGTTTTGTGCATGAGCATTTGATTTTAATCCGGAATCGAAAATTGATTTAAATTTTCAGAAACAATCAGCAGACGTGCGCATTAAAAAACACAGATCCGTCTGGAAAGCGTTATGGACGACGGAAAAGGAGACACAGAAAGGAGCATTGGAATAATTAAAGATGCCTTCCAAAAACTAAGCAAATAAAGAAAATATCTGTGGAAGCCAAAAAAAAAAAAAAAAAAAAAAAAGAAAAGTGTTGAACAATTATGCAATATTTA
>OZ010598.1:37547063-37589563 GCA_963932145.1 Acanthosepion lycidas | reverse complement strand
CTGTACATTATCTATCTATCTATCTATCTATCTATCTATCTATCTATCTATCTTAGCCTCTCCATTATATATCGGCCTATCTCAGTCTGTACATTATCTATCTATCTATCTATCTATCTATCTATCTATCTATCTATCTATCTATCTATCTTAGCCTCTCCATTATATATCGGCCTATCTCAGACTGTACATTATCTATCTATCTATCTATCTATCTATCTATCTATCTATCTATCTATCTATCTTAGCCTCTCCATTATATATCGGCCTATCTCAGACTGTACATTATCTATCTATCTATCTGTCTATCTATCTATCTATCTATCTATCTATCTATCTATCTATCTATCTATCTATCTATCTTAGCCTCTCCATTATATATCGGCCTATCTCAGACTGTACATTATCTATCTATCTATCTATCTATCTATCTATCTATCTATCTATCTATCTATCTATCTATCTATCTATCTATCTTAGTCTCTTCATTATATATCGGCCTATCTCAGTCTGTACATTATCTATCTATCTATCTATCTATCTATCTATCTATCTATCTATCTTAGTCTCTTCATTATATATCGGCCTATCTCAGTCTGTACATTATCTATCTATCTATCTATCTATCTATCTATCTATCTATCTATCTTAGCCTCTCCATTATATATCGGCCTATCTCAGACTGTACATTATCTATCTATCTATCTATCTATCTATCTATCTATCTATCTATCTATCTATCTTAGCCTCTCCATTATATATCGGCCTATCTCAGACTGTACATTATCTATCTATCTATCTATCTATCTATCTATCTATCTATCTATCTATCTATCTCTTAACTTTCGTTGTTTTTATCAGGTGGTGAACATGTGAGTAGCGAGGAACTTTTTAGGAAAATTGAAGCACTAGGGACACTTATACTTAGAAACAGAAAGGGAAAGTTGACTCTTTATGTTTACTCCAATCTAGTACTTACGATTTCATATTCAAATCTTTTTTTCACTGCTATGTATGTTGCATGGCGTGTCCCTGATGTAAAGGTTTGTACTGGCGAAATCAGGGAATGTAGTTCGTCCGACGACTTTCCGTGGAAGTAGCGAAAACAGCAACGAGTGGTTTGCGACATACTGCTTGTGGGAGAGAAATTTGGAGGGCAGAGAATAATTCGTCACCCACAAGGACTCGGAGACGCTTTTAGACTCTATCAAGTTTAACCCTTCAGCTCCCGACCAAATATAACAAGGTTATTCAATTTTGGGCCTGATCTAGCTCTTGCAAAGGTAAAGGATAGTCAGGTACTTACTGGGGTGGTACAGGGCATCGAACATTTTACTTGTATTTTTAGCAAGGGATCGTATGTACGTGTTATAATTGAGGTCAGGTGTGAGTTTGAGGCCCAATAGTCTTTCAATGCACGATGACCCCCCCCCGAGGGGAGATCCGTTCATCGTGACTGGTGGTAGTTCGGGGTCCGATCGGCGATGATGGAATGTAACTAGCTTGGTTTTCGAGACATTGAACGTCACCAGCCAGTTTTTACTCCATTGTGTAGTTTGTGCATGATTGGAAGAGAGTTCAGTCGCCAATCACTGACCATCGATAATAATAATAATAATAATAATAATAATAATCTCCCTACATCAGCGATAGAGCAGCGAAAGTTTCCTCCCTACTCACACGATGTTTTTGGACTCTATCAAGGGTGGAGAGTGAAGGCTGAGAAACTTCTGCCCAAATATGACAACAGTACTTCATTTTCGTCCTCAGCTGGCTCTTGTAAAGTTAGAGGATAGTAGGAGGAATCAGGTACTTACTGGAGTGGTACAGGGAGCAGACAATTTTATCTGCACCGTTAGCAATGGATGGTATATACGAGTTCCACAAGAAGTCAGGTTCGAAATTGAGGCCCAACAGTCTCCTACGGCACGGTGCCTCTACGAGGGGACATCCGTTCTTCCTGACTGGCATTAGTTTCGAGGTCCGATCGGCGATGATGGAATGTAACTAGTTTGGTTTTCGAGACATTGAATGTGACCAGCCAGTTTTTAAGCCACTGGGTCGTTTGTGCTAAATCGGATAATGGACAAGAGAATGACGTCGAAGAGTTTTTGACAATATAACGCTATTATTATCACTACAATATTTTAAAGCTGTATTGAAATATGTAAAAACAATATGAAAATTATAAATACAATATTTCAGTCAGGTACTTACTGGAATGGTAACTGACCATTTTCCCAACATCTTTTAACGATGGATCGTATGTACGAGTTCCATTTATGGTCTTGCTAGTGTTTAAGTCCAAATAAGTCATGGGATCTCCCTGAAAGAACACCTGTTCATCTCAGTAGAGGATAATTTAGGGTCCGTTCAGGGATAATGAAATGTAACTAGTTCGGTTTTCGAGACATTGAATGCAGCCAGCCAATTTATACCCCGCTGGGTAGTTTGTGCTAGATCCGAAGTTTGTCTCAGCGCTCAGTGTCATATCAATATATGTATCTTTCATTTTTTTACAGTCTATCCCTACACGCAAGCCACCAGTGTGTCACTAGGTGTCATTCACTTAGCGTTTACCACTGTTGGCCCGCTGTCAGACCTCCGGGGTGTTCGTCTCGGTAATGTTACTACTGGCAGAACGCTACTGGCCCGCCGGTGGCTGCGACCAAATGACCGCTGGCGTTGTCATCGTCGGCTAGCCAGCGGGCTACTAGTAGCTTACGTATAGGATATGTCAAGATTCCTTTTGTTTTATTTATAAATATGGACAATTTTTATCTGTTTGTCTCTATTTCTCTCTGTATCTATTCATGTTTCTTTGAAACTATCACTTTTTCTCAGTATATCTATCACAGTCAGATAATCTTAATAGGAAAAAAAAATATATATAAACGTAGCCAATATTTATCAGTAGAAAGAAATATAAACTAGAAATACGTTTATTTATAGAATCAAGTAAAAATGTGTTCAATATATATCAATATACTCAAGTATGAACTGAAACAATGTTTACTTAAAGACTTAGGCACAAATCCAACTAATTTTATGTTATAGACTCAGGTATAAACACGCCCAGTGTTTACCTAAAGACTCAAGTATAAACCCGGCCAATGATTACTTCTAGAATCAAGTATAAACACAATGATTCTCTACAGACTAAAATATAAACAAGACCGATGACTACCTATAGACATAAGTATAAACGCTACCAGTGATTACCTATAGACTTAAGTATAAAACCACCCAATGATTACATATATAACTTAGCATGAACATGATCAATGATTACATATAGGCTTATGTATAAACTTGGCTAATGATTACCTATAGACTCAAGTATAAATCAAACCAATGATTACCTATAGACTCAAATATAAACACGACCATTGTTTTAGATGCACAGTGATATGGGCGATCAAGCCTATCCGCAATTTCATATCTGTTTCAGTTCCAAGAAATATTTGTCTGCTTACTTCCAAGTCCCTGTTTTGAAAATCATTTACACAAGTCCGTTACACATGCTAATCGATGTAGCTTTAATTCATGATATACATAATGAGGAAAGGTGGCTTGGAGAATTTGATACTCCCATGACATGATGAATGCAAGGAGGGCAGAAGAAATTTCTGCCCTACTTGCATTCATCATCTCATGGGAGTATCAAATTCTCCAAGCCACCTATCCTCATTATGTATATCATAAATTACAGCTGCCTCTAACCGATTCTATGGATATGTCTTTTTTCCGTTTTCTTTAAAAGCTTCTTCTTGCTCACATTCCCCGTCCGTGTAATTCTCATCATCCTTCTGTAGAACAACGGGTCTGTTGGCTCAAGACTTCTCTACTGTTTCTTAATACTTTGTTTAGCTTTTCGCATTTCCAGTGCAGTTTCGGGTTTCTGTGTCACGTTTTCGGTGGCCTGTTAAAAAATTGCCCAGCTGAACTTGTTTGATTTTGATATCTCCATTTCGTAGCTCGCCTCTTAGGCTTATTATTACGCTGACAACAACACTTTCTATCTCATTGATGAGCAGACCATTCTTTTCGCTTTCCTTTCCTATCCACTCTATGAGATCCGGCAGCGTTCTGTGTGTGCCATCAATATAAGAGACCTTGTTTCATAAACCACAAAGTTGAACTACAAATAGATTCCAATAATATTGTGTATAATTCATTTTATATATATATATATATATATATATATATATATATATATATATATATATATATATAAATATATATATATATATAAATATACATATACATACTTTTTTTGTCTGATGAGTTGGTAAATCAACGAAACTTAAGTTGCACCCCAAACTTAGGTATATGTATATTAATATATATTTCTTAGCATAGTGAGTACTGTCTTTTACACCTTAAAGTAAATTTCGTAAATATTTATTTGTTTACCTGTGTATAAACGCTAACGCGCGCATATACAGTTGCTAGTATCTAGTTATTTGATTTACCAACCTCTCTCTCTCTCTCTCTCTCTCTCTCTCTCTCTCTATATATATATATATATATATATATATATATATATATATATATATATATATATATATATATATATATATATATATAGATAGATAGATATAGATATAGATAGATAGAGAGAGGTTGGTAAATCAAATGTATATATATCGAGGTGGTGTAATGGTTAGCAAGCTTGTCTAGCTAAAACAATTACGACTGAATAGTGGGTTCGATCCTCACTGGGTGCCCCATACTTTCGGCCTTGTGCCACATCTAAGCTACGCTTGTTAAATCGCTATATATAAAATTAAATGATTTAAGTCCGACAATTATTTGATATATTTTCTGTTCATACGTTATTTTTTATAGATACTATTTATTTAAGTAAATGCATTGTTTTTAATTGAAATGTATTAATTACATTTACCGACCTGAATGTTCGAGTTATTTCGTAGAAAATATGTGTTCTTCGACAGGAATCGAACCTGTGTTCCTACACGGAAACCATCATTTGTTTTGACGTCCTGTACCATTCAACTACGGAGAATGATATGACATGATCGATCGAGAAAAATCGTCGAAGATTGTATGTTTACAAACAGTCATTCGGACTTTGCTAACCTGACGCTTCTCTGTAGTTGAATGAGCGGCATCGTCATAAATTAGTATATATATATATATATATATATATATATATATATATATATATATATATATATATATATATATATATATATATATATATTAGTGTGTATAAATTACTCTGTTAATCTCTACCAAGAGGCTTCACTCGTTACCAGAACAACCCCGATGCTCTTGGATCAAACCTCGTATATATATATATATATATATATATATATGAGTGAGTGAGTGTCCTTTTTGATTTAGTATAGCTGTTAGCAAGTGATTCTGATTGGAGTTCGATTCTTACTGGATGCTCATAATATTTTGCATTTGGACAATATACAGGGTGTAACGGAAAATTGTCTAAATCGTATAACAGTAAAAATGTCCAATTGTTAGATTAAGCTCTGAACTGTTGTATCTTAGAAATGATTAAAGATATCTTACTGCAATTCTCCGAGGTTTCTATAACACTATTGTACTCTACTCTGAGTAACAAGAATATATAATTACACCCACCCAGCTTAACAGAAGAATTCTGATTTAATCGATCATAAACGAAAATGACATGTTCAGCATTAATTAATCATTGCTAAGGATCGAAAGTTCATGAAGGATTGAAATAAAGTTCATATATATATATATATATATATATATATATATATATATATATATATTATTACAGGATCATTTTTCAACTCATTCAAGATGATCCTCGCCATCTCTAATCGTTTAACTTTTTGTTCTGATGTAACTGTTCTGAAGTTACCTCACAGGTTTCACTTACGATTTCATATTCAAATCTTTTTTTCACTGCTATTTGGACTGTCATAGCTGAAACTCCTCTCTCACGTGCCAAACGTGTTATGAATTGATATGGATGTTTTCTAATTGATTTCTTTAGCTCAAAGTTGAAATGATCCCTCTTCCTGTTGTAACTTCCTGATACAGTTTTCCTTTCTACCGTTGCTTCTTTTTAAAACTTATTCACCGTTCTCTTGATCGTTCTTGAATGAAATTTGAAGATGGAAGCCAGAGTATGAATGTCGTAGCATCTCTGAGGGCCCGAATAATCATTTTACTCTCCTCCTTGCTCAGCTTGGAAGACATAGTAGGACTGACACAAAACGATTTTAATCTGTTCTCTTTTTAGCTGAATAACTCAAAGGGTTTATCAATGATTCTCACTGCAAATGGCGTCAAGATGACTAAGCGTCTTGACTGATAACCTGAAAAAAGAAACTAGTTTAGTGCATTTTCAGATATTAAATATTTTGTTCGATGGACAATTCTGCTGTTACACGATTTCGACAATTTTGCTGTTACACCCGGTAAACCGTAAACTTAAAGCTGGTTATGAGATACTAAAAACTAAGGAAACTATATTTTATCTTCCTTTGTCCATTTCTCGATTCGATTCTGTGTCAGCAGAAACAGAAATTAAAAGCTGAGCGAGAAACATTAATTATATATTAATACAAACACGTTTTTGCGCATTTGGGGAAAGCTGATTTCTTATTTGACGTGACGTAAGTCGGGTAAATCCTAGCATTCACCGAGTCCATTCAGATGAACGCACTAATAAGACAAATAGCAAACAAAAGAAGAAATGCTCGTGTACGCAGCTGGCACAGAATGTCAACACCGCCAGCCTGCGTTCGGCACAACAACGGAACGCGAAGTAAAATTCACCATCATGGCGGTGTTGCATTTGTAACTCCATTATTGTTCGTTGACTTCATCGCTTTTATTATTTTCTCATTTTCTTCTACGCGTCGCTTCATCACGTCTTTTTGTTTTAGCACACCTACATTTTTCCTTCCATCTTCAACTTATTTTCCTTTTTCAAATTCTCTGGTTACGCTTACTTGTTTGTTTCTTTGTTTCTTTCTTTCACATTCTTTCAGACTTAACTCTGTCATTAGAACTGTATATTCACCTGAACCTGTATCTGTCAGATCATATCTGTCTTTCTCTATTTCACTATCTATCTATCTAACTAGCTAGCTAGCTAGCTAGCTAGCTATTACTTCCACTTAACTTCAACTAATCATTATTTCTTTTTTTCTTTTTTCTTTCTTTCACTTTTAACTTTGCCTCTCTAATCTATCTATCTATCTATCTATCTATCTATCTATCTATCTATCTATTACTTCCACCTATATTCTACTAAATTTTCGTTCTTTCTTTCGTTCACTACAAAATATTTCTCACTATCTCATTTTGTTCATTATCTATCTATCTATCTATCTATCTATCTATCTATCTATCTATCTATCTATCTATCTGTTCATGTCAGCACATTTCTCTATCATTTCCCCCTACATTCAACTATACTTTCTTTTTTTAAATCTAAAATATTCCTACTAATCTTTATTTTTTGTTCTTTTTCTTCGTCTTCATTGTCAGCATTATTGTTTATGTGAAGATTTTAAAATCTTTTTTTTCCAATTACTCCTTCGCCTCCTTTTCATTCTCTTCTTTTTCCTTTCCGTCATTTTCCTTTCATTCTCTTCTTTTTTTTTTTTTTCTTCCTACCGCCTTCCTTTATGTTTCTTTTTTCTTTTTTCCTGCCGCCTTTTTTCTTTCTTTCTTCCTACTGCCTTCCCTTCTTTTTCTTTCCTCCTCCTCCCTTCTCTTCTTTTTCCTTTTTCTTTCCTCCTACCGCCTTCCTTTATGTTTCTTTTTCTTTTTTCCTACCGCCTTTTTTCTTTCTTTCTTCCTACCGCCTTTCCTTCTTTTTCTTTCCTCCTCCTCCCTTCTCTTCTTTTTCCTTTTTCTTTCCTCCTACCGCCTTCCTTTATGTTTCTTTTTTCTTTTTTCCTACCGCCTTTTTTCTTTCTTTCTTCCTACCGCCTTCCCTTCTTTTTCTTTCCTCCTCCTCCCTTGTCTTTTTTTCCTTTTTCTTTCCTCCTACCGCCTTCCTTTATGTTTCTTTTTCTTTTTTCCTACCGTTTTTTTTCTTTCTTTCTTCCTACCGCCTTTCCTTCTTTTTCTTTCCTCCTCCTCCCTTCTCTTCTTTTTCCTTTTTCTTTCCTCCTACCGCCTTCCTTTATGTTTCTTTTTTCTTTTTTCCTACCGCCTTTTTTCTTTCTTTCTTCCTAACGCCTTCCCTTCTTTTTCTTTCCTCCTCCTCCCTTGTCTTTTTTTTCCTTTTTCTTTCCTCCTACCGCCTTTCTTTATGTTTCTTTTTCTTTTTTCCTACCGCCTTCCCTTCTTTTTCTTTCCTCCTCCTGCCTTCTTTTTCTTTTTTCATTCTTACTACAGCTTTCCGTTCTTTTTTCTTTTTTCCTACCGCCTTTTTTCTTTCTTTCTTCCTACCGCCTTTCCTTCTTTTTCTTTCCTCCTCCTCCCTCCTCTTCTTTTTCATTTTTCTTTCCTCCTACCGCCTTCCTTTATGTTTCTTTTTTCTTTTTTCCTACCGCCTTTTTTCTTTCTTTCTTCCTACCGCCTTCCCTTCTTTTTCTTTCCTCCTCCTCCCTTGTCTTCTTTTTCCTTTTTCTTTCCTCCTACCGCCTCCCTTTATGTTTCTTTTTCTTTTTTCCTACCGCGTTTTTTCTTTCTTCCTACCGCCTTCCCTTCTTTTTCTTTCCTCCTCCTCCCTTGTCTTCTTTTTCCTTTTTCTTTCCTCCTACCGCCTTCCTTTATGTTTCTTTTTTCTTTTTTCCTACCGCCTTTTTTCTTTCTTTCTTCCTACCGCCTTCCCTTCTTTTTCTTTCCTCCTCCTCCCTTGTCTTCTTTTTCCTTTTTCTTTCCTCCTACCGCCTTCCTTTATGTTTCTTTTTTCTTTTTTCCTACCGCCTTTTTCTTTCTTTCTTCCTACCGCCTTCCCTTCTTTTTCTTTCCTCCTCCTCCCTTCTCTTCTTTTTCCTTTTTCTTTCCTCCTACCGCCTTCCTTTATGTTTCTTTTTCTTTTTTCCTACCGCTTTTTTTCTTTCTTTCTTCCTACCGCCTTTCCTTCTTTTTCTTTCCTCCTCCTCCCTTCTCTTCTTTTTCCTTTTTCTTTCCTCCTACCGCCTTCCTTTATGTTTCTTTTTTCTTTTTTCCTACCGCCTTTTTTCTTTCTTTCTTCCTACCGCCTTCCCTTCTTTTTCTTTCCTCCTCCTCCCTTGTCTTTTTTTTCCTTTTTCTTTCCTCCTACCGCCTTTCTTTATGTTTCTTTTTCTTTTTTCCTACCGCCTTTTTTCTTTCTTCCTACCGCCTTCCCTTCTTTTTCTTTCCTCCCCCTGCCTTCTTTTTCTTTTTTCATTCTTACTACAGCTTTCCGTTCATTTTTCTTTTTTCCTAGCGCCTTTTTTCTTTCTTCCTATCGCCTTGCGTTCTTTTTTCCTTCCTCTTCCCGTCTTCCCTCCTTTTTCCTTTTTCCTTCTTCCTTCCGCCTTGCCTTCCTTTTCTTTGTTCCGTTTTTCTACCGCCTTCCATTCCTTCTCTTGTTACCTTCTTCTTACCGCTTTTCCTTCCTTTTCTTTTTTCTTTCTTCCTACCTTCCTTCCTTTCTTTTTCTTTTTTCCTTCTTCCTAAGACCTTCCCTTCTGTTTCTTTGTTTCTTTCTTCCTATCGCCTTCCGTTCTTTTTTCCTTCCTCCTCTCGTCTTCCCTACTTTTTCCTTTTTCTTTCTTCCTTCCTTCCGCCTTTCCTTCCTTTTCTTTTTTCCGTCTTCCTACCGCCTTCTTTTTCTTTTTTTAAAAATCTTCCTACCTATTCCTCATCTGTTTTCCTTCCTCCCAACCGCCTTCTGTTCTTTCTCCTTTTCCTTCTTCCTATCGCGTTCCCATTTTTTCTTCTTCCTGTCGCCTTCCTTTTTTTTCCTTCTTCCTACCGTCTTTCCTTCCTTTTTCTTTTTCTTTCTTCCTATCGCCTTTCCTTCTTTTTTTTTTCCTCGACATCTCATGAAGACATCATGTGTTACTTCCAAACGATACCGTCTTTCCTTCATATGTTTTATCATCTCATTGCTTTCATTCGACCCTCACGTGTCCGCTTTCCACGAATCCTTCTTCCTATCTTTCCACGTATGAAATTCAACCTATCTTTTGTTTTCTTTTCCTTTTATCGCTCTTTTCGTTCATCTTGTCTATCATTACACTGACCACTGTCCACAATTATTTACTTTAAAACTAGCTCACCGGTAAGGTTTGTATAAAAGTTCCATTGTAGTCGTCTCATATCCTGTAGTCAGTCACGACGGCTGTTGACTAGCAGCTCATGTCTGTACGCACAGACTATATGGACATAGCTTAAAAATACCAATTGTAATCAGTTTCCAAAGCTTACATAACGTCCTTTGTCAAACGAACACTAACATAACTTTCTACGGTTAACATTTTATTAGACAGATCCCATCGCCCAAGAACGTGGAAAGCTGATTGCTTCTATACAAGTTCGATTTTATTATCAGAGATCAATGGTACCCAACTGAATTGAATCTACTGTCGATAATGGGAGTGATTTTAATGTGGTTTAAAATTAGTGAAATGTTAAATGATGGATCGATGTCTGGGGGATAATAAAGGATAATGAATTAGTGTAAATCAGGCCAGTTAAATCGAGCGGTAACGTCAGCCTTTTGAATTTTAATTTCTTTATGCTAGGAACCTAATATGCGGTTAAAGAATCACTTAATATAAACGTTTATTGAGTGATGTTGTTGAATGGCCGTTAAGAGAAGGAATAAAGTGTAGTTTATGAGGATATGTAAGATAGACAACGGTTGTTACTAGACTTGAAGAGATTAAGGTTGTAAGGACCAGGGAAATATCATCTCAGGAGTCTGTTCTACCAAGTAGCCGTTCTCGGAAAAAAGAGCTGTCTGAATTGATCGCCCTTCTTACATATGGAATAATTAGGGAAAGAGGAAGATTTGACGCTGGATAGTTGGCATGACGTAGCTGTAAATATCAAAATTCGTGGAACTGAGGAATATATTGGGTTGGTGCAAAAATAATGAAGTAATAATGTCGTTTTTTGACGTATTTTTTAACGTCAAAAAACGACATTATTACGTCATTATTTTTGCACCAACATAATAGTACATCTGGACATTTGAAAGGGGAAAGGAGCCGTAGGACGAGAAACAATTCATTACCAGCAAGGCTGCTGAACCCTTTTGAGCTCTACCAAGTTTGGGAAATGAGTGTTGCTCAACTCAACACCAGCCCAGATATGGCAAACTATACTCTATTTTGGGTCTCTGCAAAGATAGAACACGGTAGGGGGCAACCTGGTGAAGGCCACGTAAATAAACCAAAGTAAATAGCCGATTAATAGCAAATAGTAAATAGCCAATTTTCCAGCATCTATCGCGATGCATCGTATATACTTCTATTAGGTTGGTGCCAAAATAATGACGTAATAATGTCGTTTTCTGATGTATTTTTTAACGTCAAAAAACGACATTATTACGTCATTATTTTGGCACCAACCTAATACATTCGATCTAGAGTGAACGAGCCTCAGCTGACGTTCAAGTTAAGGAGCCTCATTGACAGTGTAACCGTTCATCATAACTAGAAAAAATAAAAGGTTATGGCTCTCCACAACATCCTGTTCCTCATTTACATTATTCAGACTGTTATCCTCATTACCATATTCCGTCCTGTGTAAGACGATAAACTACGTCCAACAGCAAGACCTCTAATCAGGAGGTTTTGTGGAGCGTGGAACCGCCTCTTAATTGCTGGTGTTCCCAGGTCCACCCTGACCCAGGGTGGTAGCACCTGTTAGGGTAACAGGTATGGGCAAATAGTTAACACTCAAACTTGTGTAAAAATAGGCGTTAATACCAGAACTACTTTGTAATAATAATAAAAAATTATTACCAGCAATAATTTTTGAAGGAAGAATTATTATCAGCAATACTTTAAAAAAATACCAGCAATACAAATAGCTATACATTAAAAATATATATATATATAAGCAGCTACAGCCTTCTTCAAGGAAAAATATTCCCAGAAATAGATTTTTGATGAAAAACATTACCAGCAATAAAAAATTTGTCGGCATTAAATAACCCATTGAGGTTGATATGCCGTAAAACAAACCAAATCATTGCCATATTCACAACATTTCGGCCGTTGTACGCTCTGACCTTCTTCAGGTGATTGGAATTTCGAACCATACCCTTTATTTCGACCACCAGGGGTAAAGTGTTCCAGTTCCACGTATCATGCCTCTTCCGGATGTTTCATTTACTTCCCTTTAGCTCAGCTTTCCAAGTTTGGTTCACCACTGCTGTGACCTGGTATTGAACTCACAACTCTTTGGGTCTTGTTACCGGCTCTAACCAACGTCTTTATCAACTTGTCCATATGTCCTTGAGGACGAAACGTTGTGAATATGTTAAAGAAGATGAGGATAACAGTCCGAATAATTTAAATAATGTAAATAATCACAATACCTCATTTCAGAGATATAGACAGATATTCTCGTCCCGTGTAGCTATTAATAAACTTTGCCTTTCTCTTATTTCTCCAAAACCCTTCTCTGCCATCCATTTATTTAAGGGCACTAAGTTTGTTATGCATTGTTTTCCTTTGCTTCGCTTGCCCTCTATCTGTCCCGTGAGTATCAGATTTTCCAAGCCCTCTTTCCCCATTCTGTGCCTCAGAATCTTCAACTGTCAATTTCAGAAGTTAAGTATAAGTTTCATTTTTGTTTCCTTTTTCTCTAAAATTCCGTCGTTGCTCACATGTTCGGTCCATGGTATCCTCAGCATCCTTCTGTAGAACCACATTTCTGTTGCTTGAAGTCTCTTCTTCATCTGTTAGGAGATTGTTCAGCAATTACTGCCATATAGGAGACAGATATCACGTAAAAAGTTTTACTATTTCTTAATACTCTGCTTAGCTTTTGGAAGGCATCTTTGGCTATCCCGATACGCCTTCGGATTTCAGTGTCACACTTTCCGTCCTCTGTTAAACCATTTCTCACATATTTGAATTTCAGCACTTGTTTGATTTTGTTATCTCCGATTTACACTTTGCACTTTGGGCTCATCTTGCTGCGAACAACCATGCATTCTGTCATCCTTCAGTTGATGTTTAATCCTTTGTTTTCGTTTCACTTCTCTACCTTCTGTGGGAATTTTGGTATTTCCCCATTATACGGTTAGAGCTCCATCTAGAACAGAATCAACTGTCAGGCTCAATAATCATCTAGATATTTTGAGGTGCACTAATAAAATGTGGTATCACCTGCCTGGATATGAACTACAAAAGATCTGAGAATGTTCACTGGCTGATCGTTAAGATAATGCAGAAAGCGGAGAGAGAGAAAGAGAGAGAGAGAGAGAGAGAGAGAGAGAGAGAGAGAGAGAGCCGAACACATGACCAGTTACCTCTTTTTAGAGAGTATTCATTAATGCGTAGCGTGTATTCAAGAGAGAGAGAGAGAGGGGAGGGAGAGGGAGAGGGGGGGAAGGCTTTACTTAATTCGGATACCTCACCGTCGGGCCAGGGTTAGCGAGAATACTTTCTACAAATTTTAGTCTTTCCACACAGAGAAAAGATGACACAAAGTCTTTGTTTTTAAAGGTAGGAACCCACACACATTTGGATGAAAAAAAAAAATTGCACAGTTCTAGCGGCAAAGGCGCCATAATTACTTCATAGACTTGACATCGTTAGTGCAATGAGAGACTACCTCCCACACCCAAGGTACCAAAATTCTCGTAAGGAAAACGGATAGGTCTATTTAGCACGCTATTTCTGCAGTTGTGATTTAGATCTTTATCGTCTTTTCTACACTTGTTGCTTTGTGCCAAACTAAATAAAAAATACGTATATATATATATATATATATATATATATATATATATATATATATATATATATATATATATATATATATATATATTTACTTAAGCTTCGAAGGCGTTTCACTGTGGTGCTGTGTTTAGCAATCTCGTCTCGTAAACAATTATTGCTTTAATTTGGTTGGTCAAACGAAATTCAAGAAAATTACTTTATGCTTGTGTTAGAATTTCGCTAGGCAGACCACCGAATATGGAAACCAGATTATTTCTTATACAGGTTCGATTTACTCATCAAAGCTAATCATAGTCATCTTACTCGACTCCGTTCATCATCATCATCATCATCATCATCATCATCATCATCATCATCATCATCATCACTCACATGGCCGCGTGTGATGGTAGTGCCGCTGCGCAGACGAGCACATGACCAGTTGCCTCTTTTTATCTGGATGTGAAACGCGGAGAGGGAATTCCTTAATGCGTAGCGTGTATTCAACAGGCGGACCTGGCGGAGCCCATCCCTCTCCAGGTCTATCCACAGCCATTGTCTTCCACCCTGAAGGACTCGCCTTGGTCACGGACACGTATATCTGTCGATTTAATCAGGAGACGGGCATACGCCGTCTGGCCGCTGAATTCAGTATTCTAGATTGAAGTTAACGGCCACGGTGTCACCATCGCACTGGTTGTATTCATAGCTACCCAGGCCTGGTTTATTCAATTATACCACCTGACCGTTGACCCTATATGAATATTGATTATAAGGGTTTAGCATAGTTACTCTGTGTTGTATTAAACTTGTCAATACTCAGATATTTTATGAGAATATCTGAGTATTAAGTGTTTATTTTTCCTTATCGTTCGGCCATCCTTCATTTGCCCAGTGATTTCGTCATTCGATAATTTTTGCTTATGGATGACTGGTTAGTTTCGTTGCATTCGTTTAAATTACTTTTATTTAACATCCTTTTTACGGTATTAATTAACTCTTTAATAAGAACTAGAAAGACCCGTGGAAATTTCAGGGTTTTCCTATTTTGATATTCGGATAAATCTTAATTCTTAAGTTAATATTTGAATAAACTCATAGCGATTTCTAAGACAATAAAGTATCTGTAGAAATTCCTCTATCGCATCGTTAAATATTGAAGCTTAATAATTTTAAGAATCATAAATATGAATGCTTGTCGATAAGTTTTAAGAAGTGGGTACAAATGAAAAGATTTAGAATTGACAATTTCATTGAAACAGCCGTTAAAATCTTCTATGTTTCTTTCTATTGTCCTTCGTGAAACTACTTAATGTTCATGCGTAGTAATATTCCGTCTTCTAATTGGAATAGTTATATAGCCTGGATATTCCGGCTATGTTAATTGGTTAATCTGTATACCACAACATTTTTCTTTCTTTCTTTCTTTCTTTCTTTCGTAGGCTCGGTCAAAAATCCCCGTAGAACCCGCATAAACGGGTCTTCCTCCCCGAACGAAAATCTGCCCTTCGGCACAGCCTCGTCCAGGTTCCTTTCTGCCTAAGGCAGAGACTTCGACAGGAGCTGCGAACAGTCACAGCCTCGAAAGAACAGTCTATCGCTGTTAATATTTAACATCCCCCGACCTGCATGAGGGATATATGTGGCACAAGGTCGAGTTTAACATGGGTCATCCGAGCCCGTAGGCTCGTCCCCAAAATCCCCGTAGAACCCGCATAAACGAGTTCGGGTCTGTCTAACTCCTGGAGCTGCGAACAGTCACTCACTGTCTATCACTGTTAATAGTTAACAGCCCCTTCCACGAGGGATATATGTGGCACACGGCCGAGTTTATTGTGGGTTCTCCGAGCCCGTAGGCTCGGCCGAAAATATTCCCTTAGAACCCTCATAAACAGGTTCAGGGCCTGTCTATCTCCCTGGACGAACCTTTGCCCTTCGGCACAGCCTCGTCCGGGTTCCTCTCTGCCCAAGGCAGAGAGTTCGACAGGAGCTACGAACAGTCACAACCTCGGAAGAACAGGCTATCCTGACCTATGCCTACGTTTATGACGAGTGTAAAGCGGACCTATGTCTACCGTTTTGACTAGTGTAAAGCGGACCTATGTCTACCTTTATGACTCGTGTAAAGCGGACCTTTGTCTACCTTTATGACTAGTGTAAAGCGGACCTATGTCTACCTTTATGACTCGTGTAAAGCGGACCTATGTCTACCTTTATGACTAGTGTAAACCGGACCTATGTCTACCTTTATGACTAGTGTAAAGCGGACCTATGTCTGGCTTTATGAATAGTGTAAAGCGGACCTATGTCTACCTTTATGACTAGTGTAAAATGGACCTATATCTACCGTTTTTAATCTAGTTTAACCGAGCCTATACCTACCATTTTGACTCTAGTATAAAGCCGAGCTATTTTGTTTAAATCAGGCCTATATCCACCTTTCTGATTCTACTGTAAACCGGACCTATATATATCGTTTTTACTCTAGTGTAAACTGGACCTATGTCTACCTTTATAACTAGTGTAAACTGGATCTATTCCTACCTTTTCGACTCTAGTGAAAACCTTACCTATATCTAGCATCTTAGGTTAAGTGAAAAGCTGATGTGTCTCTCCATCTTTTCGACTCTTGTACAAAATATAAAGGCTTTTTAATCTAATCAGACTATTTGTTTTAAGGACAGGATTGATTGGATCATTTTCTACGGTTTATCAACACTTTGCAGGTTATTTAAAGTCAGAAAATATTTTTAGATAGCAAGAATTTTTGTTTTTGACATCATAATTAATTAGTGATGATAGAAGGTAGAGAAGAGGTGGATTCATGCCTTTCCCAATGTTATTTCTGCGCAAGTGTATATAACGAACCCGACTGGATTTGGAACTCGGCTCTCCAATTAAACATTCCGAGCCGTTATTCATTACACCACCCGCACATCCAAGTATACATCAACTGTCCAAAGCGGTCACCCATCTATGTACTGACAAAGCACAGCATTGTTTAACTTTGCTGATCGTACGGGGGCGGTGTGTTAACGTGATGCAGCTGTAAGCTGATTCGACTACAAAGTAAACCCGTACTAGGACTGATTCTAGTACAAACCCGACGCGTGTCTGGCTAATATTTTTTCGAAATGATTTATAAATTTCCGAATCCTTATATGTTACACCACCCCGACATCCAAGCTTGCAGCAATTAGTATTCCCAATCGGTCACCTATCTAGGCAGTTACCAGGCTCGACGTTGCTTAACATCGATGATCGTCAGAAAACCAGTGTTCCTTATAGCACCTAGTATTCCCGAGCAGTCACCCATCTAGGTACTGAACAGGCTCGACGTTTCTTAACTTCAGTGATCGTAAGAAAACCAGTGTCACTTATAGCACCTAGTATTCCCGAGCGGTCACCCATCTAGGTACTGACCAGGCTCAATGTTGCTTAACTTCAGTGGTCGTAAGAAAACGAGTGTTTCTTATAGCACCTAGTACTCCCGAGCGCCCACCTGTCTAGGTACTGACCAGGCTCGACGTTGCTTAACTTCAGTGGTCGTAAGAAAACCAGTGTCTCTTATAGCACCTAGTATTCCCGAGCGGTCACCCATCTAGGTAATGACCAGGCTCGACGTTGCTTAACTTCAGTGATCGTAAGAAAACGTATTTCTTATGGCACCTAGTATTCCCGAGCAGTCACCCATCTAGGTACTGAACAGGCTCGACGTTTCTTAACTTCAGTGATCGTAAGAAAACCAGTGTTTCTTATAGCGACTAGTATTCCCGAGCGGTCACCCATCTAGGTACTGACCAGGCTCGACGTTGCTTAACTTCAGTGATCGTTAAAAAACCAGTGTTTCTTATAGCACCTAGTACTCCCGAGCGCTCGCCTATCTAGGTACTGACCAGGCTCGACGTTGCTTAACTTCAGTGGTCGTAAGAAAACCTGTGTTTCTTATAGCACATAGTGTTCCCAATTGGTCACCCATCTAGGTACTGACCAGGATCGACGGTGGTTATCGTATATACTCGCGTATTATGCGACTTTTGAAGACTTCATTCTGAAGCTAATTTTAATGAGGTCGCATCATACACGAGATATAAAATTAGCGTATGTACTGCTGGCCCTGGCTACGCCGTTAACCAAACTATATATCCATTTACTGTAGACAAAATAGCTTCAAAATTACGTATGGGAGCCGATCTTTCAACGTGGACTGGCCATAAGCCACAAATAATGGTGGATATATAATTGAATAAAATGTATGAATTTATAAACAAAATCGGAAATTATTTACGGCTCGACCTAGTTTGCAAGAGTATGGGTTTGTTTTAAATTCTGGGTAAATTATATAGTTTATTCATCCATACTTTCTTACAAATAAAATAAAAATGCCAAAACATCGGGATTGATTTTCGTTGATCGTACAGAAACCAATGTTTCAACGTGACAAGTTTGTAAGCTGATTTGAGTACAAAGCAAACCCGTACTAATTATTTGATTCTAGCGCAAACCGGGCCCGTGTCTAGTTATTACTTTTAAACTCTGTTTCAAGCCAGACTGACGTGTAGCTTCTTGATTCTAGTTCAAACTGGGCCTTTTTCTAGATTTTTGATTCTCAGGTGAAACAGAATTATATTTAACATTTTGTCTCTAGTGCAAACTACATTTGTATCAAAGTATTTGATTCGAGTACAGACCAGACAATTATCAGGCTTTTGACTTTAAGACCTGACTGATATCAAGCTTTTTTAAAAATTCTAATTGAAACGGAACCATAGCTTTCCGATTCTGGTGCGAAACGGTCATTTATTTAGATGTGCAAAACCGATTTGATTGGTTGATTTTGTTTAGCGACATATCAACACCTCTATAGGTTATTTAATGCCAAAATCTAAATATTTTGTACGTAAATTTATGTTTTAACTACATGTTTTTGTACATAATTTTATACTTTCACGGTAAAAGTATGTTATTTTTTAGATCATAAAACGTATTGTTGATAATTTTACTATAAAAATGTATTTTTATATTTTTTTAGTGTTGCTTTGATTGGTCATTTTATTATAAAAAATGTACTGTTGATTTTTGTTTGAGGGTTCACTACCTATAGCTGAGCCCATAACAGGTACTACCACTCCAGATCAGAGTGGACCTGGGAACAAGAGCAATTAAAAGGGGGTTCTACGCTTGTTAAATCTCCAATCTCCTGATCAGAGGCCTTGCTGCCGGATGTAGTTTATCGTCATACCAGGACGAGTGAAAAACCGACTTTTAGCTAAAGTGTTTATATTCTTTGACTCTTATGAGTACTGTTTCACAGTGTGTCGCTTTTTCACACTTAAACGTATAATGCTGTGAATAAAATGAAAAACAAAAACATATAAGCGAAATATTTTCTGGCTAGTTAAAAAAAAAAAAAAACAACCTCCAGAGTTATACAGAAAGTTTGGTTAAGATAAAACGTAATTGGTTTTGACGTCTATATCAAACGTTTCAGATTGAAAATGAGTATGCCCAATCATATACATTATCAGTCAACGGCGAGGAATGGTATATCCGTTAAAAATGGGAGGGAAAAGAAAGGCGATAAAACCAGCCAGATTAAGCAGCATGAGTTAAAAATCATAGTCAGAGCTGTTTACAGTCGTAACCGACTCATTGTGAACTTAGGAAAGAGCGAGCCGTATTTTCGTATTCATTATTATTCGTCATAGTTTTCTGGTTTTAGGAAATAATGAAGATTAAGGAGACGGCAAAGTAGATTATATTATTATAATTATGCTTGTCCTTCTCTTAGTTAGTTTGCACAGTCGTTACGCCCTGCCAGTTCCTCATAAATAATTGTCTGTACCGCAAGACAGAAAGAAAGGTGTGATACTATATAGATTAACCAATTAACATAACCGGAACACAGAGGCTATATAACTCTTCCAAATAGAGGAGAAATACTACTACGCGTGAGCATTGGGGCACCTCGAGGCGGTGTAATGGTTAGCAAGCTTGCCTCGCTAAAACAATAGTGAGTTCGATTCTCGCTAGGTGCCTCCTACTTTCGGCCTTGTGCCACATCTAAGCTACGCTTGGAAAATCACTACGCATGAGCATTTTATAGTTGGAATCTGTTACTCAGCTCTTAGGACAATCCGGACAAGACTATAGTGGACCCGTTCATGCGGGTTAAAAAAAGGGAATATTTTGACCGAGCCTACGGGCTTGGAGAACCCACGTTAAACCGGTCTTGTGCCACATGCAACCCTCGTGGGGGCGGGTAGCTAAATATACTACGCATGAGCATTTTATAGTTAGGATCTGTTCCTCAACTCTTAGCTGCTGTCGAACACTCTGCCCGAAGCCAGAGAGGAACCCGGACGTGGCTATGACAAAGGGCAGAGTCTCGTCCGGGAAGATAGAAAGACTCGAACCCGTTTATGCAGGATTTACGGGGAAGTTTTGACCGAGCCAATAGTCTCGAATTGTCCCACATTAAATTCGACCTTGTTCCACATCCTACCCCGTGGGGAGGTTGGTAAATATTACTACGCAAGAGCGTTGAGGGCCTTGAGAGTTCACAATAGAAAGAAAAATGGAAGTGTTTAACGGCTGTTCCAATGAAATAGAAAAATTTTAAATTTCAAATATTTTCATTTGTATCCCCTTATTTCTTAAAATAACTACCATGATTCACATTCATGATTATTATTGTAATATTTTGTTAAAGTTGTTAAGCTCAAATACAGTAGAATACCTCGTATCCGGAATCATCATATCCGGAATCCGTCATATCCGGTATCCCTCATATCCGGACACGATTTTGATGTGTATATTTGAACTATTTGGGTGATATGTAACTGATTTGAAACTTCTGTTTTAGCAGCTATTTCAGTGAGATGGAAAAAAATTGTCACTTTCAAAATCTTTCAAATTTTCTCATTTGTACCCCCTTACTTCTTAAAATAACGACCAGCGTTCATATTTATGATTGCTATCGCAATATTTTGTTAAAGTTGTTAAGCTCACATATTTAGCGATAGGGGAATTTCTACGGATATTTTATTATCGTAGAACTCACCATGAGCTTACTCAGAATTAAGATCCATCTGAATATTAAAACAGGAAAACGGTGGGATCTTCACGGGCTAAAACTAGTTTAATTACACTTTGTTGGGGCATCAAATAGAATTAAGGCTGCTTGTAATTTGTTCGGGTTTACATTTATTTAACCTTTTTGAATTTTCTTATGTGTACCAATCATTGCTATTTTAAAATTGTAGTGTTTTTTATTTTGTTACTATTTGAGCAAAGTTTTAATTAAAAGAAATTAAAAGTAAAAATTAGTCAAAATTATTAATCATTATTATTCGTCATAATGGCTGACAAAAATTAATAATTCAAGGGAAGTAACTCTATTGAAAAATTTGTTATAAAGTCTGACCGTCCTGGCTAAGACGATAAACTACGTCCAACATCAAGGCCTCTGATCAGGAGATTTTGAGGAGCGTGGAACCACCTCGTAAATGCAGGTGTTCCCGGGTCCACTGTTAGGATCCCAGCTATGGGCAATACGTTAACCCGAAAATTGGGGTCAAACACTATGAAAGTGTAAAATTGGTTTTAATACCAGCAATAAATGTTTCGAGAAAAAATTATTACCAGCAATTCATTTTTGAAGAAAATAAATATTGTCAGCAATACACTTTTAAGGAAAAAATATCAGCTATATATTTTTGAAGGAAAAAATATTGTCAGCAATACATTTTTGTAAATAATTATTACCAGCAATACATTTTAAAAAAAAAAAATATTACGAGCAATACATTTTTGGAAAAAATATTACCAGCAATAAAAATCTTGTCGGCATTAAATAACTCGTTGAGTTTAATATGCCGTAAAACAAAACAAAACAAACAAACAAACAAACAAAAAACAAAGCAAAACAAAAAAAAAAAAAAAAAAAACATAATGGCTGACAAAAGTTAATAGTTCAAGGGAAGTAATTCTATTTTAAAAAATTGTTTCGACTCCAGTTTTAATTTATTTTTATTTTTATTATTCATTTTTATTTTTTTGCTATTGAGTTCAACTTGTAGGGGCAGTCCTGCTATATGGCAACGAATGCTGGACAATCTCGTCACAGATGAAAAAAGAGACTTGAATCAAATGAAGTATGGTTCTACAGAAGAATGATGAGGATACCATGGACGAACCATATAACGAACGACGAAGTTATCGAGAAAAAAAAAAGGACATCAGAAACAGAGAGTTGAAATTATTAGGGCAGAGTAATAGATTGAGGAATCAGAGACACGAGTTCGAATTCCAGTCGATCACGTGCTAATACCAATGGCAAAGTATGGATCCAAATCTTCCAGCTATGGGTAAACAGTAGGGCAGACTGGGTTTTATAGCCTTGGGTGGCAACCGGACTAAACTGTAAACAAAAGTGTATGTCGCCCTGGTGAAGCATATTGTATGCAGTTAAAAAAAGGATCGGTAACATTGACAAGGTGATCTCGACTACGGTTGAAAAAAATAATGTGGAGAGAGGATTTGGAAAATAAGATACTTATAGAATAGATTAATAGCAAGAAGAAAAAGGGGAAAACAATGCATAATCTAACTAAAGAGTTTCAGTAAAATAGCAGAACAATGTTTAGGAGATACACCGTTGTGCAAATTAATAGAAACAACCGCTTTAGTTTACTTTCTTCCGACATACGGTCAGTTTTACACCCACTGGAGTGACAGGGTGTAATCGATTTCTATTTTTTTTACCTCAGATTAGGTCATTTGCAGTGGTGTGCAGTAATATGAATCTATTTTCGGGGTGTATAATTAAATTTGTTTGACCTTGAAAAATATTGCGTCATCCGTGATTGCATCAGATTTTAATCACACCCAGACACTATTGTCTCGACTGTCGATTAGTTGTCCCACGGCCATTGTCTGCGATGAAAGTTACTCCAAGGAAGCGTACGAAAATTGTAACGCTGCACGAACACACTGGCAAGCCTTACCAAGCAGTAAATCAAAGTACTATAGACTGGTCAGGAAACTCTCCTGATTTAAATCCAATCGAGAATCTGTGGTGAATCTGCAAGGAACGACTTTGTGGAATAGACATACGAAGAACTAACATGTGCACTGGGTCATGTTTATTGGAAAAATACGGAAAAAGTATGTAATAACGGAATTATACGTTTTATTTCAATAAATTTCCACAAGGGTGTAGTAACATGCTTAAATTCATGCAATCGGAAGGTCAGGAATAAAAGCTTCTCAGTGCGGTTGCCATGAAAATGTTTGTAGAAACGACACAGGGAAGTCGAGATGCCAGATCAGGATCGATTATATTGCAGATACTTCTTTGGATTTTGTCAAGGAGCTCGAGATGAACAGCAGGAGCACCATGACAGATATGGCGAGTTTGAGCAAAATGGCGAAACAATGTTTCGGAGATATAACAAAACAATGGAGAGCTACAATGGAGAGGAAATTATGGATAGCGATGATCGCCAACGTTCTGAAAGGACATAGCACATAGAAGAAGAAATTGTTTACTCAGTACCGCAGATTTAAAAAAGAGTACGATAGAAAGCAGCTAAAAATTAATATGAAAGAAAAAGCGAGTGAAACTAATATTGCTTAAAAAGAATTACACTTAACTTCGAATTAAATGTATTAGATGACAGTGAAGAATTATTTCTTTGGTATTAGTATGAAAAAGAAAACATTATTTTAGTTCCGAATTTTAATCAGAATTTAATATATTGTACAAAGTCTTTGAAAAGTACACATGGAAAACGCAACCGGTGAGAATCATATTTCGTCTCATTGATTTTATTTAACGGATCGGATGCGTGCGGGAATTCATTATCACAAAAGAGAAAAAAATAAATTTAGTAAGAAATCTAAAAAAAAAAAATAAATAACATTGAAAATAACCTTATCTCCCTCTGCAGAAGAAGAAAATCATAGAATTCGGAATTTCAGAATAATAGTCTGTTCATATGCCGATCGATTGATTGAAATCCAATCGAGAATCTGTGGTCAATCTGTAAGTAAAGTGAGATGGACATGCAAAGTACTAACGTCTTCACTGGGTCATGTTTCATTGGAAAAAATACGAAAATAAAAGTAAATAATAACGGAAGCATACGTTTTCTTTCAATTAATTTGCTCAAGGGTGTAGTACAGCGCAGATAATGTAAGATATTTCAGCCAAAAGAAATGCTGTAATCTAAACAAATAAAACAATGAACGACCGACAATAAATCCAAATAAATGAATAAGTACATTAAGTAAAAAAAATATAAACAAATTAACAAACGACTAATGCAAACATAAACACAAATAAATGTAATAATAATAATAATAATAATAATAATAATAATAATAATAATCAACAAATAATTAAGTCATCAATAATAAATAATGAGGAAAATGTCAACAAACGACGCTGTAAATTAACTGCAAATAACTGCATTCGGATGCACCATTATTTCTTAAAACACTGGTCAACAGTCAATTGTCATCAGGGATTTTATGGGCTGTATTATTGTATTGTATTATATTATATTATATTATATTATTATATTATAATAATATTAATACATTATTATATTACATTATAAAAATATTATTCTATGTTATTATATTATGTTATATTATAAAAATATTAATGCATTATTATATTATAATAATATTATTATATATTATATTATTATATTATAATGATATATTATATAAAATATTATTACATTATATTATAATAATATTATATTATAGTAATATTATTATATTATATTATTATAATAATTTTATATTATTGTATTATAATAATATTATTATATTATAATAATATATTATATTATAATAATATTATTACATTATATTATTATATTATAATAATACTATTATATATTACATTATAATAATATTATTATTTTATATTGTAATAATATTATTATAATATATTATATCATTATATTATATTATAATAATATTATATTATAATAATGTTATTATATTGTATTATAATAATCTCCATCTATAAGGTAGGATGTGTGTGTGTGTGTGTGTGTGTGTGTGTGTGTGTGTGTGTAACGAATGCACAGCCGCAATTTTCGACGGATTTGCACCAAAATTTACATGCACATGCTCCAAGTTAGCGAAAAGGCGAAGACCGACTTTGCATTTCCCAACTCCCATCGATAGTGGAAATAGTCGATTTTTCATGCTTCTACGGCAGTTTTCCTGTAGTTTGCGTGAGAGCCAATAGATGGCTGCCACTAATAGGCAGGAAGATTCTATTGGCCAGCGTGAGAGCCAACAGCTGACTGACACGAATGTTAACTAGCATGTTAGCATGCAAAAAACAATCGATACCTGCATTCGTTACAAGTGGGAAAAATTTAAATCTGCATGGCACTTTACTCTAATTGGCTCATTCGCTTGCTTAAACTCAACGTTGATTCTGATTCCGCTGAACTGGGTTGGGTGTGAAAAAGTATTTGTTGTTAACATTCTTTTTTCATTCGGTTTTTCCAGTTACGGGTCCTTTTTTAAAGCTTATCGTTTTGTGTTCATTTTGTTTAGTTCTTTTTTCGTAAGAGATTTAATGTTTAGTATAGAGCTTAGAAAAATTTCGCAGTGTGAGATAGGTAAGAAGTAAGGCATGTAGCAACGGCAAAAGGCACTCCTTTTAAGGCAAAGAAGGGCAAAAATATTTTAAGTCAAGTGATAGCGATTGCTGTATGTCGTACGATTTTTGAATCAAGCCCGGGCAACGCCGGGCCATGCTGCTAGTATTATAATATTATTATATTATTATATGAGCATATTATTATATGTAAATGTGTCCGCTAAAAAATGTAATCCGATTTCTTCTATCAGGCAAAATTTCTCTAATGAAAGCTTAAAAATCTTTGCCCATATCACAAATAATAATTCCATCTCTGTACGTGTGATGGCTTTTTCTCTCTGTTCCTAGCATCACTACTCTTTCTGCAGGATTTATTATCGCTTTCGTCTATTTTTTTCTTATTAATTGACCCTTCTGTCGACGAGATCGACTCTTTTTTATAAAACTGATAATGGTGTGGCGTGATGTTGAAAGGATGACTACTTAAGTCGACTGACCTGCAAAAGTAATCAACACATCTTTCTCATTAAAAAACATTTGTTTTTTTATTCGATGGAACAAATACATTGAGTCAATTGCATCGTCCACCAGGAAAGTTGGCTCTCTGTGCCGCGCCAGGAAATTTTTCTCCCCTGAATCGATACTTCAAATATACAAAACGACCATTCGCCCTTGCATGGAGTATTGCTGCCATATATGGTCTGGGGCACCTTCTGTTTACCTCGGAGTTCTTGACAAGATCCAGAGACGGATATGTAATGTGATTGGCCCTGATATGGCGTCTCGCCTGCAGCCACTATCTCACAGACGCGCCGTCGCCTCTCTCTGTCTCTTCTACAAATACTTTCATGGTAATTGCTCCGATGAGCTGCTTTCACTGGTCCCCAGTCTCCATGAATACAAGCGCCCTACGAGGCTGGCATCCGCTCTCACCCTTACACTGTAGAAACTTTAAAATGTAGCCGTCTCTTCTACTCCAATAGCTTCATACCGCGCACCTCTCGCCTGTGGAACACCCTTCCCAATTACTGTTTCCCTGATAGCTATAATCTTCAACTATTCAAATGTCAATCGACATCTCCAGTAACCTTGATCTACTCACTATCCTTCCCTTCATCCTTTCTTCTATCACTCCTATTTGCTCTTGCTCCAAATCTTCTGCAACCCCCTGCATCCTAGTGGCTTCATGCCTTGCTCGGGGCGCAATGCTTAAAAAAAAAAAAGAAAAAAAAAGAAAAAGTATTCGCCTTCCACTTTATTTGTCTGACATTTCCAATGATAAATGAAAGACTTGTTGGGGAACAGAAATCTGTTTAATTGATTCGAGAATTTTACGCAAAAGTGAAAAAAAGATCTACACCTATTTAGAAAAACTCTAAATCGAGTAGAAAATTCATTAAGGCGAACAAAAATTTGTTCGATGTAAATAGGAGGAAGCGATCAGAATAGCCAAACAAGAAATGGATGTTAAAGGCTCGTACACAAATCCTGAGCTGGCATAATGTAAAGCTCTTTAGCGGCTGGAATGCCGTTCGCTTGCACAGACGCCTAAATAAAAAAAAATAAAAAATGGTCGGTGTTTTTTGCCGCCCTTTTGTTTCTGATTTAAGGTTATCTTGTTTTGCCTGATGCTTGGAAGCGATCCAATTAAATGCAAGTTTAATAGCGTTTATGCTTCAGACACCGAACGTACAGTCGTGAATAGACGACGGACAGCCGACAGGGTGGTTAGAAAAAGAGGAGAAGATATAGACAGAACCAAAACTGATGATGCTGCCTATCGCTGAATATTTATAACATTATCTATCTATCTATCCGAGTCTGTTCCTTATCTATCTATCTATTTTGTTCATTTTCATTTCTCTCTGTCAGTCTGTTCCTTATCTATCTATCTATCTATCTATCTATCTATTTTCCTCTCTCTCTCTCTCTTTCAGTGTGTTCCTTTTCTATCTATCTATCTATTTTCCTCTCTCTCTCTTTCAGTCTGTTCCTTTTCTATCTATCTATCTATCTATCCATCTATCCTGTTCATTTTCATCTCTCTCTCTCAGTCTGTTCCTTATCTATCTATCTATCCTGTTCATTTTCATCTCTCTCTCTCAGTCTGTTCCTTATCTATCTATCTATCTATCTATCTATCTATCTATCTATCTATCTATCCTGTTCATTTTCATCTCTCTCTCTCTCAGTCTGTTTCTTATCTATCTATCTATCTATCTATCTATCTATCTATCCTGTTTATTTTCGTCTCTCTCTCTCTTTCAGTCTGTTCCTTATCTATCTATCTATCTATCTATCTATCTTCATCGCAGAAGTAGATTTCATTTACGCTACTTTGAATATTTCTTTCGCTTCGATATTTAGAATTCGAGCAAAGACAATTTGTACGCGTCATTTTCAGTCCCTACAATTGGTAAATTTCTTTCCTCATGCCTCAAAACGAATTGTAACAAATTTCGACTTGCAGATTGATTGATTGATTGATCCACATCCACTCTATTGTCTGTTCAGTTATTCACTCAGAAGTTTTCTTCTTCTTCTTCTTCTTCTTCTTCTTCTTCTTCTTCTTCTTCGTCTTCTTCAGATCTCAATATCCGTTCATGAAGAGTTCCTATCGCCATGTTTTATTGAGCAGATGTATAACGGACAATTCTAAAGTATGTTCAAATATAAAGTGTTAGCACGAAAGAAAATTCTCTGTTAGGAAAAATCTTCGAAGTGGCTTTGAAGTTTAATTAACTTTATATTGCTTGAGAATCCTGTTCGGTATAGCACGTTGTTTAAATTCTTTACGAAATATAGATACTTCACACACACACACACACACACACACACACACACACACACACACACACACGTTTCTCTCTTTCTCTCTCTCTCTCTCTCTATATATATATATATATATATATATACTCTTGTGCAAATTAATTGAAACAACCACTTTAGTTTCCTTTCTTTCACCATACGGTCAGTTTTAGAGTGACAGGGTGTAATCGATTTCTATTTTTTCTCAGATTAGGTCTTTGCAGTGGTGGGTAGTAATATGAATATATTTTTTTGGAGGGTGGGGGTATGATGACAATTGTTTGGCCTTGCAAAATATTGCGTCATCCGAGATTGCATCAGATTTTAATCACTCCCAGAAACTATTGTCTCGACTGTTGATTAGTTGTCTCACGGCCATTGATAGCGATGGATGGTACTCCAAGGAAGCGCACGAAAATTGTAACGTTGCACGAACACACTGGCAAGTAAGCAAATCAAAGTACTATCGACTGGCCAGGAAACACTTTTGATTTAAATCCAATGAAGAATCTGTGATCGATCCGTAAGGAACGACTTCGTGGAATGGACATACGAAGTAGTAACATGTGCACTGGGTCATATTTCATTGGAAAAATACGAAAAAAAAGCAAACAATAACGGAAATAATCATTTTATTACAATTAATTTAATTAAGAGTATATATATATATATATATATATATATATATATATATATATATATATATATATTAGTATAAATGTTGATATAAACCAAATAATTAGATATTAATAACTGTATATATTTGCGTTAGCGTGCATACAAAGGTAAATGAATAAATATTGACTTAAATTTTATATAAGGTGTAAACAAAACAGTGCTCAATGCGGTTAGACAGAGCTAAGAATTATATATTTATAAATATATATACCTACGTTCGAAACTTCAAGTTGCACTACGAACGTATGCATATGTATATTTATTAATATATATATATATATATATATATATATATATATATATATATATATATATATATATATATATGGATTCTTCTTTTTTCATGTGCCATGTTGCTTCAGGACGTAGGCAATCATGGCTTTCCACAACTTCCTATTCCTTGTGGTTCTTAGTAATTTTTCTCATTTTGCTAAGCCCGAAACCGTCATCCATTCACATAAATTCCTCAGGTGCGTGAATCTCTGCCTCCCTATATCTCTCCTACCCTCAATATATCCGATGATCGTTAAGTATTCGCAGCCTTTTTCTCCTTATATTTCGAAGGAATTTCAGTGGGTTGTTTTCTCTAATTCTGAGTGTAACTGTTCTTTCTGTTGCCATATTCTTTAAGATGTTCCTGTTGCTCATTCTCTCCGTCCATGGAATTTTCAGTATCCTTCTGTAGAACCACATTTCTGCATGGCTGTATTTTCTCTTATCAGTGGGGGAGATTGTCTAGTATTCATTGCCCTATAAGATATCACACAGTAGTAATCCAGCACTATTTTCATTGTTTCTAACGAAATCTTTCTGTTTATCAGCACCTTGGAAATTTCGTTCGGTTTGCAGTGGTGGGTAGTAATATGAATATATTTTCGCGGTGTATGATGAAATTTGTTTGGCCTTGAAAAATACTGCGTCATCCGTGATTGCATCACACCAGACACTATTGTCTCGACTGTCGATTAGTTGTCTTACGGCCACTTTCACTTAATAAAGGAACGAATTTTTTGGCCTACCAATATATACCTGTTTTTTTTTTTTGTTTTTTTTTACAGTAGTGTTCATCCTGTACAGAGCATGATGTACAGTTTATGCAGATATGTGTGGAGGATAACTGTTGACCCTAGACTTAAACTGGTTAAGATTGTAGTGGTCATGAAAACGATCTCTTCGGAGTCGGTTCCACAAAGCAGCGGTTTGTGGGATGAAGCTGCTTGAGTGGAACTTACATCTCATCAGAGGAATATGAATGGAAGGAGGGTGGCATGGCGGATCATAGCCGTGAAGGTTAGAACAGGTGAAACTAAAGAGTGTAGATGCAACTTTTCTGTAGAGAATTCAATGACACGCCTTTGTCTCATATGCATTTTCATGTCAGACGCCGTTTTGCCAGGTTATCGTTCAGCCACTAATTGAAAAAGAAAAACAGTGTTATAACAGTGTTATAATAATGAAGTTCTGATTTGATTTTTAAATTAGTAGCTGAGCGATAATCTGGAAAAATAGCGTCTGACATGAAAATTAAACCGAAGCAAAGGCCTGTCATTGACTGGTTATATAGAAAAATTGCATCAATTCGCATTCATCAGAGAGCAAACAGGTTGCAACCATAGTTAGGATTTGGGTAATGCATTTTAGTAGGTAAAATAGGATTAGCAGAAATTTTGCATCTCTGTTGCCGCCGCCCCAACCAGCATAGGGGACTCAGATGGAAAAGGCATTGCATTAAAACAGCTCTTCTTCTTTGATGAATGTGGATAAAATCAGTTGCTAAGTGCGTGGGGAGGGATATTTAGCAAATTGTATGAATGATAGCTAATTTAATTTGCATAAAATCTCCCATCATTTGTCTGAACAGTGTTTGTTTGATTGCCATCATTAAATGCTAATATCTTCAGAAGATTAAATGGATTGTATAAAACTCGAAAATGCCTCGACCGATGCACCAATTAAAATAAATATCCAAGCGGTGTCTATAAATCATGACAAATTTAATGATAATACGTAAGTCTTCGAAAATATATATATATATATGTATATATATATATATATATATATATATATATATATATATATATATATATATATATGAAGAAATATAGTCTTAAGATGTGCTATATTTATGGGATAAAGTGCTCAATATCAGAGATAGAGCGTGTGTAAATATAAAAGTGAACATAGAAGTCAACACTTAGAGGCGACAGTCTGTTTCAGGCTATATGCAATCGTCAGGCCACGAGTGCTGTTATTTTTCTCGGCTATTTATATATATATACGGGTCCCGTATATATATATATATATATATATATATATATATATATATATATATATATATATATATATATATGCTCTTTACAATTGTAATTAAGATAACTTTAGTTAATGACCATTTTCATCTACGAAATTTAATTTTTAAATTCTCAGGATTTTTCAGACTGTTTACGGCATCAGTTTGTAGTGGGATACTGGTTAGTTCTCGAAAGAAAAAAAACAGAGATAGATAGATAGATAGATAGATAGATAGATAGATAGATAGATAGATAGAGAGGGAGAGAGAGAGAGAGAGAGAGGAGGGAGCGTTATACGGGACTTAGTGGGAGATATGGCAGAAGAAACCGTTACAGGAATTATATTTTGAAGGCAGGAGAGCATGGGTAGAGGGAAACCGATGAGCTGACCTACATCCTAATGGTCACACGGCCAAAAATTTGATTCAACGAGAATCTACGGAAATTAACGAAAATGAGAAAAAAACATTCAAGAGATAACTTTAGTCAGATGAAAGAGAGGTAATTCGGAATTAGTGCTGTATTGAACTCATCCATATATCAGAGCTCAAAGCTTGGGGGAGTGTTTTCAAAAATTTGAAGGGAATTTGGATATGTATGTCCTACGTTCGAACCTCTCGTTCATATACTTGCTTCTACCACCACAGTCTGCCCCACTTGGCCTCGCACCTTAGTTTTTCGTGTACTTCGCGCCATACTCCTATTAGTCGCCGCCTCGATTAAGAATGCGCAGAAATAAAATTTCCTTGTGTATGGATACAGAAGGCGATCATTGCCCGTTTTACAGGACAAATTCACCAATGTCTTTAGGATCACCTGATAACCCGTGAGGGAAGACAAACTGTGGTTGACAGGCTACATTTGTCGTGTAGACGATATGGAAGATCCATGGCTAGCGGCAGTTAGGGCAACAAGTGAAAATCATGTAACCTATGCAAATATATAACTACATCTGGTCGTGTTCATCGACAAATATTAACTTTAAGACCGTTATTAATTAGTTGTTTTGCATTTTGCTTTTCTTTTTCATGTGCGTGATACTTTTTTCCGTGAGGCACAAATTGCAATAAATCTTTGGATTAATTTTTAATGTCGTGTTGTATATAAAATCTTTTCAGGTACAATTCATTTTTTTAAATTAATTTATTTGAATTATTCTAGTTCGTTCTGTGGTGTTAAAGTGTTAGTATGACATTTATATACTAATGCGTCATATCGACCTTGAAGAATGTCGAAAATCAAGATATTTGTCTCCTTTTTTCAAGCTCTCCATTACATATATTAACCACGGCCTGTATGAATTAACGATGTAAGTATATATATATATATATATATATATATATATATATATATACACGTCTGTTTAATGAAGTACACTTACTCCTTGTTGGCATATAAAACGCTTCAAGGTTTGTTTGAATTAAGTCAAAAGATTATTAATTAAATAATATCTATATTTACGAATGCGTTTCTCTTTCAACAGTTCAAGAGGAAATTCTTTTAATGTCAGCTTTCAGACCACCAGGCAAAATCCCAACAAGTAGAGTAAAAAAAGAACAAAAAAAAAAAAAAAAGAAAAAGAAACGAAAAAAAAAAAAAAACCGCCTACATTTTTCTTAAAATAAGATTTGCCTATGTTTTTTGTTAACCTCATAATGATTCATTCAACAGACGTAAAAAATGTTTTGCTTGTTCACGGAGGGAGGAATCAACTAGCTACAAAATGAATCGAATTCATGTGCGTGTTGGGGAGACATCCTCGAGCTTACAGGTGTGTACAAAAACGTGTGGATCGAATGAAATAATGTGGGGTGGGGAGTAATAAGATGAATGTCTCGTTCAAAAATAAGCGGCAAAAAAGAAGAAAGAAACATTTTTAAAAAAAATGGACCGGTCGAATCGTAATGATAAAACAAAAGAATAAAAAAAGAGTATCAGTTAAAATGGTATGAAATAAAAAAACAAAACAAAACAAAAAACAAAAAAAACAAAAAATCATTAAAAATGGACTAATAGAATCACTATCAGTCAGTTATGTTTCATGCGTGTTACACGCAGAGGCGATCATGTATCTTTCGATACATTACTGACGAGGCAGACTATTTTTCTTCGAGTAGGTTGTCATTTCTTTCTGCGGTAGACCAGTTGCTATCCAAGGCTATAGAACCCGGTCTGTCCTGCTATTTACCCATAGCTGAGTAAAAAGAAGATTCATACCTTTCCCAATGGTACTAGCACCTAAATAAATGTAATGGATTCGACTGGATTCCTGAACCGCTATCCATTACTACACTGTGCCTCCTATAATGATAACAACAAAAATAATATTAAAAAAAAAAAACGGAAGACTGGTTAACATTAAAACATAAATTATACAATGAATCGTATTTAGGGTGTATGGCGTGGTACCGTCAGTGGTAGTATCTTTGAAGCGAAGCGGTCGACCCTGCTTTACTCAGGTGAATTAGGATGCGGAACTGTACTGATCCACAGCCTTCATTCGACTCTCACACATGGCTCCAAGAAATCGCATGTGTACTGCGACAGTCACACTCCGGTCAAAGGCATCGGCTAAATTGTATAAGGGTAGTCGGAAGGGTTTCCCGATCCGACCGGTGAAAGAAAACTCCTCTCCCAATCCACCTGTGCCAAGCGGGCATCTGCCAGCCTGAACAATGCAGGTGTGACTCTGTTCAATGGGTTTAACCCGTGGGCGCAGGAATTTCTGAGAAGAGGGATCGTGTAACCTGAAGATGCTCGGTGAAAAAGGAACCGGCAAGCCATTACACTGTTTTGTCTTGAATGTCCCCATGAAATTTAACCCAAAATGTGACCCAAAATTAATGACAGGGATGACAATGGACCATTCGAAATGCTATGATCTTCAAACAATAACTTAGATCTAGCACAAGACTGAAAGTATATGGCACCCAGTGAGGGTCGAACTCGCTATTCAGTGCTAACTTATCTAGCAAGACAAGCTTGTTAACAATTGTACCGCGTCGAATTGCCCAAAATGATTTTATACTCACAGGATAGATTGTAGGCAAAAGGAGCAGGAGAAAAACAGCGCATAACATAGTGAGCTTGGGTAAATGGATGGCGGAACTGGGTTTGGGAGAAATAACAGGCAACAATTATTAAGATCTTTCAAGGACAGGAAATTCTGGAGAGCCATAGTTGCCTACGCGTTAACTACGGTAACCAGAAAAAGAAGCGTAGCTTAGATACGGATGATTGTGTGGAGCACCCAGTGAGTATCGAACTCAATGAGCTTGCTAACCATTACACCACGTCGAGGTGCCATATGATTTTATAAACGTCGCATATTTGTAGCACAAGGCTAAAAGTGTGATGCACCCAATGAGGATCGAACTCACTACTCAGTCGTAATTGCTCGAATGAGACAAGCTTTTTAACCATTACACCACATCGACGTGCCCACCGTTCGAAATGCTAACAATAAAAGAAACGAAGATGGAATTGGAAGATGGAAAAATAGACCGATCGATATGCGATGCTCACAATGAAAAAAACAACAACAAAAAACAAAAAAAACAAACAAAAAAAACACGACAAATAGTAATAGGAGCCGGGTTTTTTGTGTTTCAAGTAGTGTGGAACATTCATATCTTGATTATGTTATTGTTATGGTGCAGTTTAGGACCAAGGAAGAACAACACGAATACAAGAGTAGAAATAACGAAGGTATATTACACGAAATAATAATACAAGATGTGGAAGGTGTTAGTATGACTGTCAGTCTGGTTTGGAGTGAACTACTATCGGCTCGACTCGATTCGGTATCTAGCCACCCTCCACAAGGGTTGCATGTGGCACAAGGCCAAGTTTAACGTGGGTTTCACGAGCCCGTAGGCTCGGCCAAAAAATACCCGTAGAAGCCGTATAAACAGGATCGGGTTGGTCAACCTCAGAGGCAGAGAGTTCGACCGTCAAGCTGAGAAGCTCGGCTTGATTCGGTATCTAGCCCCCCTCCCACGAGATTTGCATGTGGCATAAGGCCGAGTTTAACGTGGGTTTCCCGAGCCCGTAGACTCGGCCAAAAAATGCCTGTAGAACCCGTATAAACGGGATCTGGTTGGTCAACCTCCTCGAACGAGACTCTGCCCTTCGGCGGGGCCTCGTCCAGGTTCCTCTCTGCTCAGAGGCAGAGAGTTCGACCGTCAAGCCGAGCTTCTCGGCTTGATTCGACCCTCTCTCTTGAAAGGCGTTGTATACATAGTGCTAGGAAGAGTTCATTCTGTAGTTATAGGTAAGGACCCATGACAGTTATTATCTTCTATTCGAGTTACATGTGCTATCCATTTTAGCTGTTGCTTCTCTTGAAAGACCTCAAGTGATGTGGTTTCCCTTATCCGGTACAGTTCTTTGTGATTCTGTATCGCCAGTCCACAAGCCTCATTGAAGTGTGGTTTTCGCCAAGACCCACAGTCCTCACTCGCTCAAAAACATTTTTAACCATTTGATCCACGAAAGCGATTGTATAACACTGACAGTTTATATATTTCTGAAACATCGCTTTAAATATATATGACACAATCTTATGCATGCTGTTAGAACTACAATCACTTCCCACGAAACGATCAGGTTTCAGTTCAACCAGCTTGTGGTTAATTAGAAATTGTAACTGTCCATTATTTCAGGCATCGTATAACGGGTTTGTGTCAACCAACTTCAGATAGATTTAATGTCACTTTTGCGCCATTTTTAACGTTTTCTTCTTCATTTTTTTCACAGTTAAGTTCACCATGTACAAAAACCAAGGGGCCACTAGAGATATAGGGTTACATAAATGAGTAATTTATGTGGATAGGTAACGGGTAACTCTAGATTTGAACAGGTTAAAATTGCAGTGGTCAGGGAAACATCCCATTGAGAAGAAGCTGTTCGAGTGGAACGTAACTTACCAATGGATTACAGAGGGAATGTGGGTGGTATGGCGCGTTCTTGTCGCCAAGGTTCTAACTGTGGGAGCCAGGGAATTCGGTATGTTCAAGCAATTTCCATGAAAGTAGCGATAATGATGTGAGAAGCTTACCACGTCCCACCTCTGACAGATTTGGTTTGGTTTGGTTTAGTTTGTTTTACGGCATAACCTCAATGGGTTATTTAATGTCGACAAAATTTTTATTGCTCGTAATATTTCTTTTTTCAAAATGCATATATATATATATATATATATATATATATATATATAAACCTAGTCAAACAAACCTACCCAGGTTTCACCTAAGCGGATCGTCAGGCCAGCTTTCCCTGACGAACCGCTTAGGTGAAACCTGGGTAGGTTTATCTAGCTCACTGGGTTTATCTAGGTCTGCTCTACGGTTGTATTGAGCTCTTTTCAGTTAGTTGTATACTCGTCTCGAGTTTTTATCTTTGGGCTATAAAACTGTATTTGTGCGATTTTTCTCGACACACTTTTATGTTTCTAGCTCTTTCTTTTTTCAAAACTTTTTTTTCCTTCGTGATTGATTTGGTTATTGGCAAATGAAGAATTCGAAGGTTTTTTTCGAAACGAGTATAGTTACACACACACACATACACACGCACACACACACACACACACATATATATATATATATATATATATATATATATATATATATATATATATACAATTTATATATATATTAATTGTATATTTTATATACGCGGTATTATTGGAAAGCACTCAATATTAGTGATAAAGCTAACATATTTAGTTGGATTGATGTGAGTTTGTGATCCTGGGTTTAACGATATTTGCGATTGTCAGACAAAAATGTAAATGTAAAAGTGAACATTGAAGTCAATACCCAGAGGCGACAGTCTGTTTCATGCTTAAACACAGTCGTCAAGTCATCTAAATATAAGCGGAGAAAAAGATATAGATATAGAGAGAAATAATTTTCTACTGTCGGATAATCATTGTATTACTGTATGCTGTTACCAGGAAAGTAGAAATTTGAGAAAGCTCTAATCAAAAGCGTTCAGATCTACGCCATTGTGTTAAGACTGCATCAGCACAGACGCGCATGCGTAGTCGGAAGTGGAAGCGATCGCGTCAAAAAAAAAAAAAAGATTAAAAATATATGAAAAAAAAAAATAAGCCAATGAACACGATGTTCGCCATTTCCGCCTGTCCCTGCTTTTTACTTCCAACTGCCGATCACAGCAGACGTTACGCGAAATGGCAGACGTGTCGTGATCGGATTAAAGATCTTTGATAGAAAGACATACGATATGAGACACTGCCAGCTGGGAAACAACGCACACACGCACACACATTTGCTAAGAACGAAAAAGTAAAATGGTAAGACGACAGGATGAGGTAAAACTAGGTAGCTCAATTTATTTTGATCAAAAAGTATCGGGACACTTGCATTGCGTTACGGGACCTTACCCATAATAACATAATGGACTATTCCATACGTAATAAATACTGCGCCTCAAGAGGAAGCAGGGAGTTCAGTCCGAAGTCGGGCGACCGGCTGATCGGCTGATCGGCTGAACTCTCTGCCTTCGGGCGGGGAGGAACCCGAACGAGGCTACGCCGAAGAGCGGAGTCTCTTTCGGAGAGGTAAACCGACCCTGAACCCGTTTATACGGGTTCAAAGGGCATATTTTTGGCCGAGCCCGTTGGCTCGGAGATCCAACGTTAAACCGGCCTTGTGCCACATGATGCCCTCGTGGTTGGGGGGTGACTAAATACTGTTCAGTTCGAATCGAGCGACCGGCTGACTAGCTGATCGGTTGAACTCTCTGCCTTCGGGCGGGGAGTAACCCAAACGAGGCTACACCGAAGGGCGGAGTCACTTTCGGGGAGGTAAACCGACCCTGAACCCATTTATACGGGTTCAAAGGGCATATTTTTGGCCGAGCCCGCTGGCTCGGAGATCCAACGTTAAACCGGCCTTGTGCCACATGATGCCCTCGTGGTTGGGGTGGGGAGTGACTAAATACCGTTCACTCTGAAGTCGGGTGACCGGCTGATCTGCTGATCGGTTGAACTCTCTGCCTTCGGTCGGGGAGGAGCCCGAACGAGGCTACGCCGAAGGGCGGAGTCTCTTTCGGGGAGGTAAACCGACCCTGAACCAGTTTATACGGGCTCGGAGCTCCCACGTTAAACCGGCCTTGTGACACATGATGCCCTCGTGGTGGGTGACTAAATACCGTTCAGTCTGAAGTCTGGAATGAAGTCCGTCAGGAGTCAGTCAGTCAGAGCGAGTCAGTCAGTCGAGTCAGTCGAGTCAGTGTCGCGTTCAGACAATTACTACTAAACCTGATTGTTCGTACTAACACTTTCTACCTCTCTGTATATATTCCCGTTTGTAATATATCTGTGTTATTCCACATACGTGTTCGAGTTCTTCTTTATTGGTTCTACCTTGGACTATCACCGTGGTACAAGGAACCGGACCATAACACATTGGTAAAGGAACTCAAGTACGCAGAGTGAAGCCGTTAGAGACGCACTGTAAACTCTGTCGCACATACAGACGAGGATATCATGGACCAAGCGTGTGAGCAACGATGAGGTCTTAGAGAGGTTACAAACAAGGAGGAGGGTTATACTTAACATCAGAAAGAGGCAGCAAAAGTTTCTAGGACTCATAATGAGGAAAGAGGGCCTGGAGAATCTGATACTCACGGGTCAAATAGAGGGAAAGAGAGACAAGGGAAAACAATGCGTGACATACCTGGCGGACTTAAGCAAGTAGATGATAGAACGTGGTCTGGGGGAGGAAGCTGACGGTAGGAGCTTGCTGAGAGCTGCAAGAGATAGAGGGAGGTGAAGAGCCATGATCGCCAACGCCCTGAAAGGACATGGCACATAAAAAGAAAGAATAGCAGTCCTTGGAAGGAAAGTTAGTAGAGTGTGCTTATCTTGCCACATCACGGAGGCTCCATCAGTAACTATGGCTTGTGCAGCACTTTTTGGCGAAGCACACATTCCCGAGGTCCGACAACCACCATATTCTCGAGAGCTTTCTTCTTGCGACTTTTCCCTCTTCGCATCAAATCTCATTTGAAAGGAAGAAGATTTCAAGGCCTCGAAGAAATCTAAGAGAATGCGACGAGGCAGCTGCACGCTATTCCAAAAAAGGAATTCAACGAATGCTTCCAACAATGAAAACGACGCTGAATAAAGTGTGTGACTTCAGAAGAAGACGACTTCCAATGAGATTAAATGCCAATTAATATGTGTTGTAAATGGCGTTCCAGTAAATTGGACCGATTTTAAATGTGAATTATATTTAAGCGTCTGATGACGTTTTTCTTTTTCTTTCAGATTTAACAACTGAAGTCTTTGACAGTTTCAAGCATTGAAAGATTAACAATCAAACAACGTGTTAAAGTTATGGAAGCCTATTACGAAAATGGACGATCAAACAGAAATGCAATGAGAAGTTCCCAGGTCACATTATCTCTCGAAACAGCAAAGTCAATTGGCGACCATGATCGTGCGACTTGATGCCTTGAGATTCCTTCCTTTGGGATCATCTCAAAATTAAGGTTTATGCCAACAAGCCAACAACAATTCAACAGCTGAAGGGTGAGATAATAAGTCATATTGGTGAGCTCGAGGAGGAAATATGCAGAGACGTCATCAAGAATTTTGACCATCGAGTGGAGGTGTGCCGCTGAAGCCTTGGTGGACATTTGGGCGATATTATTTTTCACAAATAATTGTCATGACTTAAATAACACGATCCGATAGAGAAATAAATAATTTTTTACAAATAACACTGATTTATTTGCTGTTGACTTTGATCTGTCTTCATGAAACACTCTTTAGTTTTGTCTTTATAGGATCAATTCCGATACATCTTGATCAGCTATCGTGTTACCTATTTTTCAAAATTATTTCCTTCCTTGACAAAGCAGTTAATTTAACAGTTGATAGCAGACACATAAGGGAAACTATGGGCGTTTGCAGTGAAGGGAAGTAAGAAGAAAGGACTAAACACCAACAGAAGACGGAAAATATGGTTACCCGCAAAAGTGACAGTCCAATGAATTATGAACTACGAATTAGTGGCACCAAAATCAAGCAAGAAAAAAATAATTATCTAGGAAGAAAATGTGAAACCGAAAATAAAAAGATGCACTGAAATTAGAAATGATGCCTTCAAAAAACTAAGCAAAGTATTAAGAAACAGGAAAATTTCGTTCGAAACAAAGAAAAGTGTACTAGACTGTTATGTAATATCGGTTCTCCTATATATCAGTAAATGTTGGGCAATCTCCTCACAGATGAACTAACAGGCTTTAGGCAACAGAAATGTAGGTCTCCAGAAAGATGCTGAGAATACCATGGAATGAACGTGTGAGCGACGACAATGTTTTGCGGAACATGGAAACAAAAATGGTTATTTATACTTAGTATAAAAAAGAGACGGTTGAAATTTCCAGGGCCCATAATGATCAAAGAAGACTTGGAGAATTTGATACACACAGGACATATTAAAAGGCAAAAGGGACGGAGGAAAACAACGGGTAACCAACCTAACGAGGTTATGTAAATGATTTGGAAGTACAGAGTGTATGAGTAATAGCGGAAATACGAAACTTACTAAGAGCTACAATATAGAGGAAGTTGTGGCGAGCCAAGATCGCCTACGTCCCGAAAGGGACACAGCACACAGCACACAGAAGAAGTAAACTAAGATCGGACATTATACTATGAACAATTCAGTGAAAGATCCAAGCTATGGTATCTATCTATCTATCTATCTATCTATCTATCTATCTATCTATCTATCTATCTATCATTGATTGTCATCATCAATCTATCAATGTATCTATCTATGTCTGTTCTTATCTATCTATGGCTGCTCTTCCCTATCTATCTATCTATCTATCTATCTAATGCAATCATTTCGTATCTATCTATCTATCTGTATGTCTTTCAGTGCATCATAAGCTTTAGGTTTAATGATACAAATAAGAAAGCAACATTTATTTTGCACTACAAATATTTTCAACATAATCTCTCATTTTTTTACAAAACTTAACCTAACTTTTCTTTCTATGTCACACACAAAGCTCACACGTAATTCAATGAAAACCATTAATAACACTATCACGTTACGAACTTATTGATCCATCCCCATTCTTCCTCTTCCTGTGCTGTGTCCCCACAGGGCGTATACGATCATGGCTCTCCACAATTTCCTGTCTCTTGTAGTTCTTATTAAATTTTGTCTTTTTGTTATTTCTCTAAAACCCTACTCCGCCCTCCATTTAGTGAAGTATTTTATGAGTTGTTTTCCTCTGTTCTCTATTGCTTGTTTTTAAAGAAGGTTTCCTGTTTCTTAGTATTCTGCTTAGCTTTTGGAAAGCATCTTTGGCTAGCTTCGGATTTCAGTGTCACTCTTTCCGTTTTCTGTTATTTAGTTTATCTTTTTACTTGTTTGCTTTTTAGTATCCCCGATTTGCAATTTGCATTTTGGGCTCATCCTCTTTAGGTGAGCCAAAGTGGTGTTCAAAGAGAGAGAGAGGGGGGGAGGGAGAGAGAGAAAGAGAGAGCGAGAAAGAAATAGAAAGAGAGAGAAAGAGAGAGAGAGAAAAAGAGAAAGAGAGAGAGGAAGAGAGAGAGAAAAAGAGAGAGAGAAAGAGATAGCTAGAAAGAGAGAGAAAGAGAGAGAAGAGAGAGGAAGAGAGAGAAAAAAGAGAGAGAAAGAGAGAGAGGAAGAGGAAGAGAGAGAGAAAAAAGAGAGAGAAAGGGAGAGGAAGTGAGAGAGAAAAAGAGAGAGGGAAAGAAAGAGAGAGAGAAAGAGAGAGCGAGAAAGAAATAGAAAGAGAGAGCGAGAAAGAGAGAGAGAGAAAGAGAGAGAGAAAAAGAGAGAGAGAAAGAGAGAGCGAGAAAGAGAGAGAAAAAGAGAGAAAGAGAGAGAGGAAGAGAGAGAGAGAAAAAGAGAGAGAAAGAGAGAGGAAGTGAGAGAGAAAAAGAGAGAGGGAAAGAAAGAGAGAGATAGAGAGAGAGAGAGAGGATAACTAGCACTTCTTTACAGAAGAAAGCTATCTCTTCAACGTTAGAACCCGCATCAGCCGGCATATAGCTTTGCAAACCAACCTCGCTACTGCATACATTTTTACGTGTGACACGCGAAAAGACTTTTGGAGAGTTTTGAAAGTGACTTTCTTCTCAGAGAGAGAGAGAGAGAGAGAGAGAGAGAGAGAAAGAGAGAGAAAAGAGAGAGAAAAAGAGAGAGAGAATCATTGAAGTTA
>OZ010598.1:37534563-37542063 GCA_963932145.1 Acanthosepion lycidas | reverse complement strand
ATTTAAGACCCGCTAGTGATTTACAAAGGAGGCCACATATGGGATGAGATCAGTGTTAGATTGGCTGACTTTTTAGATCTTGCTCTCGGTTCTTGAAGATGATTCAGACAAGTAGATTGAAAATTGCTGAGTCCACAAAAACACGTTGATCTGCATTCTACCCGCTCCAAAGCTAAGCGCTCAAGGGTGTTATGTGGTATATTAACTGCTGACAAGTTGCTTTTCAGCTTGTCTTTGTATCTTAGCCATGGGCGTCCAACATTCCTGTAGCCCTGATCTAACTGGCTGTACATTAGGATCTTGGGTATCCTGTCATTAGACATTCTCAAGACATGACCAGTCCAGCGTAACTGAGACTGTATGCTAAAAGTCTCGATTCCTCCAATATTCCACCTGTTAAACAGGTCTACGTTAGATGTTCTATCTTGAAGCTTAACTCCACAGATTGCACGCAGACAGCTTTTATGGAAAACATCTAGCTGGCGTATATGGTACCGGTATGGAGTCCATGACTCTGAGCCATACAAAAGGATGGCAAGTACAACAGCTCTGTAAACCCGAATTTTCGTATCCAGTCGAATACCCCGCTCATTCCACAAGCGATGGCGAAGTTTGAGGAAAGCACTGGTAGCCTTAGCAATCCGATGCATGATTTCATCATCTAAAGTTCCACTGCAATTGACTTTGCTACCAAGATAAGTGAAAGACATTACATAGTTCAGGGGTTTGTCTTCTACTCTCAATGGTCTCTCTGGAGATTTGTAGACTGATGATTTTTGTTTCTCACCACGCAACTGCTTCGGAGTAGGACAAGGTTGGTGCACAACTTCAGTTTTCATTATGCTAAGTGTAAGACCAAATGCTTTGCATGCAGCAGAGAAACGATTTATTAGATGTTGGGCCTCCTCAAAGGATGTCGCTACAAGAGCCGCGTCATCAGCAAACAAATCACGAATAATATGCGTACGAAGGTGGGTCTTGGCTTTGAAGCGCAGATGATTGAAGAGACCACCAGTTGTTCGAAACTGAAACTTGACGCCACTTTCTGTGTCTGCAAATGCATATTTCAGCATCATCGAGAAGAAAAGGGTAAAAAGGACAGATGCCACGGCACAACCTTGTATATATATATATATATATATATATATATATATATATATATATGCCAAATTCACTATAATTGAGAAAATAGAAAAGTTTAGAGCAGATAACATTAAAAAGATTTTAGAGTTCCATGAAAATAAGTGGATACGAAATTTAAAAAACGCACTATCCAGGCGGGCTTAATCACAAATTTAACAATATAGATAGTATTAATATATAACCCCACAAATCAGGACCTACCCACAATTCTCATCCACACAGGACAATCATGCTTGCGGAGGTGTTGAGGCCTCACACTTATACACACACCCACACGAATATACACACTTACACATATCATACTCACTCGTTCTATAATGAGCCAAATGATAACACACACCCATAGTAATATACACGCTTACACACATCATACTCACTCACTCCCTAAGAACCAAATAACACACACACTTAACATCCCCATTCCAGGAACCAATAAAACTGTCAAAATGATCACGGGAATTCAGAGCAGCATGAATATATCCAGCTGTTATCTTAAATAACAACTAAAAAGAGACTGTTTGACCAACACAAGGACAGACCAATATTCATGTTAAAAAATTAAAAAAACCCTCAAAAAACCAAATGAAAACTACAGACAAAAGTTCATTTTCTCCATCAAGACATTCATTTCTGTAGTTCACTGCTACCAGCAAGCAGAAAATTATGTTTCTCCTGACGATGGCCATGTTGGCCGAAACTAGTCGAGGAATCTAAATGAAATAATAATAAAAACGAAAGAATATTAATATACAACCCAGTGTGTCTGAAGATTTTAATTTTTTAATATTTTTCATTCTTCAATATATATATATATATATATATATATATATATTATAAATTTTTTCGATATTGTTTGGAATTTTTAAAGATTAAATTTTAGCTTTTAACTATTAGTTGTTCTTAACAATATTAATAATGTGGTCTTTATGTAATTTTTAATCTGATGTTAATCTTTAGTCTAATGTCAAATGTTAACTGTAAATTGTATTTATCTGTATTCTTGAATTTCGTTGCAATATGCCTATATGATAATTTATTCTTTCATTTCGTTTTCCTTCCCACCCCCCATTTCTGTTTCCCTATTCGTTTTCTAATCTGTCTCATCTCTTTGAAAAAAACTTGTTAAATAGTTTAACATGTCTGGCTTCTTACCCTACCACCCTTACACATAATAAAGGATAAATATATACATCTTCCTATCTCACCTTTCCCTCCCTAATTTCGATCACATACCTATCGTCTTCCTTCTGCCCATCTCTCTATCACCTTATAGCAACGTAAAGCTGCCCTCTCAAAAACATGTGTATAAGAATAATAATATGTAAGTTTTAAACCATTTTTTTTCTGTTTGGAAATTGGATCCGATGAACCAGAAAAAAAAGCCCATTCCTGGGGAAATAAACTATAATCCTATGAACCCTTAAAGTTGTCTGTTTCTTAAATTAACTAATATATATATAAATATATATATATTAAGACATTTTTATGTTTATATATTCTTTTTATAGTTGCAAATATTTAAGTAAATGCTCTGTTTATAATAAACAGTATTAAACAACATTTACCGACCTGAATGTCAGAGAAATTTTCACAGAAAATATTCGTCCTCCGACAGGATTCGAACCTGTATCCTATACGGAACCGTCACTTAGCTTGACGTGCCTTAACCGATTTGGCTACAGAGGAGCGTTCGGTTAGCAAGGTCGATTTACTGTATTTAAACTTCAATCTTCCATGAATCTCTCACGTGCATTCATATCTGCTCATGGCTTATCAAATGTAAACAAATGATGTCACACATTATGAAATGGACAAAGTCCGACAATTATTTTAAGACATTTTTAATATATATATATATATATATATATATATATATATATACATTGAATAGTAAAAATGGCTTTGAGCGAGTGAAGTCCGTGGTTCTTGGTGAAGACCATCTTTCTTCGAAGCTTGTGGATTGACACTTATAGAATCAAAAACAAAAGAACAGCACCATATAACAGAGACCACATCTCTTGAGGACTTCCAATAGTAGCAACAACTAAAATGGATATTACACGTGGCTCGAAGAGAAAAAGAATTATATAACCAAGATATTGACATTACAAACCACTTCAAACAAGAGGTTAAGAAAGAAGCTCCCATCTCATACTAGAAAGAGGTATAATAGTTACTTGACTTTGAGAATCCTTTTTTCCTGATAAATTGTTTTAAATAAGAGATTTTATAAATTTTAATCGATAGCAATACTTGCTGCTTGCTGAATGAGAGTCGAACGTTTTTCATTTATAGAAACGGTTAATATTAGTATGAATGTAAAGACAGAGCATGAGTAAGCGCGCGAGAGAGAGAAAGAGAGAGAACAAAATATGCGTAAGAGACATGTTCTAAAAAGAAAACTTTAAAAAAATTAATAAAACTGTAACAATAATCTTACTTATTATAAAACGCAGATTGTTCGTGTGTGTGCGTGTGTGTGTGTCTGTGCGTTTATATATTGGATCGGATTTCCTACATTTTTCAACCGATTTCAACAAAACTTCACAGGACGACGTAAAATTACCTTGCGGTAGTTCTGACAGTGCCAAAAATTGAAAAAACACAATTGTTTTTGCACGAAATTAATTTGAAAACACGATTAAGAGGCATTAATGAAAGGGGGACAACTCATAACGAGTTATACTTATTAATATCGAGTTATCGAGTTATACTTATTATAAAACCCAGGTTTGGTTGTTTGTGTGTGTGTTCGTTTATATATGGGATCGGATTTCCTACATTTTTCAACCGATTTCAACAAAACTTCACTTTTTTTTTGGCAGGTAGTGTTTCTTGTCTTGCACACTTTTTTCTTTATTTTTACATTCAGAATGCTTTAAAAATTCCATTTACAAGACAATTGTTTATAATAAAATTCTATTCAATCGGTAGACTCATAACGATTGAAAACAATGTTTTTGTTTGAGTTTTGGTTTGACCAATTCGTAAAAAAAAAAAAAACCCTAATTAAGACATGCGTGTCTGTCAACCTTAAGCAATAATCTTTGTCAATTTTATTTTTCAGTCTTTAGATGGTCGATACTTGATCTATCTCTTACTGTTACATCCCCGGGCAACGCCGGGTTCTACTGCTAGTTACTAGTAAGTAAATAAAAGATTGTTGCGCATTGAAGATAAGCAGAAAATCAGAGAAAACTCATTTCAACAAGCTGCAATGGGTTGGAGATTTTAGCCAGAAACGAAATATTTATCATTGCAATTCTCCCGAGAACATTCGTAGATTTGCATTCAAGTTTCAGCCAAATTAATACTCCATCTGCTTCTTTATATATATCACTAAAAGAATAAACCCGTCCTGTGTTAGATGATAAACTACATCCGGGTCCTGGTTAAGTCGATAAACTAAATCCAACAGCAAGGCCTCTGATCAGGAGGTTTTGGGGAGCACGGAACCACCTCTTAATTGCTGGTGTTCACAGGTTCACCCTGACCCGGAGTGGTAGCACCTCTTAGGGTCCCAGCACTGGGCAGATATTTAACCCCCACACTGGGGTCAAAACATTATTAAAGTGTCAAAATAGGTTTTAATACCAGAAATACTTTGTAAAAAAGTTGTTACCAGCAAAACATTTTTAAAAAACAAAAATTACCAGTCATACATTTTTGTAAAAAAAAAAAACAAATATTCCCAGCAATACATTTTTTGAAAAAAATATTACCAGCGAAGGAAAAATATTACCAGAAATAGATTCTTTTGAAGGAAAAATTGTTACCAGAAATAGATTTTTGGAAAAAAAAATATTACCAACAATGAAAATGTTGTCAGCCTTAAATAACCCATTGAGGTTGATATGCCATAAAACAAAATAATCCAAACCAATCTAAACCAAAGAATACATATTCTATTCATACGAATCTATCCTAAAAATCGTGCAGGCATTAAATAACCCATTGAGGTTGATATGCCGATAAACAAACCAAACCAAACCAAAAGAATAAACATAAACTAAAGATTCTCGAAGCTATAAGAAAAAAATTGAAACCAAACCTTAATAAAATTATGAATACTCCACAAATGTTTTAAAATGTGTCTAGTAGATAGTTTGAAATGCCAAGGTTTGCACTAATAGTTTCTTTCTTTACTACTATCCAATCATACTTAGTTACCTCCCCTTAAACAGTGTCAGCACTCATGCACTGACTCAGCGTTCCTTACTCTACATGTAAGAAATTTAACTTTCAGATAAACACAACAATTTTGTTTTCGACAATAATGAACACTAATATAATAGTTGAAAATAATAGTTGATTTGCAATAAACAATATACTGTGCTGTGTCGAAAGTACTCGGAATAAAAAATATGTATCAACACGACGATTTTCTCTCGTCCTTCAATAACGACACCAAAAGGCTTATCCGTGAATATGAAAAGATCCAATTGAGAATATGTAGAAAACTTGTCTAAATTATTTAATAAAACATATGTCAATATACGTGTGTGTGTGTTCCGTGTGTGTGCATGTGTGTGAGTGTGTGTGTGTAGAGTGAGGAAGGACACAGGAATCAACAATATATGCCGACTTGATATGAAGATGGTGTACATAATATAATAAAGGTTTCCAGATAAGACGTTCAGCCATCTTGACATCATTTGTCGTAAGAATCAATGAAACCTATGATATATTTAGATTGAAATAGAATATATATATATATATATATATATATATATATATATATATATATATATATATATATATATATATATATGTGTATATATAGCTTGGAAAGTATATATATATACATATATGTTGGAATATATATATATATATATGGCTTGGAATGTATATATATATATACATATGGGTTGGAATATATATATATATATATATATATTTATGTATATATTCAGACTATATATAGATGTTGTTTCAAGACATATATATATATATATATATATATATATATATATATATATATATACATTCCAAGCCATACATATATTTATATATATATATATATATATATATATATATATATATTCCAACCATATATATATATATATATATATATATATATATATATTCACACGCTCTATCCCTGATATTGAGAACTTTATCCTATAAATATAGCACATCTTAAGACTATATATTTTCATATATATATATATATATATATATTCAGACTATATCTAGATGTTGTTCCAAGCCATATATGTGTGTGTGTGTGCATGCATATATATATATATATATATATATATATATATATATATATATATATTCCAAGCCATATATATATATATATATATATATATATATATATATATATATATATATATTTGGAACATCATGTAAGTATAGTCCGAAAGACAAAAATGTAATATTAACCTGTTTTCAAATTCAGGAATCGGAAGCAATTTCTACTAATGTAATCGGAACATCGACGTTGTGTGCCACGGTTATGGAAAGTGAGCGAAAATTTCTCAATTACAGGCCAACATGACCATTCTGAGAAGGTGGGAAGGACCCGCTTTTGCGGTATGGAGCTAAACGCGAACGAAATTTAATTTCTACTGAAATCTTTCTGTCGTCCTTTGGGATACTGGCTTTTAATCATGGCAGGAAGGCGGATATATTCATAAGGAGCAAGTCATAAGCAATCTTTTAACAGTACCCGGATTGGGAATTTCCATATTATTAAAGACCGTCTCAATAGCATTTACAAGTGGAACTTTCCGTTGGCCTGTCTGTGGAATATTATGTCAGTCTCAATGTGACCTTCAAATCTATCGAAGGACAAACACAAGTAAATATATCAAGGGTAAAACTTTTAGATCTCACTTAGTGTGAAGTCTCCTAGGATTTTCTCAATGAGTATATTAATATTCTATTTAATAATTCCGAGTGCTCCTATTATAACTGGAATAGCCGTTATGTTTAAATGTTACTTTCTTTCTATCCTTATTACCAGGTTCTTATGAGAACTTAACAATTTCTTTTATCTATCTATCTATCTATCTATCTATCTATCTATCTATCTATCTATCTATTTAGCCAAGTCAGTTCGTATATATCATCCCAGTCTATTCATATCTATCTATCTATCTATCTATCTATCTATTTATCCAAGTCTGTTCGTATATATCATTCCATCCCAGTCTATTCATATCTATCTATCTATCTATCTATCTATCTATCTATCTATTTAGCCAAGTCTGTTCGTATATATCATTCCATCCCAGTCTATTCATATCTATCTATCTATCTATCTATCTATCTATCTATCTATCTAGCCAAGTCTGTTCGTATATATCATTCCATCCCAGTCTATTCATATCTATCTATCTATCTATCTAT
>OZ010598.1:37463640-37534363 GCA_963932145.1 Acanthosepion lycidas | reverse complement strand
ATTATTACGTCATTATTTTTGCACCAGCCTAATAGCTTTAACTCGAGATATTTCACCCTTTGCGCGCGCACACACACACACACACACACACATATACACAAACCAGAAACAACTCAGCCAAATATTGGTTTCTCTTCGTACAGTTTAAATCCAATCGTTTCAACGATGAGCAACGGCTCTTTGCAAGCTTTGAAGGTAAGAGGGATTTAGAAGATTTCAAGGCAATCACGCACACCACTTGAACTCGGGAGAGCAAATCAAGTATTTTTAGCCAGTTTCATGTCATTGGAAAATATCAAGTGCTTTTCGCCTGAAGCGACTCAAAACAGCAAAGTTCTAGCTGAAAATCTGCTCAAATCCGTCGGTGACGTCTTCAAAATGATTTCTCCTGAAAATGAAGAAATTACGAATCAAATCTTCGCCCTCTACAATATCTTCTCTTGTTCTTTTTCTCTAGTGGTTTTAACTTTCTTTCAATCCTCTTAAGATCCTCTTGAACAAGCAACTCCAAATCTGATCAGTTGTAGAAGAAGGATCCAGAGAATACATTAACCCCAGTCCTTCCATAGTTAAGGCCTTTTTCGAAATGAGGTTAAACCGTGTTGAATTAAATTAAACAAAAAGAAACAACGTTTATATCTTTTTTTTTATTATCTTTGTCTGAATCTCTAGAATGGGGAGTTATCATATATTCTAATTACATTCGGAAAATTGTCCTGGGTATGACGATAGACTACATCCGGCATTAAGGTTTTTGATCGGGAGACAGGATTTTGAGTAGTGTGGTATCAACTATTAATTGCTGTTATTTCCACGTCCATTCTGACCCGGGGTGGTAGCACTTGTTATGGTTCTAGCTAAATAGTGAAACCCAAACGAAAATAAAATACTATGAAAGTATAAAAAACAGTTTTATATTAAAAATTCTACCAATATTTTTTATACAGGGTAACCCCAAAAAACGGGAATTTTTGAAGTGCGTATTGCCAGACATGAGCGAGTCGCAACACTGTGAGACAGTGACCTTCAGCAAGTAAACATTTCGCCATTTAGAATACAAGATGAAATTCACAGTATCCCAGCTGAGATGTTGCAGCAGTCAATGAGGAATCTCAACAGCAGATTTCAAGAATGCATTCGTACAGGAGGATGCCATCTACAGGACGTAATTTAAAAAAAAAATGATTTTTTCCATCATTGTTTCTTAAATGCCATATTTCAAGGTTTCAATTACTATGAATAATTTTTTTTTCATCACTCTTGGTTTTATTGGATTGTTAAAAAGTTCCCGTTCTTTTGCGTCACCCTGTATAAAAAAATTAACCATTTTATAGTAAAATGATTAACAACAGATCTGGTAAAGATAAATGGCGCAGACTCTCGAATCCGATGATGCCAGTCTACTAGAGCGGCTAGTTAATCCCCATTGCAGACGCCTGCTCAGGCACATTTACGTTTCTTCAACACACACAGTACCCACCCGTGGTTTATACTGCAATATGCTGAGCGGACCTTAGTTGCAGCTTCTGGGAGAGAGCGCGTTATCAACATTTTGAACAAGGCTAGCATGCTTAAACCCTCTGTCACGATGACTTGCGACATCGTGCTTGCACAACCACCGACGGTTATTAACGGTTCCGTCTTGACTCAACCCGCGGTATTTTTTTTCAGGCATTTTCTAAAGGTGCCGCACGGTGGGATCGCCTCTTCCAGACCGATGATATCAAGAATCTCACGATTTATCAGGAAGGTCACCTTCCTGATAAATCGAACATGGTGAGATTCGAACTCAGGTTTCATGGTCAGAAAGCGAACCTTCTAACCACGTGCCCAACAATACAATGACAAACAATATATTTAAAGTAAATTGATTAACAATACATTTTATCAGTAGTTGAAGGCATAAAATTGCGTTCAAAATATTTAGATTACGGCGTTAAATTACCCATAGAGTTTAATTAGGTACCTCCACGAAAATGTAAACAAAAGAGCATAGCATGATGAAAAAGACGCCGAACTTTAAAAAATAATTTAAAAAAAATTTGGTCTATCCTCTTCATAAAAACATAAGCATTTAGACGATAAAATTTTGTTTTCATAAAGTTTAGCGTCTTTTTCATCAGACTATGCTCTATTTTTTAGCGATTTCGTGGAGGTACCTAAGTTTAATATAACCGCTAAACAAAATCAACCAACCAAAAAAGAACAGAAAGAAAAGTAAATGAAAAAAAAAATGAAAAAACTAAGAAGAAAAAAAAAAAAAAATTAAAAGAAACAATTAAAATAAATAAATCGAAGTAGAAAAATACATTTCTACTGTAAAAAGTACCAGCAATATATTTTTATATAAAAAAATTACAAACAATACCTTTAGCAAAATTACCAATAATGCATATTTAAAACAAAATGCCTAACAATACATTTTATCTTTAATTGAAGACATACATCTGCGTTCAAAATATTTAGATTTCGGCATTAAATAAAACATAGAGATGTTGATATGCCGCTAAACAAAATCAACCAACCAACATTTGGAAAGAGCGAAAACTGACATAAAGTCGTCAACAGCAGGAGCAGTCAAACTTGTCAGGCAGCAGCAGCAGCAGCAGCACTAATCAGCAGGTATGTTGGGTTTAAGGCTCCAAGTTCATTATCCTAATTAAAACATTCATGAATTTGGTGACAGTAATTTAGAGTCCAATTTCTTTGCCGGGCAGTGCAATGCTAAATTAGAACTAGACGAAATTGTTCCACAGTCCCTTGCTCATATCATAATAATGTTGTCTTCTTCTTTCACTGCCTGTGATCGCTAGTTGTTTTGTTTGGAGATAAAGAGAACTTCAATAAAGGAATTTTAAACTCGGCTATTTTATTAAACACGTCGATGTGTACTTCTTCTAACTAGACAATGGCGTCGTTCTCTCTCACCCCAGTGGGGGGAGACATTGCTGTCACGAAAGGAACACATCTACATTCTTCGACGTGTAAGACTCGAATCCCTGAAAAAACATTTCTCTATTTATCATTCCCACGCTAGTTCAGCAAATCAAAATCAACTACTTTTCTTTTCCTGTATCTGTCCTCAAAGGTCAAAATGAGAGATCAGAGCAGAAATACAGTTCTCTAAAAAATAAAAAAATAAAATAGTCTGTGAAATAAAAGTAATAGTATGCTAAAGTATTATTTAACAGAGATATTTATAGATTTATAGGAAAGAAATCAATAGCTAATATACTAACTGAGAGATGACATGATAGATGATATATAATCGATGATATGATAGATGTTTTGAGAGTTGTACACAAAGTTGATAGCTGGCATGGAGAGTAGAACTAGAACAGTCTACCCCCGTAGATTAAATAAAGTGTTCACTACAGACTTTCCAGTAGGTTAACTAGTTCGATATAGGCCTGATGAAGGCCGGCCTAAACGTTATGATAACAATAACAAAGATGAAGAAAATAGTCCGAGTGAAAGTTCTAAATAATAAAATAGTTTAATTTTGTTTCAGCACGGCTGAATATAGTTCATATTTTTTTTAAAGCATTTCACCAGAAGCAATGCGGGAGTGCGATTAGCACGCAAGAGGTTACAGAGAATGAGAGCAAGAGTAAAGAGGGGAATCAGGATCAAGTCATCAGAAGATGCCGATTGACATTACATTTGAATATTTGAAGATTATAGCTATCAGGGAAGCAAGTAAGGAAGCGAGTTCCACTGTCGGAAAGTACAAGAGAAGAAGCTGTAGGAACGGGGTATGTGTTTGCATTTAACTGTATCGACAGTGAAAGGGTGGGAATGAAATGCCAAACTAGTAGCACGCTTAAATTCATGCAGTTGAGGTACCAGTGAAAGTAGCTCGTGAGAGCAGTTGCCATGAAAATATTTGTAGAAAAGACAGAGGGAAGCCATGTCACATGTGTGAGAAACTGACTGTAGACGAGATGCCAAATGCTTTTACCGATTGAACCACAGAGGAAGGTCTCGGTTAGCAAGGTCGATTTCGGTTAAATCTGTGGCGAAATCGGCAAAAGCATGTCAGGCTATATGACGGTTCCGTATAGGATACAGGTTCGGTTCCTATCGGAGGACGAATATTTTCTATGAAAATTTCTCGGACATTCAGGCTGGTAAATGTCGTTAATACTGTTTATTATGAACAGAGCATTTACTTAAATATTTGTATCTATAAAAAGAACGTATAAACATAAAAAATGTCTTATATATATATATATATATATATATATATATATATATATATATATATATATATATATAAAATAGGTCGCGTGTAAGGTATGATATGCAGGTGGTAGTCATAACTGGCCTGCTACTTGATAGATGGCCGATGAAATGATATTGATAGTCCATAGCTGACATGATTGTGCAGAGATGATTTAATTGTTGTATAGATAGATGATAGCAGATGTAATATTATTTACACTCTTCGGACTGTTGTGCTTGTCTTTGACGTGATGATGTTCCGGCGGTTGTTCGCTTCAGCCTTCTTCAGGTGAGATTTGTAAGAATTTCTAACCGAACCCTTTATTTATTCCACGGGGGTAGATTGTTCTAATTCCACGTGCCATGCCTTTGGATATTGCCGTTTTAGTTAATTCGCTTTGATAAATCTCCAAGGTTTTGTTCTCTGTGCTGAGGTCGAGGATTGAAATCAACAACGCTTTGGATCAAGTCACTTTTTGGATTAATCAACCAACGATTTTATCCCTTGGGCTCATTGAATAGAAAAGAGGATATAAGATTTGATCGTCTTACAGCCATCTTTATCGTTACTCTGTATAATGGGATAATTCGATATGCGGCAAAAAGAGTTGACACATATTAACTACTAGCAGTATAACCCGCCTTTTCCCGCTTTCATTACTGGAATTTTTGTCGTTCGATTAGAGCAGTTTAAGTTTAAAGTCAGCCCACCGGAAAATCAATATTATTAAAAACAATTGGATCCAACTGAGGCACATCTCCAAATGGGGGTTTAACAATTTGAATAGGGAGGGTGGCCCTGAAAGGGACAGTTTTTGCGTTCTCAGTTTTGTTTCAGCCTCATGCGCAACAGCAGTTGAAGAGGTGATACTTCTCTGCTGTTGAGTCCTTTGATCATCATTTTCAGCCACTCGCACAGAAGCGTTCAGGTATGCTCTTCTGGAAAGCCGATGGCTACGTTGATCTTCAAACTCAGTGGCTCTGATCGAAGCATTCCGAGAAGCATTTTGAGGCAGGCCAACTGAACGTTCTAAAGACGATTCGTTATCTCTTATTCGCAGGGGTTTTGCGACCTAGGCAAGTTCTTTCATTTGGTGGTATGTCTTAGGCAAGTATGAATTGTCAAATGGAATGCGTGGGCAAATATCAGAAGAGAACGCTGCAAAGCTACAAGGATCACTAAGCTCGAATAACTTCAGGAAAAGTTGGGAAATAAACGCTGAGTAATAAAAAAGCAAGCTTACTTATTACTAGGGGAATGTGTAAGCAGGCCTAGACTTACAGAAGCAGACGCGTAATTGCTGAATTAAGCGGTAGCAATGATCTTAGGACTTCGTAGACTATCAGTATGACACGGCGACATTTGATTGGGCGTATAAAGGGGCTTCTTGCAATGGGCAACTCGAACAGTGGTCGCGTTCCGCAGGTCATCCGTATGAGCGTGCATCAGCGTGTGACACAGCACGTGTTGCAAGGCAACACGTACACGCGTTTCTGCATACGCTAATTATCAAAGTCAGCAGCAACCGATGGGAAACGTGTGGAGATATGAATCATGCCCATACGGCATGAGCTAGGATTGGAAGGTTATGTGTGAAAAGTAAATTGATTTTTGCCTCTGATTTTTGCGCAAAATGTAAATAATCAGTTTTTTTTTTGATGTTTCACCTTCAAGGTTGTAATTTTTGTCAGCCAATTTGGACTCAAAACCGGCACTGAAGAATTATCTATCAAACAAAAAAAATCGTCGGAATCGGATGAAAACTGTAAAAACGCATGAGCAATATCAGATCACACACAGACACACACACACACACACAGACACACACACACACACACACACACACACACACACATTTTGAGAATTATAGATATAGATGCAGATGACCTAGTTATCACTACAGGCACAAATGTCACAGTCCTCCTACATCATCTAGAAAAAAGTGCCAACGATATTGGACTGTATGTCTTTGCACATTTTCTTCTTATTAATACATTAAATTGTACGTAAAAACCAATAGTTGATAGAAAGTGGATATTTTATAGACGATATTTTACATATAATAGTCGATAGTTGACAGAGGACATAATATTGCCATTTGATTAGCATTGATTTGAAATCAAATATAGCTTCAAACGATGAATGAAAAATGGAAGATCTTCTCCATTGTCATTAAATAAAAAAAATTTCAAGCTTTATCCATATTCTTTTAGAACCTTGGAATCTTCAAGGTTACCTTTGATCTCGGAAAAAAAAACTTAATTTATTTTAAAATCCAGAACAAAATATATTTATAATTATACGCATGTTGCCTGCAACCAAGTTTCCACCATATTCTCAAAGATTTTATAGAATAAATATTGTTGCGAGGATGGATTTTTATAAAAAAGAAAATATATATATAGTATAATGCGATCTCTATTCAACACTAAATTAAATGCATTGACAATGAATATCTGTCTATATCTTTGAGATGAGGTATTAAGTTTATTTACTTTGTTATTCAGACTGTTGTCCTCATCTTCATCACCATATTCACAACGTTTCAGACATTGTACGCACCGGCCTTCTTGCATCCCGGTAGACGAAATAAAGGGTTCAAATCGAAATTCCAATCACTTGAAGAAGGCCGGAGCTTATCAACACCGCTATGGGTTATTTAATGCCGAAATCTAAAGATATTGAAAACAATTTTATGGCTTCATTTAAATATATATTTATTCAATTGTAGTAAGCCATCAGGTAGAGGTGTTTTGTACATAATTTCCTATATTCAGGTTAAAGATATGCTTTATAGATATATAGTTTCATCTGGTTGATTTTGTTTAGCGACATATCAACACCTCTATGGGTTATTTAATACCGAAATCTAAATATGCTGGAAACAATTTTATGGCTTCATCTAAATATATATATTGTACGCAATTATAGTAAGCGTTCAACTACAGATGTTTTGTACATAATTTCCTCCATTCAACATAAAGGCCAGCGTGGTCCTGGAAACAACAGCAATTAAGAGTTGGTTGCATATTCCTCAAAAACTCCAATCTCTCTATCAGAGACATTGCTGCCGGATGTAGTTTATCGTCACACCATGGACTAAATTACCTAAAGAAAAGTAAGACAGGAGGAATTTCATGGGAAGATGAGAGATGATACAGCCAGAAATTGGGCAACTTGTCATTTCCTGGGGATTTCGTTAGAGCTTGCCTAACATCATCTGTGGATATATTTTGCCATTCTTGCAGAGGTGTATCCAGCAGTCGTTCTTCTTCAAGCCGTATCCATTCTGCATTTGGGTTATATTCCTTTGGGCTGCTCCAAATATTTTCCCAAAATGTCTGTACATTATCAATCGATGGTGGCCTTTCGACATGTATAGGTGTTTTTCCAATTTCCCTGTAAAATTTCTTAAGATCTGTTCGGAATATTTTATATTATTATTATTATTATTATTATTATTATTATTAATATTTTGTGGGTGATCAGTCTCCTCAAAGAAATGATGCAGAGGTACAAATATACGGAACCTAATGCAATCATCATGAGACCCAGTCTGTTAAGGCATCCCAGGTGTATTAATTGCAGTCAAATGTGCACTCTATAGTGAGAGGTTTTAATAAAAGTATGACATAAATGTACAGATGTATCCCAGTTAGAAGTAACATCATAACGGCTAACCCAATCCACACAGACGGTCTCCGATTGAGGGTGTCCCTAAATATTTATATATGCCCCCAATTGCCTTGACGGACACATACATAAACTCCGCTCCGAGACGCCGTCATGATGTTCCCCCACAATTCCCAGTCAAGGATATAGATGCACAGTGGGTTACAAACAAAGAAAAGAAGGCTGCACTGCCAATACAGCCATCATGACACCCTGTCTGATAGGCATTCCTGGTATATTAAATATCGTGAATAGTAACTATCCCAAGTAATGAAGAGGAGACTTAAGGCAACAGAGACGTGGTTCTACAGGAGGATGTTGAGAATGTTTTGTAATACTATCCTCTGATTATGAAGTGAATTCTGAACAATTTCCTCACATATGAAAAGGAGAAGCAACGGGGATCTAGAAAATGATGATGGGAATGCTATGCAATAAAAATCAACTTATATGGTAGCGTATGCGGGGCAATTTCCTCACAGATGAATAGGGGACTTGAGACAACATAGATGTTGTTCTACAGAAGGATGCTGAGAATGGTGTCTAATGACAATCTTTTCTGATCTGGACAATATCCTCGCATATAAAGAGGAGACTTGAGGGAAGGAAGATATAGCTTTACAGAAGGATGCTGAGAACGAACTTGAGCAACGTGGAAGCTTTAAAGAAAATGAAAACGAAAAGAGTATTTATACTTAAAATCATCGAGGTTTTTCGGATTGTCAAATCTCATTTTTAAGGAAATTTTTGAAAAGTCTGTCGGGTGGAAATCGGAGTTTCATCTTTCCCTGCACTTGGACCGATTTTATCCGTTTGTTTTTTCTTTCATCCTAACTTACGTATTTTTTCAGAAATATTTTATCCATTTTTTGATCATTAAATTCACACTCTTGAGATAATTCAAAACAAAGATCAAATCAGCGATGCCATCCAGAAGTTCGATGTCTATAGAGAATTGACAAAAACGAATCTGTAATTTTGGGCAGCTATTGTTATGTAAATACCAATAAAATAAATAAAGAAAATTAAAAAAAAAGAATTATGTTTAATAAATATATACATACGCTACAAAAGTTCTACACTGCATTTAAATAAGACAGGGTTAATCACGATGTTGAAACGTTCTTTTTTTCCCGCCTCTGTCTTTAGAATGACGAATAAGAAACACGAAAAACGGCGACTCATCACGATACCAACTTCAACTCCAAAAATGAAAAGAATTCTGAATGAAAAAAAAAAAGTGGGGGGGGATAAAAGATTAAAAAATAAAATAGATTTAAAAAAAATAAAAAAAAGGAAAAAAGAAGCTATGAATACCTTTTGAATTTACGTGTCAATTTTGAGGAAGATTCAAAAATATGAGTCAATTATCAGGTTGACAAAATCATACATAAAAAAAATCGTTTATTTTTTTTTCAAGAATATCTCTTGCACTATGATGGGTTCTTTCTACATAATATGGACTTAAGAAAACATATTAAAAGAAAATATACATATTGCACTATATGTTATATGTGTATAAAGCCTTAATATTGCATTAATTACTCACAATAATAAAGTTCCCATATTTCAATGCAATTTTCAGGACTATATCCACGAGACGAAAAAGTTACATTGCATTTCAATAGTAAAATGGTTGACATTTTATTCTTATAGGAAAATTCTTAACAATGAATTCTTATAATAAACTAATTTACAATGCATTTTTATAATTACAATCATTTGTAATGCATTATTATAAAAAAATAATTTGCACTACTTTCTTATAGTAAAATCATTTCTAATGCATTCTTATAATGAAATGATTTACGGTTAATTCTTATAGCAATATCATTTCCAATGCATTTTTATACTAAAATAATTTCCAATGCATTCTTATACTAAAATCATTTCCAATGCATTCTTATACTAAAATCATTTTCAATGCATTCTTATACTAAAATAATTTCCAATGCATTCTTATACTAAAATCATTTCCAATGCATTTTTATAGTAAAATCATTTCCAATGCATTCTTATACTAAAATCATTTCCAATGCATTCTTATAGTACAATCATTTCCAATGCATTCTTATACTAAAATCCTTTCCAATGCATTCTTATACTAAAATCATTTCCAAGGCATTCTTAGAGTGAAATCATGTACAACGTCTTCTTATAGTAAAACAATTTGCAATCATGATCTGGTATCTCGTCTACAGTCACTCTCTCACAGACATGCTGTTGCTTCCCTCTACTTTTTATACAAATATTTTCATGGCAACTGCTCTGACGAGCTACATTCACTGGTATCCCAACTGCATGAATTTAAGCATGCTACTAGGTTGGCATCTCGGTCCAACCCTTTCACTGTCGAAACCGTTAAATGTTACCTCATCTTCTACTCCCACAGTTTCTTTTCTCGCATTCCTCGACAGTGGAATTCCCTTCCTCCTACTGGCTTCCCTGATAGCTATAATATTCAAATATTCAAATGTAATGTCAGTCGACATCTTCTGACACCTTGATCCTGATCAATATCCTTATATCCTTTCCTCAAACACCTCTCTTTACTCTTGATCTCACTCTCTGTAAATCGTTGCGCGCTAGTGGCACTCCCAACTTGCTTGGTGTGAGATGTTTAAAAAAAAACAAAAACATTATTTACAATGAATTTTTATGGCAGAACATTCACAGGGCTTTATTTTAATAAAATCATTTCAATGCGTTCTTATATTAAACTCACATTCAATGCATTCTTATACTAACATCATTTACAATTCATTCTTAAAATAAAATCATTTCTATTGTATTCTTATTGTAAAATCATTTCCAATGCATTTTTATAGTGAAATCATTTCCAATGTATTCTTATAGCAAAATCATTTCCAATACATTCTTAGAGTGAAATCATTTGCCAAGCCTTCTTATTGTAAAACCATTTTCAATAAATATAATGAGGTCATCTACAAAGCTTATAATAAAATAATTTACAATGAATGTTTATGATAGAACATTCACAGTGCATTATTTTAATAGAATAATTTATAATGTATTCCCATAGGAAAATCATTTTAAAACCAATTTGGAGGTAGAATCCTTTACAATGTTTATTCTTATAATAAAATTATGTATTTATTTTATCGATATGCTTTTAATATTTGCTATATGAAAATGTCATGGCCACTGGAAACTCTCAGTATTTATTTAAACTATCAGGACTTGCGTACTTTAAACGGATTTACTCATCATTTTTAATGCTGTACTCTGTACTTTTCAACCTATGGCCATTCCACTTCCACAAGAGTTATAAGGAAAGTGTCATAGACCCTTTTAAAAAATACTGGAATATTGTATGGTGCATAACCTTGTTTAATAATCTGAAATCATTTTCTAGAAAATGGACTGTAATAAATATACATTATATACATTCTCCCCACATGAAACGTAATATTAGAATTACTTATCTTATTTTTTCTCTATGGAGCTTATGGATCATGTGTCGTCTTGAGATGTATGTATTAGAGACAGCAATAAAAATGAATTCTTTTTCTGATGCATCTAGTTGTATTCCAAACATTGTTGCATTATTGATGTTTTAACAATTTGGAATGGTTTTTATAATATGAGTAGTGTCAAAGAAATGTGTGGAATTATATCCATTTACACATTATGATGGAACTAGGATATGCGATCAAGTTTCTCACTAATAAATATATTCTAATATTGTCCAGTATTAGATACATATGTGACACTATTTAGCGGTCGCGTGAAAATGAAAAGCGAGAAATAATTAAGGCGAGAAGAAGCTGAAATAATTAAGGCGAGAAGAAGCTGAAATAATTAAGGCGAGAAGAAGCAATGATGGATACATTCATAATTATAGCCATAGGAGGTATGGCAATATGGGAGATTAGAAGTAAGAGAAAATTAACTAGCGGTAATCATTGGGCATGCAGCAACTCGAAAAGGGAGATGCCGAGCAGTGTTCTTTACCCATACAGAATCGGCGAAGAAATTGCAGAAATGCCGGCGGAGGAGGCTGACGTGAAATCGACACGTGCGGCGGAAAAACCTCCCGCAGCAGAGAGAAAAACATTGACCAAGAAAAACAAGCCATAATAACCACACACATGCACCCACAGGCACACGCACACTTTAAATTGCATGAGAAACAGAAGAATATGAAAAGAACATTACATTTGCATGTAGAACAGAAGAAGATGAAAGAACATTACATTTGCATGTAGAACCACACACTTGACGCTGGCGAAAATCTCGTTGATAAAGTCCAGGTGACATTCGGTTAAGATAGAGATTAAGGACCACACTACGAGTCGTAGAGGTCTGGTGTCGGGAAGAAAAAAGAAAAGAAAAAAAAAGGAAGATAATTTTTTTTTCCTTTGAGCGAAATTTTTAAACTGAGGCCAGTCTAGCCACAGCCACGCTGCTGGGCGTTCATTGGCTGAATGATGGCGTGAGCGGTAGGCGAAGGTCAACTATGAGAAAGGAGGGGAGGCCTGTTGACGCCTCTGAGGGGTGTGTGAGATACCACTATGAGAGAGAAGGGAAACCTATTGACGCCCTCTGAGGGGATTGGTGTGAGATACCAATATGAGAAAGGAGGAATTTGGGAGGACGAATCCCTTAAGCACTGGAGCAGAAAGTAATGGACTTCCAAAAATGGAAAGTAATAAATTTTTCCTGCCCGAAAACAGAAAATCCTTATTGTGGATTTAGAATTATCGAGGAACCCAAACCACAACAGACCCCCACCCGGTTTTGGTCGGCGTCCATATAAACGAATGTCCCCAGAGCAGTTAGTGGGAGTTAGTTGCAGTTCCGAGGAGACGCAGGCAGAGTTGAGCTGTGAGCTCGCAGACCAGCCTCGCAGGAAGCTGACTGAAAGATTCATGCATTCCGACTTCAACTTCTAACCAAGAACAGTTTATTTTTGAAGAACGACTTAGACTCACACAACCAAAACAAGTTTTACGAATATCGCCTGAAGACACCAAAAACCAGTTATTGAAAAACAACTTAAGATATTAAGACTTGCCTAACAAACGCAAAGTGTCACGTATCCATAGAAGCGGGTTGGGAGAAAAACGCAGTCCTGTATTCAGCAACCAGATATAAAAATATTTGTTATTCTTTTTTTAACACATTTGAACTTTTCGAGTTGTTACTTTATTTTCTTTTACATATACTTCTGTGGTGTTACCTTTGCTCGGACTCGGCTTGCATTGCGGCCCGGCGACTGATTGATTTTATCTACCTAACATCAAACCACAACGTGGGTAGGTTAGACTAGAAGTCAAAGCAGTTACTTCGGTAACCAGACGTTGGAGGCGAGCTGGGAACGATAAAGCTGATACCGAATCTAACCAGATTCCCATCCGAATCAGCCAAGGGTTAGAACGTCACATTTGGTGCCGTGACAACATGGAGCACGCAGGGATACAAGCGTAATATATAGATTGCTCCGAACTTATTCAATCTATACAATGAGGCGATTCTGAGAGAACTATATGTCCTACCAGCATTTATTATTGGCGGCCACAATCTTACCAACATAAGGTATGCGGATAACATAATGTTCATACCAAGCACCGAAATGTTACAGAATGTAGTGAAGGAAAGTGAGAAGAAAGGACTAAGCATCAATTGTAAGAAGACAGAATGCATGGTTGTTAGCAAAATGTACAGCCCAACATTAAAATTACAAATTGGGAATACCAAAATCAAACAAGTACAACAATCTAAATATCTGGGAAAGGTCTTGACAGAAGACGGAAAGTCCTGCATTGAACTCCGAAGGCGCATTGGGACAGTAAATGTTGACTTTCAAAAGCTAAGCAAAGTATTAATAAACATGAAAATTTCGTTACAAAAAAAAAACAACAAAAAACAAAAAAAAAAACAGTACTTAAGTGTTATATAATATGTGCCCATCTGTGACAGTGAATGTTGGACAACCTCCTCACAGATGAAGAAGAGAATTGGAACAACAGAAAAATGTTTCTACAGAAGGATGATGAGGATACCACGGACCTAATATATGAACAAAGACGAAGATTTAGCAAAAATGGAAACAAAAAGATCATCTGGCAGTGAATGCTGGATAATCTCTTCAGAGCTGAAGAAGAGACTTGGAACAGCATAAAAGTGTTTCTACAGAAAGATGCCGAGGATACAATTGACCGAACAAGCGAGGGGGTGTATTTTTTAAGCCAACATTTGTATTACTTTAAATCTATTTTTTACGGCTGCCCGTGTTTGAAATAAACGCCCAATGCGCTCTACGGAGTTTTCTTTATTAAGCTTTCTGAACATCACAAACCGATAGAAGCAATATATACTGTTTAAATAAACAAAAAAACTCTGCCCCCAAACTCGAGTATGCACGAAAAAATGACATTTTAAGTAATATATATCTCTCTGTAAATCTACACTGCATATTTGCACGACAAAATACGTATGCATTCTTAGCCTGGGCAGTGTGTCACCTGTTGCACGTCGTATGCACATTCGGTGGACAAGTAAGATGTACATTTTTAATTTGCAAAAAAAAAAATCGTGGTGATTTTCGCAAATATTGTAATATTGCTTCCGTTTGAAAACAAAACTTTTTCAAATAGATCGATCAATATTATTATGTTTTTTGCTAAAAAACAAAACCAGAAAAAAATAAGACGAGAACGGCTTTTGTAAAGAAGGAAACGAACACGATGTTCTGAAAGATTTTGGAAAAGGTTTTTTTGAAAGGGTCGTAGATCTTAAGCTGTATTATACATAAAAAGAAACCTCTTTCGCAAGCCGAAAGAATAAATATGTGAGAAAAATTTTTTTTGTGTATTATTTAATCTTTCAGTAATTAGCGCATAAATGAGTATATTTTCTAGAAAATGCGTATTTTGTCATCAAATACTAAGTAGGTATCTACGCAGACGGCACTATTATTTACTCCTGTTTCAATAATAAATCCGGCATTGGTAACAAAACTAACCTGTTCGTTCGTCTCTAAAAAATATCTCCAGGCTGTGGTTGACTTGAGCAGGAAATGGCTTGTAAAGTTTAATGCCTCCAAAACGAAACTGCTCCCATTTACCCACCATAGACTACCCTTACTGCCTCCTATCGGCATGACTGGTGATCAATTCCACAAGAGCGTCTCTCTACGCCTTCTTGGTCTCCCGTTTTCCACTAACGTGAAGGGAACAACTTCATCTACCGCAAGGAAAATTGGTTCTCAGTGTCGCGCCAGAAGTTTTTTCTCGCTTGAGTTCATCTTTAAAATATACCATTCGTCGTTGCATTGACTACTGTTGCCATATATGGTCTGGTTCCCTCGCTGTCGACAAAATCCAGAGACGGATATGCAATGTGAGAGGTCATGATTTGGCATCTCGTTTATAGTCACTTTATCACAGACGTGCTGTGGCTTCCCTCTGTCTTTTCTACAAATATTTTCATGGAAACTGCTTTGACGAGCTACTTTCACTGGTACCCCATCTTCATGAATTTAAGCGTGTTACTAGGTTGTCATTTCGGTCCAACCCCTTTACTGTTGAAACAGTTAAATGTTACCAGCTCTTCTACTCCGGCAGCTTCTAGCAAATAAGCTCTGGGTTGCTAAAAATGTTCCATACAAAATAGGCATTTAAAATTCATATAAACTGGATTTGGCATTAAATAACCCACAGTGGTTGATATGCCATAAAACCCAAACAAACAAACAAATCCATCAGGTTCTTCTCTCGCACTTCCCGACAGTCTAACTTCCTTCCTCCTACTTCCTTCCCTGATAGCTATAATCTTCAAATATTCAAATGTAATGTCAATCGAAATCTTCTGATGTCCTGATCCTGATCCCTGTCCTTCTCTCTATCCTTTCCTCAAACACTCCTCATTACTCTTACTCTCACTCTCTGTAACCCCGTGCGTGCTAGTGGCACTCCCGCCTTCCTTGGGGTGAAATGCGTAAAAAAATGCTACCTTTTTCGTAGTAAATAGATTTGGAAAGTTAAGATAAAAATTGAAAGAAAGGCGGGGCACTTCGGCATGATGTAATCGTTAGAAAATCACTAGATCAATTACGAATGTGTAATGAGTTCGATCCTAACTGAGTGCTCTATACTTTCGGATTTGTATCAAAACTAAACTACGCTTAGTAAATTTCTAGTGCACTTCGGCGTAGTGCAATGGATCGCTAGGTCAATTACGACTCTGGAGTTCGATCATCACTCGATGTTACAAAATTTCGGCCTGTGAGCCAAAACTAAGCTATTCCTAGTAAATCACGAGTGCAGTTCTACGTGGTGTACTGATTACTAAGCTTGTCTCACTAGATTAAGTACGACCGAGTAGTGAGTTCGATCCTCACTCGGTGGTCCATTACTTTCGCAGGCGGGCGCACACACGCGAATGTACTGTCACTCACGCATACGTGCACAAATACACAATGAGAAAATAAAAACTTGCACCAATGAAAAGTGCATATAAAAAAAGGAAAAATCGAGAAGCATTCAATTGCTCATACCTCCTGAAGAGTGGACGGAGTGATTCCTAGAGTGTCAATCTACGAATCTCTGTAGTTGGGATGCCGAAGCTAAGCGACAAACGTTTTATTTGTATTAATTTCTTCTTACTCTCTATATATTTCCATATATAGACACAAAAACAAATTTAAAATCCCCTAAAAACGCTTACCTTATTTGTGTTTGGGGGGATGACACATGTGAAGTGTTGGTTCGTTGGCATGAATATTAGCACATATGGGTGTACACTTATGCGTCAGTCAGTTATGTACCATGCGAGATACACTCATAAGAGATCATGTATCTTTCGATACCTGACTGACGAGGAAGATTTTTTTCCCGCAGTAGGTTGCTATTTCTTTCTGTGGTAGACCAGTTGCCATCCAAGGCTATAGAACCCGTTCTGTTCTGCTACTTACCCATTGCTGGGGGGGGGGGAAGAAGAGGATTCATACTTTTACCAAGAGTAATAACATGTAAGTGAATGTAATAGAATTCGAACTCGGCGCTCCGATTCTTCAACCCGAGCCAATCCATTACTCCACTGTGCTTCCTCCGCATTCATGCGTAGGTGTGTAGATGTGTGTGTATATGTGTAGGTGTGTACGTGGGTTGATATTGAATATCACACGACCTTGTTGCTTTCTGAGGGTTTCTACAGATATAGTTGGACCATTGACTGTCTTGCCGATGGACACATTAACCATGTTTCTAAACTAACACATCTTGTATCATTATCCATACCCCATAAGTTTTATTCTTATTTCTTTATTTTTTGTATTTTGGTTTAAATTTTTATTCTCACTCTTAATTCTCTAAATTTATTTGTTTTATTCATTTATTTAAAATCCCTCCAATTGTATCTGACAATATTATTGTGATTTCTAATTATTATTTGTACTAGGGACTATTTCATGAAACCAACGACTAGTCAGACAATTGGATAAAATATTTGACATAGCAACAAAGATTAAGAAAAATCCAGGCCGGTCAGTCAGCTAAAGCTACTATCCCGCTTCTCACCCTCGTCTCCCCAGCCACCAAAAAAAAAAGGCCATCCGATCATCCACAGGGCCTTTCAATCCTTCTATTAGGTTGGTGCAAAAATAATGACGTAATAATGTCGTTTTTTGACGTATTTTTTTAACGTCAAAAAACGACATTATTACGTCATTATCTTTGCACCAACCTAATATATCACCCTCATGCGTTCCCTTCAACTAAATATCTCCACTGACTATTAGATTCGGACTAAAACAAAAAATGCTTAAGTATTACTATATTAATACTGACATTTATTTGAATTAAGATCTCTTTTATTAAATGAATTTGAATCGACCTGGTTTGTCCTGCCTAAAAACAAAAAACCGTATCGGTCAATTTAAAATACAACCCAATATAAAAATCTCAAAATTATAGAATAAATTCTCAGCGGGGGAACCGACTATTAGATTCGGCCTAAAACAAAAAATGCTTAAGTATTACTATATTAATACTGACATTTATTTGAATTAAGATCTCTTTTATTAAATGAATTTGAAACGACCTGGTTTGTCCTGCCTAAAAACAAAAAAACGTATCGGTCAATTTAAAATACAACCCAATATAAAAATCTTGAAATTATAGATAAATTCTCGGCGGGGGAACCGACTTTTAGATTCGGCCTAAAACAAAAAATTCTTAAGTATTACTATATTAATATTGACATTTATTTGAATTAAGATCTCATTTATTAAATGAATTTAAATCGACCTTGTTTGTCCTGCCTAAAAACAAAAAACCGTATCGGTCAATGATACAACTCAACATAAAAATCTTAAAATTATAGAATAAATTCTCGGCTGAGTGAACCGACTATTAGATTCGGCCTAAAACAAAAAATGCTTAAGTATTACTATATTAATACTGACATTTATTTGAATTAATATCTCTTTGATTAACTGAATTTAAATCGACCTGGTTTGTCCTGCCTAAAAACAAAAAACCGTATCGGTCAATGTAATATACAACCGAATATAAAAATCTTAAAATTATAGATATAAATTCTCGGCGGTGTGGAACCGACTACTACCATCCACTAATACCTTAGCCCTTTCCTTTCTTTTCCGTCACTTCTCTTTCACCTCCCACTAACAATCTAATATGTCCGTCCCGTGTACTTTCTCCATTTTCGGGGGAGATTTCGGACTGAAGAGCTGATAATGATAATGATAAGAAGACGGAGACTTTAATTATCCATTTCGATTATAATTTATTTCGTGAACGCCTAGGTATTCAACTATTTGATTTAAATTTTTATTCCCATTCTGAATTCTCTAAATTTATTTGTTTTATTCACTTATTTAAAATCCCTCCAATTGTATCTGACAATATTATTGTCATTTCTAATTATTAACTTTTTCTAGGGACTATTTCATGGCAGCGACCACCAGTCAGCCCATATCATAAACCAATTTACATAGTTCCAAAAATTAAGAAAAATCTAGTGCGGTCAGTCTTTTAAAGCTACTACTACCCAGCCGTATCCTTCTTCCCCTCTTCTCTCCCTCCACTGGAGTCATGGTTTGGGCTGCTGTTGTTTCTGATCGTTCGAGATCGCCCTTGAAGAAATGAAAGGGAACAGCAGAATTTACCCGCATATGTAAGAGATGTACGTGTTGACCTGGTTGTCACCCTGGCTTCCCACGGCCAATTTGACGCAGAACTGATACAAGAAATATTTCTGTAGATTTTTGACAGGTCCATTTGGCCTCCATCGACACTTGACATTAATCTTATGAACTTAGAGATATACCTCAAATTGGTGAGCGATGTTTGACGTATCTCATACGCAGGCGTGTTAGACTTGAAAAAACCTGATATGACGTCGTGCTTGAATTCGAGCCAAAAGGTGATAAATAATTTAGGTACTTCAGTTGAGATTAAGAATGATGACGAAAGTAAAGGTGATCTTGTAAATATATGTCAACTGTTGCTAATAAATATAACAATTAACGAGTAAACTTTCATTAATCAAAACCTAAAACTTTTAATTTTGTTTTAAAGTACATAATGGATATATTCCGTATTTATATATATATATATATATATATTTATTAAAGACATTTTTATGTTTAACGTTATAGATACAAGTATTTAAGTAAATGCTCTGTTTATAATAAACAGTATTAAATATTTACCGGCCTGAATGTCCGAGAAATTTTCATAGAAAATATTCGTTCTTTGACAGGATTCGAACCTGCATCCTATACGAAACCGTCATTTACGCTGACGTGCCTTACCGTTAGGCTACAAAGAAGCGTTCGGTAGACAAGGTCGAATTTACTGCTTATAAACTCAATCTTCCATGAATCTCGAATATTCATAACTGCTCATGGCGTATCAAATGTAAACAAATGACGTCATATATTACGAAATGGACAAAGTCCGACAATTTATTTATTAAAGACATTTTTATGTTTAACGTTATAGATACAAGTATTTAAGTAAATGCTCTGTTTATAATAAACAGTATTAAATAACATTTACCGGCCTGAATGTCCGAGAAATTTTCATAGAAAATATTCGTTCTTTGACAGGATTCACCATGAGCAGTTATGAATATTCGAGAGCATTTACTTAAATACTTGTATCTATAACGTTAAACATAAAAATGTCTTTAATAAATAAATTGTCGGACTTTGTCCATTTCGTAATATATATATATATATATGCTCTCGGGAAAACTGGTTGAGCTCTCTTGAGAAAAGTGTAATTTTAAAAACAGTGGCTCCTACTGTTATTAACACATTGACTGAATTGAGCTCACTGGGCCACTATCGTATTTAGTATAGAAAAGGTTAAAATTTCCCTTCCTCTATACCCTACGACGGTAGCCTAGGGGTAGGATCTCCTACTGATACCAAATCGTTCGAGTTTCGATCCCGACTTGAAGCAATCGGACGTCCAGCCACAATGATGAGCCCTGATACAGCGAAACAGTCTATCTGTGGATGACTATATATTATAATTATTTTTTATAAATATGATTCCTTCGCTACATAAGAGTTCTCATAGTAAAAAAAAAAAAGAGCTGAAAACTTCAATATAATTATTAGAATTAAATTTAATTTAAAGTATCAAGCTCAGTTTCATCTTCAAGCGAAATATTTGGATTCCAAAAGTTTCGCTTGAAGATGAGACAGAGCTTGGTACTTTAAATTCAATTTAATTCTAATAATTATATTGAAGTTTTCAGATCTTGTTTTTGAAAAACGAGAACTCTTATGTAGCGAAGTATTCATATTTCTAAAAAAATAATTATAATTTAGGCTCTACTTTTGTATCGAGCACTGTTTTTTAAAAATAAAAACAAAAATACCAAAGAACTTCGGATTATTTACCTAACGAGTTATTTTCTATTTTCTACATATTTCCCCACCCCACCTCACACACACACACACACACACACACATATATATATATATATATATATATGTATGTATGTATGTGTGTGTGTGTGTGTGTAAATATAAAAGTGAACATAGAAGGCAACACTTAGAGGCGACAGTCTGTTTCATGCTATATGCAATCGTCAGGCCACGTGTGTTGTTATTTTTCTCGGCTATTTATATATATACGGGTCAGTGGTGCATTGTGGGTAGTCAATTATGGCGGTTATTTTACCGGAAGTCGTTTATTTATTTATTTGGGTTAAATTATATTGCTTGTTTTTATTTATTTTTATTTTTTGTTTCTTATTTTATTTATTTATTTTTTTTCTATATCGCTGTTTTTATTAACGTAGTAAAAATTTGTTTATATCACTTATTTAATAGTTTTGTTTTGGTTTGAGATTTTAATTAAAGCTATTTATTCGATTATATTCTTTATATATGTGTGTGTGTGTGTGTGTGTGTGTGTGTGTGTGTGTGTAACTGTTATTGTCTGTAATTATTGCCAGAAGGAATGCAACAAAGAATTATATGACCACAAAGGGATTTTTTTTTGCAAAACGATGCATTAAATGCAATTAGTTGCTCGCTGTAATGTGACTGACTACTATTTCGTTTTATTCTAATTAAAAGAGAACACAATTTACTAAGACGAGAATATTCAGAAAGTGCTTCAAACGCTATGTCATACAAAGTAAATTTGAGTCCAGTTTCTTATACTGCTTCACAATTCCTAGCAGATTTTCTATTATCACAATGTGGGATATTTAATAATAAAGTGAAAGAAACCTGAACAAAAAGAAATTAATACTTTTAATAAAATGGCGACAAGAAATATATCGTAGAAACTTTAAGGAAATTAAAGAAGCAATTACATGAAGACAAACGTGAGCTTTTTACAAAACACATTAAATGCTTTAGTTCGTCACCGTAACGACACTGAGCAAAATTTATAATTCCAAAATGATGTTCTAATTAAGAGAGAACAATTTACGAAGACGAAACTATTTAGAAAGTACCTTAAACGCCATGTCATACAAAGTAAATTCGCTTCCAGTTTCTAATAACGTTTAACCATTTTGGGCAGATCTTCTATAATTAAAATATTGGATATTTAATAACAAAAGTGATGGAAACATGAACAAAAAGAAAACAAAAAGTATCTACATAAAATCAGCTCGATTATATATCGAGACTATATATTAAATTAAAAAAAAAAAATACCATTTAATTCTCAGCGTCTACTTTTCTTTCGATCGTCCTGGCTAAGACGATAAACTGCATCCGGGGTCTTTACTTCCTTTATTTATTTTATATCGATTTCTCCGTTACGTTTTCGGTTTGCTTTCCTCTTTTCTCTTTTTTTTCTGTCTTATTTCATTTAGAGTTTTTCTTTCGTTGTTCTTTTTCCTTCATCTTTTCGCCTTTACTTTTTAACCTTCCTCGTTTTTTCCGACGTCTTTTAGCTTTTGCTTCTTTTCTACTCTCTTCTTCTCTTTCTTTCTTTCTTTTCCATTATTTCTTTTTTCTTTCTTTCTTTTCCGCTTTTTCTTTCTTTTCTGTTCTTTCTTTCTTTCTTTTTCTTCTTTCTATCTTCGCGGCTTTCTTCTTTCATTTCAGTTCTTTCTTATCTGTCAGTTTGTTTCCTTTTCAGTTTTTCTCTTTCTTTCTTTCTTTCTTTCTTTCTTTCTTTCTTTTGCCTCTTTTCGTTAATTGTCTCTTGTTGTACATGTTTTGCTTGTTTTTTCCTTCTTCGTTCTTTGTTTCGTTGTTCGTTTCTTTCTGTGCTCATCGTTTGTTTGTTTGTTCTTTTCTTTGTTTCCGTTCTTTCTTTTTTCTTCCTTTCTTTTCCGTTTTTTCTTTCTTTTCTGTTCTTTCTTTCTTTCTTTTTCTTCTTTCAATCTTCGCGGCTTTTTTCTTTCATTTCAGTTCTTTCTTTCTTTTGTCTCTGTTTCTTGTCTGTCAGTTTGTTTCCTTTTCATTTTTTCTCTTTCTTTCTTTCTTTCTTTCTTTCGCCTCTTTTCGTTAATTGTCTCTTGTTGTTCTGGTTTTGTTTGTTTGTTTCTTTCTTTTTTCCTTCTTCGTTCTTTTTTTCATTATTCGTTTGTTTCTTCTCTGCTCCTTGATTGTTTGTCTGTTTCTTTCTTTGTTGGTTTCTTTCTTTGTTTCTTTCTTTTCCTTTCTTTCTTTCTTTTTTCTTTCTTTCTTTCTTTCTTTCTTTCTTTCTTTCTTTCTATCTTCACGGTTTTTTTCTTTCATTTTAGTTCTTTCTTTCTTTCGTCTCTGTTTCTTGTCTGTCAGCTGGTTTCCTTTTTATTTTCTTTCTTTCTTTCTTTCTTTCTTTTGCCTCTTTTCCTTACTTGTCTCTTGTTATGCTTGTTTTGTTTGTTTGTTTCTTTCATTTTTTCTTTCTTCAGTTTCTTTTTCTTTAAAAAGCTTCTCGCTTGGTATTTGTTGACAACCGCATAAAACCCAAATTGAGTCAACAAATAATTAAATCCGTTTATACAACCTCAGATTGTTTTCTGTTTGGACATTATGTCATCAAAAGGAAGAGCAAAATCTCGGTGGAGAATTCATTTCTCAATTATTGATTTCAAGTCAACATCAAATTAGAAATTAGTTCTTATTCAACTTGGATAATTAATAAGAGTAATTAATATACATCGCCATAGCAACAAGATTACTTATTTTATGGATAGAAAACATGTTGAAAATCGAAGAAAAAACTATCAGTTTGGTGTTAAAGATCGAAGCGTCTTTTTCTTGTTTCCTTTTTATTGGTCTCTTTTGAAACCGATTTTTCATTCACTTCAGAATAATTCTCATTCTATCACTGAAGTTAAGCACTATCGAGTGAGATAGGGGACCCCTGATGAAGACCTGGTGTTGTAGCATACTTACGTACGTCAATGGATATGCCACATAAATCCAGTAGTATATATTGTATATTGGTTTTCAGTCGGAGATTCGTATCCAGCTGTGCTGGTCAAACTCTCTGCATCTGGACAGAGTGAATCCCCAGACGAGGCTATGTCAAAGAGCAGAGTCTGGTGTCGGGAAACAGCTACCCGACTCCACATTAAATTCGGGCTTGTGCCACATCTGACCGCGTGGGGCAATTGGTAGATATCCCGTAGTTGGAGATTCGTCTTCCACTGTGTTGGCAAAACTCTCTGCCCGGAGGCAGAGAGGATCCCAAAACGAGGCTATGTCGAAGGGCAGAATCTCGTTTCGGGGAAACAGCTACTCGACCCCGTTTTATACGGGGTCTACGGGGAATTTTCGGCCGAGTCTACGGGCTCGAATACTCCACATTAAATTCGGCCTTGTGCCACAACTGACCGCGTGAGGCACTTGGTAGATATCCTGCAGTTTGAAATTCATCGTGGAATTCATTTGATTCACTTCCACCAGTTGACTACTTCTACGCGCCGCTGGCGAATGTGTTGTTCGTGTCCTAAGTATTATCGTTCATTAACAACCTGCATTCGGTTATTCTATGCAATAACCTTCCCTAGCTTACAACATAAACAGACACCTACAATCCGAAGTCTGTTTTAGCTTTAAATGGTCCACAAATAACCGTAAAAAACACATTTATGTTTAATCATTTCACCTAACAAAAGGCTATAATACCACAAAGTGCTATGGGTTACTGGGCGTGAAATTTAAGGTGAAAATTCGAGAGGGAATCTGAAAGCCAATTCTAAACAGGAAATGAGAGATAAACTTCTACAACTGCTAGAAAACAGGGGGGGAGTGTGAACAGGATGATAAGCGAACCTATATTCTAATATTAAACCAATTAAACATCAGAAAAAGGAGAAGTTCACCATGATTTGTTTTTGTTTTTAATCGAAATCACCCCAAGCAAGGCAGTAATGCAACTAAAACACAAGGAGTTACAGGGTGTGGAAGAATTAGGAACAGAAACATTAATGATGAACTGAAAGAGAAGAGAGTAATCAGGTGGACAGTAAATAGCGATTGGCATTGTATTTGCATTTTTGCAGATTAAAGTTGGCCTGAAAGCATGGAGCAGTGCGAGATAAGAAGCTGTTATAGAATTTGCGGCTACATTTGACCAACTCAACTGTAAATTGATGAGATCTCGACGCCAGTTTAGTACTGCGATTAAATTTTAAAAAAGCTAACATCTCATTCGAACAATTACCATGAAAGTATTTATAGAAAAGACATAGGCAGCCTTACGGACAGTGGGAAAGTGACTGGAGCTGATCAGCCAGATCAGGACCAATAATATTTCAGATTCTTCTTTGGATCTTATCAAGGAGCTGAAGGTTAATAAGCAGGGGTACCTTGTTATTAAAACATTTAATTATGTTTGTTTATTTTGCTTGAAGATTAGTCAGATTGACGTCTGATATGTCCCGGAAAGGGATATATTTGAACGAAGTATCTAAGTGGTTTTGGCTACTATAACCAAGTAGAATACGGTAGCAGTAATCGACTGGTACGCGTCGTAGTTGCAGGTAAGAAGTGTAGATCAATGGCGTAGTCCAATGGGCGTCATTATAGACTTAGCTCTCAGACTAAGGCTCTTTGACTCTCCTACACATCCATCGGTATTAATGACGGACACCACCCAATCATATTCCAATGAGGGGGGAACACAGGTGTATGCATATTCCATTATATCACTATCTATCTATCTATCTATCTATCTATCTATCTATCTATCTATCTATCTGATATGTCCCGGAAAGGGATCTATTTGAACGAAGTATCTAAGTGGTTTTGGCTACTATAACCAAGTAGAATACGGTAGCAGTAATCGACTGGTACGCGTCGTAGTCGCAGATAAGAAGTGTAGATCAATGGCGTAGTCCAATGGGCGCCGTTATAGACTTAGCTCTCAGACTAAGGCTCTCTCTCTGACTCTCCTACACGTCCCTCGGTATCTATGACGGACACCAGCCAATCATATTCCAGTGAAGGGGAACAAAGGTGTACGTATATTCCATTATATCAACCTCTTATTCTTCTATATGCAATTTCTCTTCATGAATTTAACGATTATGGCTCACCACAATTTCCTGTCTTTTATCTTTAGATTTTATTACAATTCTGATAACCGCGTTTTAAAACTGCAAACATTGGCAAGGAATGAAGGTAGTCCAAATAATAGTGTTGTAAAGGAAAGACCCGTCCTTCTGACACATCATTTTTTTACGGGCTCGAAGGCCCATGTTTGTCAATTCAACATTATACAATGTAATCATGACGGCGACATCAACACATTAATAGAATAGAAAAAAAAACAAATGACCAAATCAAACAATGGAAGAATCCCAGTAAGAGAGAATTCGAAGCCTCGTCTATTGAAAAGAAACAATTCAAAAAATATATTAAGAGCCACTCAAGGTAGCGTATTACTGAGTAATGTTGTATGAGCGTAAGAAAGGACAAGAAATGAAGTCCTTGGAGCTGTGCATGAAAGATAAGTCAAGATTGCTGTGAGTCGGAAAACAAGCGAATGAACAGACTTTATAAGGAACCGGAAGTCCAAACTTAAACAGGAAACAAGGTATAAACCTCTCTTATTGTTAAAAAAAAAACGGCTAGGAGATTTAACCGAACGATAGGCGAACCTATGTGAACGAATGAAATTTTGATGTCTTTGTTTATCATATAACACGCCAGGTCAAGTGTCGTTCCTTACCGCCGTAACCATGACATCAAATGCAACATGTATACGACTTGAAGTGTATAGGACGGGCGGCAAGTAATCACTATTGCTCTGAGAGATTTCATATTGAGGAAATTAATCGGCCTAACACCTCGACATTCTATTACGTCATGGGAAACGTTCACCTTTAATACCACGAGTTAAGCAAACGTCTCGTATCAAATAATACCCATTATCGATGGATATACGATGGATTAAGTGTAAAAAACAAAAAAGAAGGAAGCAATTGAGTTTGGGGCATTTTAAGAGAATTTACTTACGGCTGCGACTGATTCAATTGATTAGACGATTGGACTGAGAAAAAGGCGAAATAATTGTTGCATTAAAGGAGAGAAAGGGACAAGTGTAAATCGATTTAACGAAGTGGAGTGAAACAGTGTCGAGGAGGTATTAAGTATTGACGAATTAATTGTGAATAAATTGTTGTCGGTTAAGGGATTGTGGTTAATGTTCTGATTGGCTGAAAGAAGGTGTGGCGAATGCAGAAAGAAAGAAAGATAGATAGATAGATAGATAGATAGATAGATAGATAGATAGATAGATGGATGGAATATAAGAAAGAAACAGAAATAAAGTAAGGAAATCCCTAGATGTAAAAGAAAGAAAGAAAGAAAGAAAGAAAGAAAGAAAGAAAATGTTCCGATCAAGACGAAGGTGTAAAAAAAAAAAAAGAAAAAAAAAAAAAGAAAGAAAGAAAGTTATCTGATCAAGAAGATACACAGAACGCTCGAACGAACGATCGAAAGAAAGAAAGAAGATTCTCGGAGCAAAAAGAAAGAAAGAAAGAAAGAAAGAAAGAAAGAAAGAAAAAGGAAGAAAGAAAATGTTCCGATCAAGATGAAGCATTTAAAAAAAAAAAAATTAAATTATCTGATCAAGAAGATACACAGAACGCCCGATCGAACGATCGAAAGAAAGAAAGAAAGAAGATTCTCGGACCAAAAAGAAAGAAAGAAAGAAAGAAAGATAGAAAGAAAGAAAAAGGAAGAAAGAAAATGTTCCGATCAAGACGAAGCAGTTAAAAAAAAAAAAAAAAAAGAAAGAAAATTATCTGATCAAGAAGATACACAGAACGCCCGATCAAACGAAAGAAAGAAGAATAAAAAGAGGAAGAAGTTAATGGAGTTTTCGGAAAAGGGTGAAAAACTGGCTAGTCACATGCAATGTCTCAAAAACCAAACTAGTGACGTTCCAACATCCCTGAACGGACGTTAATTCTCCTCTATTGCGATGAACGGATGTTCTTTCACTGAGATCCCATGACTTTACCGCCTATTTTATATATTTTGAACTCAATTCAGACCACAAATGGAACTCGTACATACGGTCCATCACTAAAAGATGTTGGAACAAATGGTTGGTTCCCTGTACCGTTCTAGTAAGTACCTGACTCGACCTGCTATCCTCTACCATTACAAGAGCCAGATTAGGCTGAAAAAGAAGTATTGGTGCCATATATGAGTAGGAGCTGGCCAATCTTCACTTTCCAGTATCGATAAAATCCAAACTAGATGTCGCGCCCTTGTAAGTGATGAATTATTTTCCATCTTACAATCCCTTTCCCTCATATGAAGTGTTGCCTGGCTCTCGCTATTAAAACGCTCTTTTCATGACACGTGTTCAGATGAACTACATTCCTTACTTTCACCAGCTAAAACCTGTCATCTCAGGTAGATTCTAGCGGGCCATCATCCCTTCGTATTTCATTGGTCAGATCTTACCGCTGATTTGTGAAACAGACATGGTATTCATGGTATTCTCAGCATCCCTCTGTAGGCCCACATTTCAGTTGCTTCAATCCTCTTCTTCATTTATGAGTAGATTATGCCGCATTCGCTGCTATACGGGAGGACTGATATTACGTAACAGTTCTTTTTTCTTTGTTTCTAACGAAATTTTCGTTTTTAAATATTTTGCTTACTTTCTGGAAGGCATCTTTCACTATAAGATTGAAAATAACATTGAAAGAGACGAGAATAGTTAACTTCACGTTTCTTCATCGAATAGAAATTAATTAAAATTATGAGATATGAATCTTGAGTCACAAACATCTTGAGTCACAAACATCTTGAAGCGATCCGATTCCTACTACTGAACATTTTCTGTCATATGGCCTGTCAATATTACATTAATAAAAGCAATAGGAGTTTAAAATTTTGAAACTGCGCTTTTGCTGGATGAGTTAGAAAGTTGATTAAATGACAGGAGAAAAACGTGTAAAATGGTTTAACGTAAACAAAAAACTCGGCTAACGGAAAACAAATTACGCAAGTCGAAACAATATACAAGATAAAAATATGAAAGAACAAATAAAAGCAATTTGAACACGCGCATGCGTAAAGCCTCAAAGACAGACAAGACTGTCAGAGCGCGAAATGGAAAAAAAAAGTGTTGTTTGCTGCCAACAATATTTTTTTGGTTGCAGTCGGCGTTGAAAAACTTGGTTATTCGCTCGCCGATTCACAAACAACAATGCATTACCGAAAGAAAAGTTTCGCATGGATATATTGATAAAGCGGTATTTGAAAGGAGCTTATTTTATAACTGGTCTTCAGCCAAAATTTAATATTTAGTTGCTTTGTCCAACCTATTCAGTTTATACAATCAGAATTGGCGAGTGAATAAAAAGAATTTATTAGAATTTGTTCTAAATTTCTCACAATATTTTTTTCATGTATCGTCGAAGAAACGGAATAATCCTTAAATTATATCATGTTAAGATATTTTGCATTGCAAGACACTGCGTAATAACATAAAGAGTATATGCGGGAGGCAAAGTTTCATAGACAGACCCTGAACCCGTTTATACGGGTTCTAAGGGAATATATTTGGCAGAGCCTACGGGCTCGGAGAACCCACGGTAAACTCGCCCTTCTGCCACATACATCCTTCATGGGAGGGCTGTTAAATATTAATAGTATATGCGGGTGGGCTGAAAAGTTCATAGACTGATTATAAAGGAATAATGCTAGAACTGTGAAATCTTTTTACTGACTCCAGTTTTCTACTCATCCGTGGCGAGATTGTCCCACATTCACTGCCATATAAAAGGATGGCAATCACATACCAACCACGATCTCTTCTTTTCCGTTTGCCAGTACCATGGTATGCATCTTGATCTAATCCCATGCTTGTTCGGATCTCGGTGTCGCATTTTTCTAACCTCTGTTAAAAATCTTTTCCCAAATATTTAAACTTCTGCGCCTGGTTCCTGTTGAATGTATGACTTGTATCATCTGTCACAATACCATATGAGAGGAATTTTGTATGGCATACTGTCGTAAAATTAGTACCTTTTTCATGTTTTATCAAGCTCTCTATGTCTGCGTTAAACGTTTTTGAATATATTAAAAGTACAGTTTTAGCTGAGCATACCTTGCCATTCGAGATAAAAAGTTTCGACCAAGTACACTTTAGCTATCATCCAGTGTCTATTATTTACCTGATATAGACCGTCCTGGGTATGACGATAAACTACATCCGCGTCCTGAGTAAGACGATAAACTACGTCCAACAGCGAGGCCTCTGATCAGGAGGTTTTGATGAGTGTTTCCAGGTCCACTCTGACCCGGAGTGGTAGCACCTGTTAGAGTCCCATCTATGGTTAGTGATAGAAAGTTAATCTCTCATTAAGTCTTGTTAGCGAGGTGATTTCGCTGTTAATCTCATTAACATTGCTAATTAGGTTTTTGTATAAAGTTCTTCTTTATAATATAAAAGCTTCACACTCTAATATATATATTTTTAACGTGATGTAGCCATAAGATCTAGTGATAATTAGTTCTTCTACAGCATTTTAGCACACATAGGAATGCACATGAATTTTAAAAAGACAAACTATGGTTGTCAATAAAAAATGAATATATATATATATATATATATATATATATATATATATATATCTGATGCAATTAGAACGAAAAAAATATAAATTCTAACGTTCACAGCATTAATCCAAAAGAGGGTTCGATACTGATAGTAGATCAATAATTTTTGCTTATAAGCAGATTTGTTCATAACTAATTTTGGTTCTCACCAGTCGAGGTGCCATTGAAATGTCCCGAAACGAAGTTGCATCTTTGTAGTGAGTAAATGTTTTTGTCTATACGAAAAAATTATAGTAAATAATATATATATATATATATATACACACACACACACACACACACGCACATATATATATATATATATATATATATATATATATATATATATATATGTATATATATATAGCCTCTCTATGTATGTCTGCGTCTCTCTCTGTGTCTGTGCGGTGTATAAATAAAAGTTTACGATTAAATATCGGAAACTAAAACAAGAGTGGTTAGAAGCTGAAAGATGTTGGTGAGGCTGTGTATCTAGACACATCGGGCGCCATAAATTTAAAGTTAAGCTTCGCGGCATCATTGACCTTTGTCTTGATCCTTAACTTTAACCAAAGTTGGTCTATATCTTTTTCCCTTCCCTACTACAAATAGTGGATTCTATCAATAAGAAAAATTATTTTGTCTAAAGTAGTCCTTTTGAAGAACGAAGCGCGTTACATAGCCTATTTTCCATGCCGTTATTAAGCACACTATTTACATTGCTCGGACTATCAACCTCATCTTTGTTGCCATATTTATCACAACGTTTCGGCCGTTGTACGCTCCGGCCTTCTTCAGGTGGTTGGAATGTCGAACTGAACCCTTTATTTCGCTCGCTGGGGTAAACTGTTCTAGTTCCACGTGCCACGTCTAATGGATGTCAGTTATCTTCTGTTAATTCCCCTCTCCAAGTTCTCCACCACCTTAACCAGGTATTGAACTCACATTCTTTGGGTCCTGTCACTGGATCTAACTAACGCCTTTATCAACTGTGCCATGTGTCCTTGAGGCCGGACCCTACAACGGCCGAAACGTTGTGATAAATATGGCAACAAAGATGACGATGATATTCCGAGCAATGTAAATAGTGTACATGATACCTCATCTCAGAAATATAGACGGATACTGTCGTTATTAAGATATTAAAATTCGTTCCGTTCACACTCCTCTCCGATCTTTTGAACAGGAGTAGAGGTTTATCCCTTGTTTTCTGTTTAGGATAAGGCTTCCAATTCCTTCTAAATTATACTTCTAATGTCTTCGTCTAAACTATGAAATTTATACTATTATTGGAAATTCCATTTTCTTCACATTTAAATGTGTCTTAGTGGCGTTATCGCCTTGCTTGGGGTGAACAGTTTAAAATGGTTATAATGAATAAGATGTGCGACATGAACAAAAGAGGAAGTTGTAGGAGTTGAAGATTATGAGGATAAGGAAGATAGATAAAATTGACTCATGATTTGAAGAAGTTAATAATATAGTGTAATGTTATTGCGTTAAGAGAAGTAAGTATGCGATAGTCTGTCTCACAATGTGATATTACTGCGGGGAAAAAGCTGTCAGTGGGGAACTTTCTCCATACAACTAAAATACGGGGGAAATGGGTGTGATTTGACGGCGTGGATGTGGCATCGTGCGTTCTAGTTCTACAGGTCTGAACTGATGGAACTACCAAATAGAGTTCATCTGAACAGTCACAGAGCGAGAGGATTTCGAAGGGTGGGGACGTCGAGTGGAAACAAATAGAAAACAAGCTAAGGCAGATGTGTGTATACGTGTCATTCGCATTTTTTTTTATTATTAAATTAGTTTTCCTTATCTTTTCTGGACTTGTGTAAGTGGAAACAAAGAAACATGAAACAGATTGAGCTTAAATATTGATTAGAACAAATCTAATTTCATCAGCAATGCGATGCTGATTCGATTTTTATTATATAACTAGTTTAGTCAGCTTTGTAAACATCCTGAAATAGTTCACCATTGGCATAACAAAGATACTGCCACCTGGTACCGACTAATTGAAATATCAGACAGATATATATATATATATATATATATATATATATATATATATTATGAAAGTCCGACCATTATTTTAAGACTTTTTTAAATATATATATATATATATATATATATATATATATATATATATATATATATATAACAGTAACGCGAATTAACAGCATCTAAGAATTTGAATGAAACCTGTCCTCGTAGAATGTAATTTATTAGGGTTGCTGTAGCTTCTTCCTTTAATGTCGGTTTTCACCCCTTACCCATCTATATCTAGAGACAAGACGCGTTAGGCTTAAGCAACGTCTAGCCGACAGACCGTGGGGTTAAGAATAGGGAATTGAAATGGTACACCTAACCCACTCATATCTTATCTTCTCTTCCACCTTACTTCCTCACTTCGTTAATTTTACATATGCTTGATAAGGTCCTTCAAAAACGTGTGAATTTCTTTTCATTTTTCATTTCAACTTTTGAGAGTAAAGTCTGCTGATCCAGAGCCCTGTTAAAGGGGTTGTGCTGAAATAACTTATGGAACCTTAAAGTGGTCTGTTTTTATTCAAACAAAAATATATATATATATATATATATATATATATATATATATATATATATATATATGTTGAGGAGGCACGGTGGAGTAATGGATAGCGGATAGAATTAAAGAGCCGAGTTCGAATTCCAGTCGAATCCATTACTTTCACTTACGTGTGAATCCTCTTCTGTTCCCTCCAGCTATGGGTAAATAGCAGGACAGACTGGGATGGCAACTGGTCTAGGAGAAGGACAACTCTGAATTCAAACCCGGAGTGGAGCCCCTAAGTCGGATGGACGGCACTTTGTGTTACCTTCCGACAACTCCTACAGCCGCGCTGATATCAAACTCTATTGGTATAACCTCTCCTTTGGACTCTGCTAGCAAGGCCGAGAGGGGAAACTAGACGCCGGGGTATGGTAGTCGTGGCTCTCGGAGGCACAGCCCTATAGGTAAAGGAGCTTGGATGAGTTCCACCACGGAATATGTGAACGAGCGGCGTTATATCGAGTCTAGTTGGCTACCTATTCGTCACTGAGGCCCGTTAGTACAGTTAGTATGACGTTTGCTGTAGCTGTCCAGGTTTCAATTCTCGGTAGTGGATGCGCACTGCTGATGAGTCCCAAATATAGGACGAAACGGCCGTCATGTGCTTTCTGTATTCTGTTGAGGTTTCTTCTAGACTCGATGAATTACTTAATATATATATATATATATATATATATATATATATATATATATTGTCATAAATTCTTCCAACAAAACTATATATATATCTATATATATATATATATATATATATATATATATATATATATAGTTAGTAAAGGTAGTAAAGCATCTTATTGGCTTTATAACATTGCTTGGTAGGAAATGATTAAAAAATAATAGAGAGACTTACCTCTCTGTGGTGTATGGAGTCGATGTAATCAAGCTCTTGTTGACAGTGTCGTCGGACACAGACTCGAATAAGAAAACATACCGGGTGTAACAGCAATATTGTCCAAATCTTGTAACAACATGGGATAAATGTCCATCCCACAAAATGTTTAATATCTAAAAATCTACTAAGCTAATTGAGTTTCTTTTTTCCAGGTTTCCAGATAAGACATTTAACCATCTTGACACCATTTGTCGTAAGAATCATTGAAACAAAAACTTTGAGTTATTCAGCTAGAAAGAGAACATGTTAACATCGTTTTTTGTCAGCTCCACTGTCAGCTCCACTGTCAGCTCCACTGTCTTCTCATCTGAGCAATGGTCAAACGAAAAAGATCATTCAGGCCTTCAATAACGGTACCAAAATTCATACTCTGGCTTACATCTTCAACATCCATTCAAGAACCATGAAGAGAACGGTGAATAAGTTTAAAAAAGATGGAAAGGTGGATCAGGAGGTTGCAACAGGAAGAGGGATCATCATTTCAACTTAGTGCTAAAGATATCAATTAGAAAAGATCCAACTCAATCCATAAGACATTGGAGAGAAGTATCAGCTATGACAGTCCAACGCGCAGTAGAAAGGACTTTAAAATGAAATGGCACCTGAAACGCGAGAGGCACCTTTTTACTTCAGGCCAGAAAATTAGAAGGTTAGAGAGGGCGAAGAAAATCCTGAATCAACTGGAATGACATATATATATATATATATATATATATATATATATATATATATATATATATATATATATATATATTTGAACTTTATATCAATCCTTCATGAGCTTCCGATCCTTAGCTATGATTAATTAATGATGAAAATATCATTTTCGTTTATGATCGATTTCATCACGATTCTTCTGTTAAGCTTGGAGAGTAATTATATATTCTTATTGCTTAAAGTACAATCTAGTAGTGTTATAAAAACCTCGGAGATTTCCAATAAGATATCTTTAATCATTTCGAAGCTTAATCTAACAAATGAACAATTTTGCTGTTACACGCTTTGGACAATTTTGCTGTTACACCCGATATATGTTGCACTTATGAAGAATGTGTCTGTTTAATTGTGTGATAAAAAGAGTTTAATCGACACATTAAGTATCATAAAAGGCGTTTAAAAAGTCTTTTATGTTATGCGACCTTCCGGTGAAATATGACTCATTCAAGGACCGAATGTAAATTTCAGAAGTTACCAACGGAGTGATTGAATGAATATATTACTCAAATAATAATAATGAAACATTTTCTATATACACGTAAAAATCACGTGCGATACCCTGCTCACATCAGGCGTCAACCAGTGACTAAGGGGGTATCGCCTCCCCTGACGCCACCAGCAGCTTTTGCCAGCGGACAGGCTATTGATTTTTGTGTAAACGTGTCAGTCATGATTTATGGCGGCTGGTTCGGAATAGGCTATTTCTCAATGACATAGCCATCATATGGGTCTTGGCGGATTTGCCAGACTGTCATCTACCGTTGTCCTCGTGTCCACCCCCCTACGTAACTTTGTTGGCGAGTTGACGGCTCGTATCGCTCCCCAAATGCTCGTGCACATTGATCGCGCATACGTGTATGACAGTGTGTTGACCCCCGCATTCTGTGGTGAAATGGATGGTGTTTCTATCACTGCTGGCCACGGCCTGAGTAGCTATTTGGACGACGCGAATGGAGGAAATCTGGCGATATGACCGTTATTCTAATCAGGATCAGCTCAAGATGAAGATTGGAATTGCTAGAAAGCGATTGGTTTCGACAGTTGTTAGCGAAAGGTGGGTGACTGAGGCGAGCTTGGTTCGCCTGAACGGGGCTAGCCTTCATTTTCTTTTTTAGCTCACACTAATTCACATCGGGTATGTTTTCTTATGGAGTCTTCCCCTAGTTAGGCTAGACCCCTTTTTTTCTTGTACCTACTTAATGTGAGTAATTGTAGTTCCTGGCCTGTTTCCAGCTCCTTTTTTGGTTATGATCGAAGTCGAGATTCCCAACGTCCTCAGTTTGTTTTAACGCCCCTTTTTTTTCATCTCGACTGGGTCAGTTTTTTTCTTTCTCTGTGACCGTAATTATTTTCATCTTAGCGAGAGAACTTTTGATTTTGTCTAAAGACAGAATATAGCGGCTTCTCTTAATTCTTTTTAGGGTTTGACGGGTCTAACTGACATCAGTTATCCTTTTTTTTATTGTGTGTATTTGTTTTGATATTTTAGCGTGTAGAAGTGTCGTTCCCTTTTATGCAACTTACAATAAATATCGCCAGATTTTAGACGTTGTGTTAAAAGCGTTTCTTTTTTTATTGTTAAACAAAACACAACGCGCTCGTAGCGACCGTTAACAATGACGGAGAATGGAAAGCAAAGAGATGTGCTTCATGTCGGCAGTAGCATTGTGTTGCCTGCACAAATACAAAGCTGAAAGGAGAAAACATATTAAACGTATCTTTCTTTCTCGAGCTTATTAATGAAACCTTGTTAAATGAAATAACAAATAGCTTTGTAAGATAATTTCAGATTTCATTTATTTTCACGTATCTAATCAATGCCAGTTCATATCAGCCGAACACTATTGAACGATGATTTGACAAAGGATCTTTGTGTGCAAATGTATTTCGGTACAGCCGTAAACTTCTCGTCAGTATTCTAAGAACTAACGTTAGTAGTTATCGGCGTCGAAAATACGGACTGAAGCTTCTGAGTTTAGGAAAGGAAACAAAATGCCGTAATTGTCGACTATTTGCGAAGACCCCGCAAATACGTGCATATCGCACAAAAGCGGTGTGTGTCAAATTACCTACTGTAAAATAATGGCAGATTTATTATCAGTGCCTTGTTTAACGAATAATTGACCTTGATTAACCTTGAATAAATTTTTTGACTATTTATGACCTTGAATAATCATTTGACTCCCGCGTAATTACTGAACAGTGATTGGTTCTTTATGATAGATTAGTTGCTGCTCGATCTTGTGACTCGTCATTTAAAGGTTATTGGGAGACAGCTTATGTCTTTTGTTCTATCATTCTCGTATGGCTAAACAATTCACTGATTTTGAGTCTCAGTTTATCGTACTTTTCAAAGAACATCCGACGTGAGGATTGACGAAAGGTGGAGAGATTCTTCCTGAATTTTTCAGTCACATCAATCTTCAACAGTTTTCAACCGTTGTCTCACGTCTTTCGGAATTTTCCGCGTTTTTATTCGGGCCCTTGTATAAATCTTTGTTAACAGCATTAAATTTACATATTAATTTAATATTAAGATGGTTTTTGCTACTTTACACAAGTCTTTTTATAGCCAGTGAAGACAACGTTAGATTGGCATATACTTGCGTAGGGCGGAGAGACGTCGACATGGTGCAATGATTAGCAAGCTTTCACACGTTGTATGTAGAAAATTTTCATTAATATTTGGTTAATATATACATTCAATCGTTGGAAACTGCTGAAATTTAGAGTCGGTCCTTGGATGAGTCACAGTTCACCGGAAGGTCACATAGCATAAAAGAAATGTTAAACGTATTTTACGATACTTAATGTGTCGATTAAACTATTTTTATCATACAATTAAACATTCTTCATAAGTGCAACATATATCGGGTGTAACAGCAAAATTGTCCAAAGCGTGTAACAGCAAAATTGTTCATTTGTTAGATTAAGCTTCGAAATAATTAAAAATATCTTATTGAAATTCTCCGAGGTTTTTATAATACTACTAGATTCTACTTTAAGCAATAAGAATATATAATTACTCTCCAAGCTTAACAGAAGAATCGTGATGAAATCGATCATAAACGAAAATGACATGTTCATCATTAATTAATCATAGCTAAGGATCGGAAGCTCATGAAGGATTGATATAAAGTCCCGCTAAATTACACGTGGGTAGTGAGTTCGATCCTCAAAGGGTATCTATACTTACGACATTCTGCCTCATCTTAGTTACGCTTAGTAAGTCACAATATAGGGCCGTTCAACGGAGTCTAATCGCGAGCTTGTCTTGATAGATCAATTACGAGTGGGCAGTGAGTTTGATCCTCACTGGGGATCCATACTTACGATATTCTGCCTCATCTTAGTTACGCTTAGTAAGTCACAATATAGGGCCGTTCAACGGAGTCTAATCGCGAGCAAGCTTGTCTTGATAGATCAATTACGACTGGGTCGTGAGTTCGATCCTCACTGGAGATCCATTCTTACGGCATTCTGCCTCATCTTAGTTACGCTTAGTAAGTCACAATATAGGGCCTTTCAACGGAGTCTAATCGCGAGCAAGCTTGTCTTGATAGATCAATTACGACTGGGTAGTGAGTTCGATCCTCATTTTCTTGTAGTTCTGCCACATTTTGGGACATTCCGACGTTGTGTAAGGCTTAGTAAGCTTCTTTTGCTAAATTATGACTGAGTATATGAGAGGGTGGATGGTGGTCTAGTGGATACCGGCTCGGAAAGAGGAATGGGACAGCCGAGTGCGAATTCCAGTCGAGTTACTTGGATGTGCGGGTGGTGTAATCGATAATGGCTCAGAATTGTTAATAGGAGAGCAGAGTTCCAATTCCTGTTGGGTTCGTTACACTCCCTTACGCGCAAATACCTTTAGGAAAGGCATGGATCCCAACTGCTATAAGTAAGCAGGAGAAAAGACAGGCTCCTTCAGTATCTGTCTATATTTCTGAGATGAGGTATTATGTACACTATTTACTTTATTCGGACTATTGTCCTCATTTTTGTTGCCATATTTATTACAACTTGAAGAAGGCCGGAGCGTACAATGACCGAAACGTTGTAATAAATATGGCGATAAAGATGAGGACAATAGCCCGAATAATATAAATGGTAGACAGGGTCCTATATCCTTGATGGCAACTCATTCAATCCATCCTGTAGTGCGTTGGGCTACATCATCTATCTTGTCCAAGACACTATTTTTGCGGTGGTTAGAGTACACGTGATGGTCCTAATTATTGGGTTGCAGGAGGCTTGATCGTGAGTGAATTTGATCCTCACTGACCGGCAATTACTCGTGTCACATCAATTAGATAATCCACTCATTCCCGGTAGCTAATCCGCTAATCGTGTCACAGCAATTTATTCATCCACTAATCCCAGAGAGGTTATATTTGCCCATAAAAGCTTAAATAGATCCTTTCTACTGTCACGCTCTCTGTAGCCGCTAGTTTCACCTATAAAGGGCGGGCAGATTTTTGCCTGGATAGAGAGAGCATTTTCTTTATTTTCTCGAGGGCGCAGGGCGATATACATGACACATACTGTTAAAAAAACTGGGCGTCTACTCAAATAGGGGTATCCATTAAAAATAACGTTTGAAGTAATATATGAGGGTGCGTGTACCCGAATGCCCTACTTTTGTGGTATATACTTAAGATCTGTTTAAAAGTACTTGACTTCATGTATAGTAATTAGCCGTTTCCTTATAAGGAAACATTCGACAGTCATTAACTGAGTTGTCTTGAGTTTGTCAGCAAAGAAATAATTTGTTCAAATCTTTCCAGAATCAATAAACGAATGAAACACCTGCAGTACATCTTAAGAAAACTAAAGCAATATGCAATATAAGGATTTTTAATCGATATTATTTTTCTTTCCTTACATCACATGCTTTTTTCTTGGCTTGATCTTTTTCCGAGAGACTGTGAAAAAAGCGAAGAAGATTTTAGATTCTTGATGAATCAAATTTCCGACCCAAATGATTGATTGTGGAATAAAGAATAATAAACGAAATCTAAAGATGAAAAAAAAATAAAAAAATGGGCCAATCGATAATCTCGATTGATATCTTAAAAAAAACTGATCTTCAGAAGCGTATAATAGCATTGGTTAATAGATAGCAGCCAATGTGAAATGATCGATTCATCTGTGTGACGAATCCATAGCAATTCGGACACTTGGAGATATATTCTTGTATCGCATCTGGGATTAACTCTGGAATGAATACTTACATCCAAGTATTCGAGGATATATATATATATATATATATATATATATATATATATATATATATATATATATATATATACACTTGTAATGCTCTGGATGGAGCGGTTTGGTCATAGTAGTCGTGGCTCGTAGGGGACAGTCCTATGGGTCAAAGAGAAACTCGGATGAGTTCCACCACGGAATATGTGATCAAGCGGCGCTATATCGAGTCTGATTCGCTACCCTTCATCACCGTGGCCCGTTGACGTTGGCCTGATAACGCAACTGTCCGGGTTTCAATTCTCGGTAGTGAATGCGCACTGCTGATGAGTCCCAAATATAGGACAAAGCGGCCGTCCAGTGCTTTCTGCATTCTGTTGAGGTTTATTCTAGACTCGATGAATTACTTAATTGTAAATATCTCAAATCATCCTAATTTCTATCACTGATATATATATATATATATATATATATATATATATATATATATATATATATATAATATGTGTGTGTGTGTATATATATATATATATATATATATATATATATATATATATTTGGGTATCCTAGGAGACACTCCGGGTCAAAATCTTAAGACCAGTTGCAAAAGGGTTAAAAATATATAAAATACTGTTAGAGCCTGTAATATTGGTATTCCCTTCTATATATATATATATATATATATATATATATATATATATATATATATATATATATATATATATATACCCTCCTGTTCAGAATCTTATGACTAGATACAAAGAGTTAAAATACTGTTACATTCATCGAAATATATTTGCGAAACATTTACATTAAATTAGAAAATGTAGTTTAGCAAGAAACAAGTGAAAATTTTAAGCTTTTGATTGATTAATTTAAACAAATATTGAAAACGTATTTTTTGGTTAGTCATTAATATGAACAATGTGTGGAAAAAAATTACTGGGCCCAAAATTTTAGAACTAGTCAGTGTGCTCATGGTTTCAGACGTGTAGACATCTACTTAGCTCATTTCCAGCATTAAATTTCAGATTTTAAAATGGCTCAGGGTAAAATTTTAACAAAGGTCGAACAGTGCAGGATTGTTGAACTTCAAAGACGAGGTCTTTCGCAACGAGCCATTGCAAATAAAATTGGCCGCTGTAGAATTGTCATTGCTAACTTCATTAAAAATCCCGATGTGTATGCTTCTAAAAAATTAAGCGGTCGCTCCAATAAGATCTCACCATCTCTCGACAGATGCATTAGTCGAGAAGTTAACATGAAATCCGATAAAAGCGAATACAGATGCTGGATGCAACTCTCGAACAATTCGACAGCATTTAAATAAGAAACGGTTTAAGAACGTGAAACGGTTGCAGGGGCCTCGCCTTCTTCATCACCATAAAACCTCCTATTTACAATTTGCTTCCAATTATCAAACTTGTGATGGGGATAAATGGAAGAAAGTGTTGTTTTCAGATGAGAAAAAATTGCACCTTCATAGCCCGGATGTTTTTTTCAGCGTTACTGTCCCAAAAGAAATTTTCTTGACACGACACAGTGTAGGTAGATCAATTATGGTCTGGAATTTATTTTCGTACAATGGAGCTATTGAGTTACAGGAGGTAAAAGGTCGTCAGACAGCTGCTAATGACATTGCCATATTAAGAAAGTCATCGCTAATTACTGAAGGCCTTAGTCTATGCGGATAAAACTGGATTTTCCAGCAGGACAATGCTGCAATCTAGAACGCTTGAAGGTTGAAGGAGTTTTTTTTTTTTTATGGAAAAAAACATTCAGTTTTTGTGTCATCCACTGTGCTGTCTAGATCTAAACACAATCGAGTATGTTTGGCAAAGGATGTTTATAAACATCGAACGCAGTTTGAAACTGTGGATGCTCTTCGTGTTGCAGTTTAGGCTTCTTGGGTGAGCATCCCAAGTACCCACATGCAGAAGTCAATAATAAGTATGCGAAATCGAATAATTTAATAAAAAATCGAGTAATTCGCAAAAATAGAGGATATACTGAATATTAAATTGTCTTATTTCTTCTGTATTTTCTATTTTTATTTACATGGTCTTATCTTTACGACCAACCAAAAAATACTTTTTCAATGATTAAATTAACCAATTGAACGCTTAAAATATTCACTTGTTCGTTGATAAACTACATGTTCTAATTTAATATGTTTCGCAAATATATTTCGATTAAAGTAACAGTATTTTATATTTTTTTTAAATCTTTTGAATTTGGTCTTAGGATTTTGACCAGTAGTGTATCTGTATATGTCGATCCTTACTCTAAGAGACACTTCTTTTTTATGGAACACCAAAGACGTGTCTCTTAGAGTAAAGATCGACATATACAGATCACTCGTTCTCTCAGCTCTTATTTACGGTGGTGAAATTTGGACCCTGTACTGCAAGCACATCAATCAATTTGACACCTTTCACATGCGCTGTCTTCGGGCCATATGTGATATAAAAGGGGAAGACAGGGACAAGGTTAGAGCAATACTAAAAAAAGTAACAACATTACAGGCATTGAAACCGTTCTAGAAAAGATGGGACGGCCATATTGTGAAAATGGATGTGAATAGGCTTCCAAATAAGGTGCTATGTGGACAACTACCAAACTCCAAGCGTTCAATTGGACGTCCACTCTTATGCTACAATTACAAATTGAAAGGTCTCAACTTTGATCTGAAAACTTGGGAAGCCCAATCAACAAACCGAAAGGATTGAAGTAAGTTATGTTTCATTAAGTTGAAGGGTTTTGAAGAAAGTAGACTGAAGCGCCGTGATCAGCTTCGTCAAGCTCTGAAGCAGAGACGCCACCAGAATCCTGCTTTAACAAATTTCATTTATCAGGGTGGCTTTGCCGCCCGCAGCTGGGCTAGTATCGTGCTTAAGAAAGCACAAATGAAATGTCTTTCTCTTACCTGATTTTCTCCACAATAGTCCCTGCTAGCATGCATAAGCGTAAAACGAAAGGCACCAGCCGATGCTGACGCTCATTTAACGTACACGATAGAAGCGTCCACCATATATATATATATATATATATATATATATATATATATATATATATATATATATATTACCCTCAAATATTACTGCATTTTAATTAAACCTAAACTTTAAGTAAGAAAGATTACCTATATAAAAATACTTACAAATTGCATTAATAAATTAGATTCAAACTGATAAATATGTTACCATAACTGTTTTTTACAATATTAAAAAAGTTCGATTGGTCGGGTAAACAAAGTGTTATAATTTAAAATATTTTTTTAATATGTTCTCTATACATGTGTTAATAAATATAGTATTTAACTTTTATTAAATCCCTAAACTATTTGTTTAAAAAATTAAATATTTAAATAGATAGCAAGCATCATATTAATTTCTTCGGTTTTTTTTTTAGACATCTAAATTTTCTATCAAGCATTAAAATCTATTCTTTACATAAATTGCTAAAACCCAATTACAGCCTCTTTCTCTTTACTTCCCTCTCTCTCTTCTTTCTTTTTCCTTTTTCTTTTCTCCCTTCTCCCCTCCGTATTCAATATATCACTTCCGTTAAGTTAACCGTCTAAATAGGTCAAGGTCTGGTCACTCCTCCCCCAATACTAAGTATGATTGAGAGAGTTATGAAATTAATCCCTCCCTAAACTCTAACATGTCTCTTTAACTCCCCTTTTACACTCTCTGTTAAATTACAAAAACTTACACGACCCATTAATTTTCATTTAATTTTTTTGGTACCTTAAAGTGGTCTGTTTTTCTTTTAAATATTAGCTCTGGATTTACATTGAGCTCTCAGGATTTCATCCTCCTTGGGATTACCCATACGGATTACCAAGTTATTCATAACTTAACTATATATATATATATATATATATATATATATATATATATATATATATTTCAATTAAAAGGTGCAATTATAATTTATAAATTCATGAATCATTCTATATTTGTTTTTTGCATGAATGATTCATGAATTTATATATATATATATATATATATATATATATATGTGTGTGTGTGTGTGTGTGTGTGTGTGTTTTGTGTGTGTGTGTGTGTTTTGTGTGTGTGTCCTATTCTATACACATATTGTCAACATGCAAAACACTTGGACGGACCTAAAAACATAAATCTTTTACACATTCTGAAATTTAAACTCAATGCAGAAAATATGGGAGAATATATAAATAAATTTCGGAGTGAACTAGGAATTATAAAGAAAGATAGAGAATATATTTTAACGAATTTTTTCCAAAATGTCACTCATTTTCACTCTTTTCTTTCCCCAAGAGAAGCATCAGCTTGGCAAGGGAAGGTACTAATGATTTATTATTTAAGGGTAGACACAAATACAAACATATTTGTTTCATTTTTGGATTTGATGAATCTTCGAAAAACGAAACGCGTAATCAAATCTCCTTTCAATGAAACGGTTTTCGATTCGCCAAATTTCTTAAAAACTTTGACAGGATACTGCATTATCCTAGCTTACATACACGCACGCAAACACAAACACACACGCGTGCACACACACAACATACACACACGTGTGCGCAGGCACACACACACATATATATATAAGTAGTTCTGATCAAAAAGTATCGGGACTATTGTTATGGTAGCGGAGCTAAAATACACATTGAAGTCGGTTAACGCATATATATATATATATATATATATATATATATATATATATATATATATATATATATATATATTAAAGACATTTTTATGTTTAACATTCTTTTTATAGATACAAGTATTTATGTAAATGCTCAGTTTATAATAAACATTTACTTAAATACTTGTATCTATAAAAAGGACGTTAAACATAAAAATGTCTTTAATAAATAAATTGTCGGACTTTGTCCATTTCTTTATATATATATATATATATATATATATATATATATATATATATATATATTGTAGGATGGCAGTAATCTCTCTTTTATGAAAGTACTGTGATTTAGTTTTTATATAATTTTTTATGTGTTCATATAATGTTTTACTTTTAAGGACATAAAGTATATAAAAATTGTCCGAATGTTTTATATATCCAAGCGCTTTCGGTTATACATTTAGCCATTAACAAGGATGATTATTTTTACTTTTAACTGAATATAAGGATTGTTTTATGTATGTATTTAGTAATAGGAATGTTTTATTTTCCAAACACGGTCAGCAAATTGGGGCTGTCTTCATATTTGATATTATTGACTGTTGGCGTTTTCTTTATTCGTTTTTTTTTTTTTAATAATGCTGCTAATATTTTTGCCTTTTTGTACACATGGAAAATCTTTATATAATTTATGTCACGAAAAGAAAAAGAAGATTATGCGAACATATGAATAAAAATAAATATTAAATAAAAAAAATTAACCACAGTATCATCAGTTTTTAACGGAACTTGCATATATATATATATATATATATATATATATATATATATACATAAATATATACACACATATATACATACGCATACATGCACAAATACACACACACACACACATATATATATATATATATATATATACTGCACTCGGTTCAGCCATTGTATTTTTACATGTGTGTGTGAGCGTATGTGGGACAAGTATTTGGGACTGCTTTAAGGTCATAGTGACAGTCATGTCAGACCGCTTAATATGTGTTATTTATTCTCGTTCAATTTCTAAAGTTAATCAAATGAGTCTGGATTAATTTTGATGGTCCAGATATTACTAATGAACGTCAGGATATTCGTCTAATGACAAGGCAATTATTGGAGAGAAGAAAGATGAAATTTTATGAAGTAAAACCACAGGTAACAATCAAATATGCTCACAATTATGTGGGTTATTTTGGCTGAGTCGCTGCATGAGTCATATATATATATATATATATATATATATATATATATATATATATATATATATATATATAAGATGATGATAAATGGATAAAGTACGCCTACTGGTCTTAATTTTTCAGATCAGGAAGAAAGATAAAAGTGTGTAAAAGTGCGGTGTAATATATGGTGATAAGAGAGGGGTAATATATTACGTTTCCTTATCAGATGGGACGACCTAGGAACAGACAGTTTTATATATATATATATATATATATATATATATATATATATATATATATATATATATTATAATAATATTTTTTCTTTAAAAATATGATTCCTTCGCTACATAAGAGTTCTCATGTTTCAAAAACGTGAGCCGAAATCATCCAAATAATTAATAAAATTAAGTTGGATTGAGGTGTTTAGTCACGTTTCATCTTCAAGCGAAATTTTAGGAATAAGCTATCTCTCGGTTTACGTGTATTTTTACAGAATTTGTTATTGTGGGAGTGGCTATACCATTTTCCTTCTTTAAGTGGTCAGGGAGTTAATTCTTATCAGTAGATTCATCATCCTCTGAGAGGTTTTGCTAAGGTTGGGTAGGGTATCCCTTTCAAGGCTAATGTTTACGGTCATCCTTTAGTTGGTTCCCAGTGAAGGATATTTTTATGGCGCGCCTACAGTCGTTCTGTGTCTGGAGAATTGTCTCTTATTCTTGTCTATCTGATTATCTATTTTTTTATTTGTTTATTTAAGTGGGTGTTTAATATACAGATCGCTTTGCATTGAATTTCGTTTTTTTTTTTTTTTTTTTTTTTTGACGACGACGACAAAAAGGGGTTTTTCCTATTTAAGGGTTTGGCTGAGCTTTTTTAGAATTTTACTTAGCTATGTTTTTTTTTTTTTTTTTTTTTTTTTTTTTTTTTTATGCTAATTATCTAATGCGAAAGTCTGTTGATGTCGGCAAAAAACCGTTAACTCCTGCCTATGGTTTAATAATTTTTCATTATTTAGGAATTTAATGATGTGTAGTTTTTCCTGTAAGCATAAGAGGCATGGGTCATCCCAGGTTCTACAGGTTCTTATATATATATATATATATATATATATATATATATATATATATATATATATATATGTCTTGGAATATGGCAACAAAGATAAGGATAACAGTCTGAGCAATGTAAATAGCGTAAATAATTACAACGGTTCAGAAATATAGAGAGATAGTATCAAATGAAGTTTATGGAAATCTGAACAATAGATGATCAATTTTCATTTCATTTTGTGGAAACAGATATGGTTGGAGTACTTGTGCCGTTTTATTTAATATTTGAATTAAAATTTACAAAACAGATATTATGAACGGAACGAGATTCACAAAATCAATTCTCTTTGGCATTGTGTTAACTAAAAACTTATTTCTAACATACAAGTAGGAAAGTGAAACATTTTGAAGGGGGCACTGGGCACCTTGAAGTAGTGTAATGGTTAGCAAGTCTATCTCGCTAAATCAATTACGACGGAGAAGTTAGTTCGATCCTTACTGGGTGCTACATATATTCGGCCTTGTGCCACATCTAAGCTACGCTTAGAGAATCATTTGGGCACCTCTACGTGGTGTAATGGTTAGTAAGCTTTTATCTCTAGATCAATTTACGACCGAGTAGTGAGTTCGATCCTCACTGGGTGCCCATTACTTGGGCCACATTTAAGCTACACTTAGAAAATTGTCTTGGGCACCTCGACGTGGTGTAATGGTGAGTAAGCTTTTCTCGCAAGATCAGTTTACGACCGAGTAGTAAGTTCAATCCTCACTGGGTGCCCCTTATTTTCGGCCTTGTTCCAAATCTAAACTACGCTTAGAAAATCGTTTTGGGCACCCCGACGTTGTGTAATGGCAAGTAAGCTTGTCTCGCTAGATCAATTTACGACCGAGTAGTGAGTTATTAGGTTGGTGCAAAAATAATGTATTTTAAAATTTTTTAACGTCAAAAAACGTCATTATTTTTGCACCAACCTAATACATCCTCACTGGGCACCCCATAAATTCGGCCTTGTGCCACACCTAAGCTACGCTTAGAAAATTGTCTTGGGCATCTTGACGTGGTGTAATGGTGAGTATGCTTTTCTCGCAAGATCAGTTTACGACCGAGTAGTGAGTTCAATCATCACAGGGTGCCCCATTACTTTCGGCCTTGTTCCAAATCTAAACTACGCTTAGAAAATCGTTTTGGCCACCCCGACGCAGTGTAATGATTAGTAACCTTGTCTCGCTAGATCAATTTAAGTTCGAGTAGTGAGTTAGATCCTCACTGGGTGCCCCATACATTCGGCCTTGTGCCAAATCTAAGCTACGCCTAGAGAATCATTTGGGCACCTCGACGTGGTGTAATGGTTAGTAAACTTGTCTCGCTAGATCAATTTAGGACCGTGTAGTGAGTTAGATCCTCGCTGGGTGCCTCATACTTTCGGCCTTGAGCCATGCCTTTGCTACGTTTGAAAAAAAAACAGCATTTGGAAGAGTGTAGTTATTTGAAATTAAAACACTCAAGCAGTATTATAGTATCTCTCTTCTGTGTCTCATGATAATGTTAATATGTAAAGAAAAATACTTATTTGATTTCTATATAGCTTAATGACTGCAGGCTCAGTTTTTTTTTAAAGTCATGTTATTTGATGATGGAACGATTTTGATTGCAGAGTTGTGAAATAGGCTAATGGTTTAACAATACTGAAAATGGAATCGAATAGCAGAGTTCAAATACGGGCTAAGGTAGTTTAATGCTCACTTCATAGTCTGTAGAAATCAATTTTTCTTACGAAACATTTAATATTGTTTTCTATTTTTTCTATATTTGTTCAAGAAAATGTAAGCAACATGATAAAATGTGCAATTAGTAATGGACTGAATAAACTTGACAGCCGGTTGTAAAATCTCCATATCTAAAGGGCGTACAAGTATCATCGACTCGCTGAGTGAACAAGGAAGATAGCAATATACATGATGGATATGTAGCGATAGTTGAATAGGAATGGTAGCGAGAAGAAAGGGTGAACGGTGGCAATCCAGAAAGAAAGAAAAAAAATGAATAAGAGTAATTTAAACTATCGACCGGTTCACCAGGGTGAAATCAATACTTAGAGAGAGAAAAAACAAAACAAAAAAACTTTTGCTCGTTATATAAGTTTTCCGAACGTACCATGAATAACTACTAGCCACACACACACACATATATATATATGTATGTGTGTGTGTGTGTGTGTGTGTGTGTGGTTAGTAGTCATCCATGTATGTGCGTATGTATGTATATATGTGTGTGAGCAGACAAATGGATACATACGTACATATACATACGTATATATATATATATATATATATATATATATATATATATATATATGTATGTATGTATATATATATATATATATATATATATATATATATATATATATATATATATATATAATTATTTATTTAAAAATAATAACAAAAATACTAAAGAGCTTTGGATTATTTACCTAACCAGTTCTTTCCTATTTTCACACACACACACACACACATATATATATATATATATATATATATATATATATATATATATATATATATATATATGTGTGTGTGTGTGTGTGTTACTCGTTATATAACATTTTATTTTCTGTACGAGAAAAGGATGACGAGATACACACACACATAATTTTTTTTAATATATGTATATATGTATACTCCCACACACACATATATATATACATGCATATATATATATATTGTTACGAACTTGTAGCATATAGATGAATCACGGGTTTAAAAAAAAAAAGAAAAACGTGGGGTCTTTTCTCGGTCTTCACTCAGAAATGGAAGCGACACAAGGGAATCAACGAAGAACAGACACAAGACGTTGGATTGCAAAATAAAACATTTATTTATAAATATATATAAAGAAATAAATAAAGAAAGAAAAAGAACATTCATTTAAAAAAGGAGAAGGGTTCATTAAAGAACAGAGGGTGCGAGCGAATACATACATATACATATATAAAAACAGATCAAACCAAGAGATTCAACTTATCTTTCAGTCGAGTTGATATTTTCACACAAAGTTCTGATTCGCCGAAGCGAGGGTTCTGAGGCTAAAACAACATTTTGGCCGGCCGGCACTTTTCCTGGATTTCTTTTATTTCACAATCGTTCGAGGGTCCACAGCATCTCGTACCGGCGTTTCGTTGGGTTGATTCAGTTTCATAGCAGTCCTTTCATCCCTAGTCGACAGACTTTGCTGTCTTCTTCATCTCAGTGGGCAGGCTGCCGATTTTACCCAACGACGTTCAACTGCCGCTGGTCAGAGTGAAACTGAAAATCCTACTTTAGATTTTTGCTGTCCCCAAAGTCAGTCACGTGGGTTCCCTTCGTCCTTGACCGGGTACGCTGGAGGATGAGGCGCAAATCATGCAGTGTTTGTGTGATGGGCAAAAGTTCAATCCACGCTTAGTGTGTTCTAATCACGTGAATCGCAGCAGGAGATCCTGATGGTGCCTGGAATTCACTTATGGTCAAATGCCTGATAGCTGCGAAATTTTGGAACCAGGTCATTCTCGCGTCGGGTCACTTCAAAGTTCACGGCCCCTTGGCTCGTGGGTGGAAGAGTAGATAAGGAGGGAAAGAATTTATGGAGAGAAGAGGAGAATATGGCTGATCATGGAACATATTCGCTCGCAAGTCGATAGGAATTGGATTAAATTTCTATATTTATTTATTTATTCATTTTTCTTTTTTATCTAATTTTCGACGAGAATTTAAGGTTTTACTTTGGAGCGCTTTTTAGCCTAACGTCTATGTAGTTAATGAAATCGGGGCTACGTGACACCTCCCTACCAAAAAATAGAAAAATTCCATTTATGGCTGTTTTCTAAAAGAAAAGATTGTTTTCACTTCCTTCAATTACTCATTCTCGGACTTCCGTGGACTCAGGTGCATGACTACGTCCACTGATCATCACTACATGGTTGGTCTTTCCCCGTTCGTAATAAGGCTTGATTCTATCACCGTGGCATATTCGCCTCTGTTTGCTATGGTCAGGAGTTTTCACGACGAATTTCAGATTTCTGGTCCTTTCAAATGGATCATGAAACCGAGCCATGTTAGATGGACACATTAATTGTGTTCCGAAACGGGAAACATAACCCAAAAGACTCCCCGAAGCTATATATTACTGTAACCAGTCCTCCTTCAATACATGTAATGGACTGCGGACTGAACGTCCAAATATTAGTACAAAAAGGCGTAAGTCCAGAGTCACTTGGGTAGACTCTAGGGTAGCGAACATTAAGAATGCGATACCTACGTCCCAATCGTGTTGGTGGTTCAGGCAATATGTTCGCATCATATTCTTAAAGGTGGAATGAAAACCTTCCAATGCTTCTTGGAATTGGGGATAATAGGCATTGAACTGAAGGGACTGTATACTTAGAATTTTCATGAATAATTCTGACACGAAATTAGGCCCTTGGTCTGACCATACTACCTTGTGTAAGCCAATCATGGCAAAAAAACTGACAAAAGTTTTCGCTAGCTTTCCTACTGCCTGATAAGCGTGGCGAGTCCGACAGGATTCAGACATATCTGTCCGGATCCCCGGCCAATAAAAATGTTTGATAATCTTATTGTGCGCCTTGTTAACGCCAAGGTGACCTCTCAGAGATATCTCATGAGCCGTTCGCATTACTTCCGGTCTGAACTGTTTAGGGAGTACTACTTGGTGGACTGTCGACCAGTCTTCTGAGGCTGAGATGTGTGGGGGTCTCCACTTCCTCATTAGTACTTCATTCTTAATAAAGTATCCGGTTGGAACTTTCTCCAACTCATCCTCGGTCAATACGTGACGGAAGAGTGCGGTAAGCTCAGAATCACTCCCCTGCTCTGTTACAAGTGCTATTCTCGATAATGGAATGTCCATAGCAGGCTCAACAATACCATCGCTATTTCCAGTTGGGGGACTATCGGGAGGATAATTTAATCCCATATCAGGATTTATAAACGTCTGCGATAGGTCTATCATTTCGTCCTTTGTCCTATCGATTTTCTCGTTCATCTTTTCATCGGCCTTCTTTCTAGCCTGTGCTTTGGCCACTGCACACGAGGGAAATATATCGGGATTCTCTTCCTCGATATCTTCAGTGTCTACCGAAGCAACCGGTTCTGGAACTACTTTAGGGTGGGGTATCACCCTTCCACCCGCCAATTCATTTCCTAACAGCATGGATATGCCTTTCATAGGCAAACTAGTCACTACTCCGACCTCGACGGGGCCAGGCATAAACCCAGACGTAAGGTGGATTCGATGCAGGGGGACGCTAACAAAGCTGCTGCTAACACCCTGTATAATAACAAATTCGCCAGTGGCCGAATTCGATCCACACGGCACGAAGCTCTCCACAATCAGGGACTGAGTCGCCCCAGTATCCCGTAAGATCTTCACGGATTTCTTCTTCGTGGGGTTATCCACGGGGGATACAGAACCATTAGACACAAATGGCCTATACTCCTCCCTCACATCTTCGTCATTAGGTTTCCTATTTATGGTAATGCTGTCGGAAGAAATTAGCCCTTGTGGTCTGTCTTGACTTAGGGCTCTGGACTCGGCATTCAGCTTCGTCCAACAATTCGACACGAGGTGTTCTACTTTATTGCAGTAGTGGCACATCGGGAGTTTCCTCTCTCTCCTATTCGTCTGCCGATAAACCGGTGAATGAGAACTAAGATTTTGAGATTTGGTATCTCTCGGACTGGGTGGTCGGCCTGAACTAACCGATCGACCAAACTTCGAATTCGGACCAGAACCAGACCCACGTCTTGGGTGTGGACCGCTTCCAAATTCGGATGGGTTGCTATGATTGAATGTACTCAGCTTATGTGTTAACGCGTATTCGTCAGCGAGGGTGGCCATCTCATATAAAGTATCTACCCTTTTTTCATCGAGGTAGGTTTTTAAATTATCAGGGATACATTCTTTGAACTCCTCTATCAGGATCATTTGCCTTAGCCTGTCGTGATCTGCCTCAATTTTTTTTGATAAACTCCATCTATCGAAATAAGTTTCTTTTTGTTTCGAAAATTCAACATACGTTTGTTTGTCTCCCTTTCGGTAGGCTCTAAATTTTTGCCGGTATGCCTCCGGCACTAGCTCGTATGTCTTTAAAATGGACGATTTCACAATGCTATATTCATCGCAATCTGCTACTGAGAGCGCGGCATACGCTTCTTGGGCTTTGCCTTTTAACGCGGTCTGCAGTAAAATTGGCCACGTTTCTATGGGCCATGCTAGGTTTGAGGCGACCTTTTCGAAATGTTCGAAATACTTGTCGACGTCAGCCTCGTTAAACTGTGGTACGAGTCGGACCTGCTTCGTTAAGTCGAACTCACTACTTCTAGCTTTGTGAAGTTCCCGCTTTTCGTCTAATTCCCGAAATCGAGTTTCTTGCTCGATTCTAGCCTTTGCAATTTCAGCTTTTGCTCTTTCAGCTTCGGCTCTGACCTTAGCCTCGGCCTCAATTTTCGCTTTCTCGAGCTCGAGTTGTGCCTGCGAAAGTTCCGACGTGTTAATTGACGTAATTCTTCTACGTCGAAGACGGCGTTATCTACTATGTGTTCTGCGACTATCCTAACTAGCTGAGTTTTTCTCATAGATTTCGTTATCTCTAGTTCTAATTCCTTTCCTATTTCAACTGTATCATCCTTTTTAAGCTTACATAATTTCTCCATAGAGGGTGATGCGAGAAAACTATCTATAACCGACATCTTGGCCTGTAGTTCACCGAAACCCCGAAATGTGCGATTCTTACTGAGTGAAAAAAACAGGGAGAAAAGATTCCCGGAACGAGCCCCCAATTTTATATGTTACAAAATTGTAGCATATAGATGAACCACGGGTTTTAAAAAAAAGGAAAACGTGGGATTTTTCTCGGTTTTCAATCAGAAATGAAAGCGGCACAAGGAAATCAACGAAGAACAGACACAAGACGATGGATTTCAAAATAAAACATTTATTTATAAATATATATAAAGAAATAAATAAAGAAAGAAAAAGAACATTCATTTAAAAAAGGAGAAGGGTTCATTAAAGAACAGAGGGTGCGAGCGAATATATACATATATAAAAACAGATCAAACCAAGAGAATCAACTTATCTTTCAGTCGAGTTGATATTTTCACACAAAGTTCTGATTCGCCGAAGCGAGGGTTCTGAGGCTAAAACAACATTTTGGCCGGCCGGCACTTTTCCTGGATTTCTTTTATTTCACAATCGTTCGAGGGTCCACAGCATCTCGTACCGGCGTTTCGTTGGGTTGATTCAGTTTCATAGCAGTCCTTTCATCCCTAGTCGACAGACTTTGCTGTCTTCTTCATCTCAGTGGGCATGCTGCCGATTTTACCCAGCGACGTTCAACTGCTGCTGGTCAGAGGGAAACTGAAAATCCTACTTTAGATTTTTGCTGTCCCCAAAGTCAGTCATGTTGGTTCCCCTTCGTCCTTGACCGGGTACGCTGGAGGATGAGGCGCAAATCATGCAGTGTTTGTGTGATGGGCAAAAGTTCAATCCACGCTTAGTGTGTTCTGATCACGTGAATCGCAGCAGGAGATCCTGATGGTGCCTGGAATTCACTTATGGTCAAACGCCTGATAGCTGCGAAATTTTGGAACCAGGTCATTCTCGCGTCGGGTCACTTCAAAGTTCACGGGCCCTTGGCTCGTGGGTGGAAGAGTAGATAAGGAGGGAAAGAATTTATGGAGAGAAGAGGAGAATATGGCTGATCATGGAACATATTCGCTCGCAAGTCGATAGCATTGGATTAAATTTCTATATTTATTTATTTATTTTTCTTTTATATCTAACTAATTTTCGACGAGAATTTAAGGTTTTACTTTGGAGCGCTTTTTTAGCCTAACGTCTATGTAGTTAATGAAATCGGGGCTACGTGACAATATATATATATATATATATATATATATATATATATATATATATATGTATTAATCAAACGTTATATATATATGTGAAAATATATAGAAAATAGGAAAGAACGGGTTAGGTTAGTAATCCAAGGTTCTTTAGTATTTTTGTTATTATTTTTAAAAAAATAGTGCTCGATACAAAAGTAGATCATAAATATAATTATATATTTAAAAATATGATTCCAACACGCTACATAAGAGGTCTCATGTTTCAAAAACAAGAGCCGAATCAGTAAAAACGTATGACAATGTAGAAAAAGTGTACTTTAGAACATCATCGGACAAAATGTACGTTACACGTGCGTGCGATCGAGGGATGGTTGGTAATTTCAGATTTTCTTCTTTTTTTTTGTTTTTAAATTTAGCCAATTTTATTTAGATTTTTTTCTCTCCACCACATTTGTTATCAGATATCCCACACTGTGATAAAAGCTAATAGACACTCCCTTGAGTTTGGACAATGAAGGCAATAAGGTAATATAATTTAATTTGATTTATGACCACCATGTATCCTCAGAGGCCACCTCGCATACAGTTTTGTCTTTCTTTCATTCATATATATATATATATATATATATATATATATATATATATATATATGATTGAATAATTACAAACGTTGTATCTGCTATATTGTTCCGTATATTACAATTAAATGAGGTAAGATATAACTGTATCAGTGCGAATAACTTTTATTACCAAAGTACTTTTCATCTTTTTTTGAGACCATTTCTTGCCTCATTTAATTGTAATAAATGAAAAATGTTCGTGAATATGAAAGGATTATGATCAAAATTAGCAGACATAACATCTGTAACCTACTCAATCAGACATGTCTGAAAGAGAATTTTCTGCCTAACGGCACAAATATATATATATATATATATATATATATATATATATGTGTGTGTGTGTGTGTGTGTGTGTGTGTGTGTGTGATTGTGAGATCTATGTTTACAGTATAATCTTTCGTACTTCTCACTTGTGGAATTTTCTTCTAGTTTTCTTCCTTTCTCTTCAACATATTAACATCAACAATTTTAAATGCAACGTCAATTACCATCATCTGTTGATTCGAATTATGCTTGCAGTGAAATGATCACACACACACACATATATATTTATATTAAGTTGTACATCTATATATAAAGTTGTAGCCTATGTCTGTCTATCTATCTGTATGTCTCTGTCTGTTCGTACGTATGCATGTATGTATGTATATATCTGCCTGCCTGTCTGCCTCTCTTTGTCTATGTCTCTGTCTCTGTCTGTCTGCCTGTCTCTCTCTCTATATATGTATGCATATAAGTTTTTATATATAAAGAACAATATTGTGGAAAAATGTAGAAAGTGAAAAAAATTTCATGTGACGCGTTTCGTCTTTTAGGACTTCATTGGACGAAATTTGTTATGTTGGTTCGACTACGCATGCGCACGAACGAGAGACGCTGGAAAATTTAAATTATTATTATTATTTTTAATCTAGCTGATTTCATTTACATTCTTCTTTTGTTTTTGTTTCCATCCACTTTTGTTATTAGACCTCCCACACTGAGATCATAGAAGATCTGCCAGGAATGGGGAAATGTTACAAGAGCCCGGGCGTAAATATACTATAGATGACTTTGCGAACAAGGCACTCTCTAAACATTTACGTTATAGTGAATTGTTTTTTCTCCTTTGATCAGAGTAATTTTTTATGTCAAAATTGTGGTCAGTCTCGTTACGGTGGGCAACCAATTGATTTGATGTAATAAAGACTTAGGGATTTACTTAATTTATACTAAGCAGTATTAACTATATTTACTGGCCCGAATGTCTGAGAAATAACGTAGAATATCGATTTTATTTAGATTCTTTTTTTTTTTCATCACTTTTGTTTGTAGATATCCCACACTGTCATAATGGAAGTTCTGTCCGGGATCGTAAAATGTTGTAAAAGCCCGGGTGCAAATTTATTGTAGATGAACTTGTGATCAAGGCACGTTCTAGAATTGTCTTCTCCTTTGACAAGAGTAGCATTTGTATACTTTTCTTCTTTTCTGGATATAAATTATACAGAATTTGTCCGAAAGTACTGTATGTCTGAGCGTTTTCGGTTATAATTTTAGCCATTACCAAGTATGATTATATTTTGACTTTTAACTGAATATATATATATATATATATATATATATATATATATATATATATATATATATATATATGGGAGCATTATTATTATAAAAAAAAAACCCAGAAAAATCGAGTACTCAATAATCCTTATCAACTATGAACACAAACCCCCACTCCTTTGATTAGAGTATCGTCTTTTATGTCAAAATTGTGGTCAGTCTCGTTACGGTGGGGTTTGTGTGCGTACTCGTGAGTGGTTCCCCTGTTTTGTCGCGAGACCAGAAACACGTGTAGCAAAATTATGAAAAATAAAGCATAATATTTTTTTCTAAAAAATTCACATTACAACCAAAAACGTTTGCGGCACCTCTTTTTAATATACATATTTTTCTCTCGTTCGAACAACTACAACCACTTTCTTTTATATATATATATATATATATATATATATATATATATATATATATATATATATATATATATATATATAGAGAGAGAGAGAGAGAGAGAGAGAGAGAGAGACGTAGTAACCAAATTTCAGATGTTAACCCGTAGTCGACCAAAAATAAAAACAACAGGATTTTTTCAAAAATGTAAGAACAAAATAAGCTTATGCTGTAAGCACATTAAACATAACAATTCGTTCGCTCGCTCAGTCACCAAATGTATCATCTACCACATCTCTAACTGTAGAAGTTATAACATAATTTACCTATTAGAATGCACACTATGCCAGCAACAATATGTTGGAAAATCTGAAGGGCGTTTTCACTATAATTAACTTAATATTCACTTAATAATTATCGGAATCGAATTAAGTCAGCTTCACAGGAAAGATTATTAACTGTAGAACAACATTTCCGCATGGAAAAAATGATTTTAAAAGCCATGCCAAATTCACTATAATTGAAAAAATAGAAATAGACAGAAAAGATAGCATTAAAAATTTCTAGACGAACATGAAGACAAATGAATTTTGCACCTCAAAACACTTGGTCCAGACGGGCTTAACCACAAATTTAAAAAAATCGCTGCATAATTGCAGTTGATTGTTTCGATGCATATCAATGCATCTCATCAGACGATTGTAAATTACTGGGAAATGAATGGTTTATTTAGATTTAAAAGCAAAATAAAATCTCTTTTTACGAAAAAAAGAAAAAAACGGGTGTTACAAGGTTTGTGGGGTTTACTCTGATCATCTAATCAAATATGATCTACGTTAAATTTAAACTAAACGAAGAAGCAAAAATTAAAAAACTATTTTTTACATATAACTCGTAAAAATTATTTTTTACAAATGACTCGTAGATTGGCAGCTAACGGCAGCCAGACATAAAGTAAAGCGGATACAAATGGTTGCATGAATTATACAAACTAGACAATTCAGTTTCCTAAGAAATAAAAATTGGGTGGAGAGGTAATTTAACAAAATGCTAAATAAGTTATATGCTTTGGGAATTTCCTAAATACATTTTTGTAGTTGGTAAATAAATAGCTTCTTTAAGAAACAAGTAAATAATTTAAAGATATAGAATTATTTGGTAAATTAACATGCAGCTGTTAAATAAAGATCGTTCATATAAAATGTTAAGAACACTAACCAATCAATGTAAAACGGCAAAAATAACAACCGAATAACAATACATCTGTACAAGATGTTACCAATACTACCAGGAATTTAGTACAAAATTATATTAAACCCAGATTAATCTTACAATTAGAAAGATAAACCATATATAGTGCAACGCAGTACAAATAAATATAAGAAAAAGCATTATCAACTTTCAAAGTTTAATTAAATTGTAACGTAAACTATGCTTATAGTTTACAGTTAATTCACTTCTTTTGATTTAACAATGAATTTTTATCAAAAAATTTGATGATTTCGAGATTTTCAAGTAAACACAGAAAAAAGGGTCCATATAAATATCTACATGTCCTTGCCATTTTAAAAATTTTCCATTTCACCTTAGGAGTCTTACTATCACCTTTTAGATCTTTTAAAATCCAAAAATGTTTAGAAAGTGATGTATTATTTCTGTAAGTACCAATACGGTAAAAACAAGATATGCTGATACCACCTAATCTTAAAAGAATTCATAATACTACCAATATAGAATTTTTAAACCGCTGGATTCTCTATTGTAGAGATAGTACTATGATAAACCAGAGATTTAGTTAAACATTTGTTTAGCAATTGGCACTGATCAGAATTCCTACAATTACATTAGCTAATATCAGTAATATTTATCTTTGAACGTATATTATGATTCAGATTATTAAATCGGTTTAAAATTTTATTGTGTAACTTTATAATCTTCTCAAAATTATTAGTGCAGCCATATATATATATATCATAGCATTTTTAGGATTACAACTATTTTCGTTGTCCACTTATTACTGAGGGTAAAAACAAGAACAAAATCTATTTCATTCATGAGGATGTCTGTAGGAACAGACGAAAGCTTGTAAAAATAATAAGACCTTATGCAAATGAAATTTATAAAACAGGATCTTTTCATTCATAAACAGGTTTGAGGTTTTTGCATATTATTTGAATTGTTCGCGAAGATGGATTTCTCGCCATATAAATCATTAACCTTTGTATTTGTTTTTTGTATGAATAATTCATGAATATATATATATATATATATATATATATATATATATATATATATATATATATATATTAGTAAATATACATAATATCCCACGTCGATAGTATGTCTCAGAGTTTCAAGCGGTTAAACAATCTTCAGGTGCTGAATGCACATTGAGTCTTAAGCGTTGGGAAATTCGCGTTCTCTTGGAGTTGATTTAAAATCGCGCCTTAAAAATTGCGTCTTAAAAAAGCATTGTGTCTTTTTTTATGTGCTAAGTTTCTTAATGATTAAGAGTCTCGATGGTATAGTAACCATGCATCTTCCCGTTTTTTTTTTCTTTCTGGCAACCATACATTTTTACAGTTGATAGTTTATTCTTTCTTCTCGGTTTTCTGTCCCGTAGACTCTGTAGTTTTCTTTCGTGTTTGTCAGCAGTCTTTCAAAAATCACTATCTTATTTGTGTGGATTTACCCCACTTACTTTCCTAACTGAAAAACCGTCACTAAGGGACGCTTTCAGAACCTATAGATATACTGTAATATTTTCTATTGTCCTCTTTTTCCTATTTCACTCAGGAAGGATAAGATGTAGGTCGAACAAGGAAAATGCTTTTCCCATCGGGGAACGCACAAGCGCGTGTACGCACACACACGCGCACGTACCTACGCTATCCATTTTTTATAGGACTTCTACACCTGTCACATACACGAACAATTCACTAGACGTTAAATATTTTCATGCATGTTCATTGTATTGTTACAAAGATAAATTATTGTTTTTTCGCTCGCAATGTAACTTTTTATTTTGTTAATAATACATTGTCATTTGTTTGCATAAATTTTATAAGCATTTCACCCCAAACAAAGCAGGGGTGCCACTAGTACACATGGGCATACAGAGAGTGAAAGTAAGGGAAATGACTGGGTATAGGGGGTAATGAAGAAAAGATAAAAAGGAAAACGAAGAAGTAATGGTTTTTGTTGTTTCTTTGTATTTTATTATTGAGGCACATATGCAAGACCCTCAATTTTGCTGTGGGATAAAAATTACAGGAACAACCTTCTTTCCCAACTCAAACACCAATGTACATACATCCGCAACATTTTGCAGTATAATTTTGCAAGACTAGTAATATAGCAGTCTTAAAAATCTATTGCCAGAAGAACCAGTTATACATGACACGAACAAATGTTACAGAAACGTGCTGAAATAACCTGATTTTGATGAAAAAAAAAACTTCCACGAACACCACCTCCCAAAAAAGAAAACAGCTTGCGAGACTTGAACTATAAAACTAACGTTTCGATAGCATCTCTAAAAACAACAAAAAAAGAAAAATGTTTACTGTATTTAGGCCATCCGAGGAACACAGTTAGGGGGCATTCAACTTGCAGGTCATGATTAGCGAGACCAACTCACTACATTATCACATGGGATGACGATGCGTCTCCTCTAGGTCAGGGGCGTTTATGTGTGAGCGTGTGAAAAAGAAAGGAAGAAAAAGAAAGAGAAAGAAAGAAAGAAAGAAAGATAGCTAGATAGATAGATAAAGAGATGGGGGAGTATCATTTCTCCTCACATGAAGGCAGTTCGAGTTGAATTGGCTGTTTATATATATTTGTAAACAGTGTTTATCTCTATTTACATAAGAAGATAGGTAAAGTTATATTTATCAATGTAAGTACATCATTGGTACCAAGATAACTATAAACTGAACGGAGCCTTATCGTGGGCAGGTTGGGGGCTTGAAATACTACTGTTGTTCTCACCTTCTTCAAATCTACGAGGAGAATGCTCTGTTGATCAATGTGCATTAAGATCAAACGGATTTTTTTTTATCAAAAGTCGTACTGTTTAAATGCAAAACTGCTGAGGTTATCATCCCCATGCCCACTGCTTTCAAATTCAAACATATCCATCTTCTAGAACGCTTTATCAACCAAGGCTGAATAGCTCACTCTGACCTGCTGCTGAAACAATAGCTCATAACTACACTTCTTAGTTTCACCAGCTCTAACCTTCGCAGCTAAGACCCTCTATGCCATACACATTGTAGTAAACGACCTGTATTCCCCTCGGGAATGTTCCTCTCAAGCAGAATATAAACAGAACTTTATTATTATAACAGTGTTTTCCTTTTTCAATCAGTGGCTGAGCGATAACCTGGTAAAACGGCGTCTGGCATGAAATTCCTCTCGCGAATGTGCCTCTCAAGGAGAATATAAACAGAACTTTATTATTATAACAGAGATTTCCTTTTTCAATTAGTGACTGACCGATAACCTGGTAAAACGGCGTCTGGCATGAAATTCCTCTCGGGAATCTTCCTCTCAAGCATAATATAAACGGAACTTTATTATTATATCAGTGTTTTCCTTTTTCAATCAGTGGCTGAGCGATATCCTGGTAAAACAGCGTCTGACATGAAATTCCTCTCGGGAATGTTCCTCTCAAGCAGAATATAAACAGAACTTTATTATTGTAACAGTGTTTTCCATTTTCACTTAGTGGCTGAGCGATAACCTGGTAAAACGACGTCTGACATGAAAATGCATATGAGACAGAGGCGTGTCATTGAATTATTTTCTACAGAGAAGTTGCATCTACACCCCTTCCACCAGTCCTAACTTTCACGGCTAATACCTGCCACGTCATCCCCCATTGTAGCGATCCACCCTCCTTCCCTTCATATCCCTCTGGTGAGATGCAAGTTTCACTCAAGCAGCTTCTTCCCACAAACCGCCGCTTTGTGGAACCGACTCACAAAAGACTGCTTTCCCGATCATTGTAATTTTAACCTGTTCAAGTCTAGGGTTAACAGTTATCCTCCACACATATTCGCATAAGCTGTGGCTCTTATTCTGTAAACCTTCTAACTCGAGTTGCCCTCGGGCCATGTACGGATGAATGCTACTGAAAAAAATACTGGGATATGTAGTGGAATAGAGAGTCACAACTTTGAACACGTCAGGCGTTGCTACTGCGTTTACCATAGCAAATAGATTGTTACAGGAAAGGTCATCTCGATCGACCCAGGCCCAACTAGTTTTAAATTCAGAGTTGTCATTCTCTTAGACTGATTGTCAACAAAAGCTGAAGGTTATCCTATAGCTGGTAAACACACACACACACACACACACACACACACACACATATATATATATATATATAATATTCCATGGTCATAATTTATTCCATTGGAATCGTAAATACGATCCAATTCATCAGACCTACAAATTCAAAAAGAAAACAGAAAAACAAACCCGGAAATAAAAAAGATAAATTATGACCATGGAATATTAGTGTTTAAGCCTTTTTATTATATCCTTACTCTGTCCTGGACATTGAGTTCTACCTGGATTCTATCCTCTTGGAATTTTTTATTCAAAAAATATACATCTATGCACCTATGTATATATATTTATATATTTTGCATATGTATGTGTATATTTACAACTAATATTATATATATATATATATACATATATATATATATATATATAGATAGATAGAGAGATATCTTCATTAATTCGCCGTAAAAAAAACATGTTATGATGAAAAAAAGCCCCAAACCTGATGTAAACTCAGTTTTATCGTCAAAATCTTTGTTGTCATTAAGAGGAAAAATCAAAATATTTTTGATTATACAATGAAACTTCTTAATACTTTTTACAACATTCGAAATTTGGGTTAAAATCTTGCGAGATTACGCGAATTACAAGTTAGAATTCATTATCATGTCTTTCTTTCTGCGCAGAATTTCGCTTTAAATGCTAATAGCAAATTTTAGCGTCATTTTTTTTGCAGTGAAAGACACATTTATTTTAAAAATTCTTGAAAAAAAAAATCAAATAATTGTCAGATTTTAATGAAACGTTCCAGACTAATTCACAAATGAATGAAATTATTTTAGAAATGTGATTTTTTTAGAAAATCTTGGGAAATATATATATATATATATATATATATATATAAAAGTGAACATAGGAGTCAACACTTAGAGGCGACAGTCTGTTTCATGTAGCATGAAACAGACTGTCGCCTCTAAGTGTTGACTTCTATGCTCACTTTTATATTTACACACGCTCTATCTCTGATATTGAGCACTTTATTCCATAAATATAGCACACCTTAAGACTATATTTCTTTATATATATATATATATATATATATATATATATATATATAAGGTTGGTGCAAAAATAATGTCGTTCACTCACATAGTAACATATGTGAGAAAACGACATTATTTTTGCACCAACCTAATATATATATATATATATATATATATATATATTACATGTATTACACCCGACTTACTTAAAGTTATGAAAATGCGAGAAACCCAAAGAGATACTTTTTAGTGATTATATTGTTTAAAAGACGAACTCTGCAGTATTTAAATCATTAATTTCTTTGTAAATTCGAACCCTGCCTGACCATAAATTTGTTCCGAATCGTAAAAAAAAATACAAAAACAAAAAACAATAAAACTAAGATATTATTAAATTGTTAAATATTTTAATTGCTTTTATGAATAATATATATTAAGGACAATACTGTCTTAAGAAAAAATGTTTTCGATGAATAATAAAATTTTAAAAGATTTCTTTTCAGTTTAAAAAAATTTATTAGATTCAATTAGAATAATTTAAAAATGTTTTTAAATGTTTCAAATTTTGTTTTAATGGTGTAAATTATGAGTAAATTGAAAAATTTTATTTTAAAAAGAATTTTAATTGTTTTTGTATGAGTGTAAACATAACGATTTTTGTGGATACGGACTTCGATACCTGACATTATCAGAGAAATGGCGAAGACTATAGTAAATTTAAAGCCAAAGTATCTAAAATTTATTACAATCTGAGGTCACCCAGTATTTTAAAAAAAGAAAGATAATTGTTTTTGTATGTGTATAAATGTAACGATTTTTGTAGATACGGACATCCATACATGACATTATCAGAAAAATACCGAAAACGATAGTAAATTTAAAGCCAAAGTATCAATGAAATATTCGATTACGGAGAATACTTCATAAAAATTAATGAATAGTAAAAAATTATATAAAAAGGCGCTCACGTTATATTCTTCAGTTATGTTTTAACAGATAAATCCACAGTAGGACAAAATTAGATAAACATCTGTCATGTCGGGATTTCAAGTTCGACTGTTTTTAAGAAGGGAAGGTAGAAAAAACAAAATGAAAGCTGTTAGCATTTAAAGCGAAACTCTGCGCAGAAAGAAAGAAATGATAACGAATTTTTACTTGTTATTGGCGTAATCGGGCGGTGGCGATCTTTTTTGTCAAATTGTAACAGAAAAAACACTATATGTTTCCTACAAGTAATTCTTGTAGAAGAAACGATAGAAAATAAAGAGTTAGGAATCTTATTACCAGTTTCGATACTACATCCAGGTAACTTCGAAAAGAAGGAGCACGGTCGTAAGGAAAGAAGAAAAATACATCTACTATCACCTTTGGCTAACTATTTTACCATCTTATATATCTCTCTTCGAACACATACGAAAATTTTAACTCTATTTCAATCATTCCCTTTTCGCAAGAGTTTTGCTAAGGTAAGTGCACAGATTTTCAACAGTCGTCAAGCTGTAAAGCTGCCAACAGCTTAAATAAACAGCTCCGCCTGGTTAAAAAAATGCATTTCTGTGATATTTTAAACTTAAAGTAAATAATATTTGTGTCAAATCATATTAATTATATTTTAAATCAACTACTATTCCTCAAATAATGTTTCAAGTAAATTTTAGATTTCGAATTTTTTTAATAAAGAGAATTACATTTTGATTACAGACATTTGTAATGGAGCAAAAAATATTCAGCAATTTCAAAACGAAAACTCCTTCCACTTAATCTAAATTAGATTTGAAATATAGCAAAGTATTTTTTCTAATTTGATATATTAAATTTAATCCATTATCTTGAATTTGAAACTAAAAAAAAAAAAAACTACAAGAAAGGTTTTTCAATTTAAACAAATTTAATTTTAGCTATCGTGAATCTGTGGAGATAAGACACTTTGGGACTTTGCGCCTACAAAACCATGGCCGGCCTCTGAAAACTCCTGTTGGCGTTATTTTATTCACAAGGCTTGGGTATACTCCTGGAATAGTTTTCAAGCATTTTTCAATGTTGCTGAACGCTAGGATCGTCTCACCAGACTGGTATCTTCAAAATCTCCTTTCTGGCAAATCGACGATGGTGAGAAGCAACCCATAATTAGGAAACAATAAATAAAACAATTTCCACTCCTAAAGAAGACACCCTAATGCACAAAATTAAAAATAAATCCAGACGCATTCCTCCAGTAACCACTTTCAACCCCACTCTGCCTCCACTATCCCAGATAATCAAAAGTCGCTGGGAAATACTACATCTCAAACCAGACCGAAAAACTTTGTTTGCGGAACCTGGCCTTCTAGCATATCGCAGACCTAAGAACCTTAAGGAAATTGTAGGTAATAACCACATTTCAGAGGACAAGGCAATCTGTAATAGATAAAAAAACCCCCCAAAAACCCCCAAAAAACAACAGGATTTTCCCAACTATGTAATAACAAAAGGAGCTTATGCTATAACCATATTAGACACCAATTCGTTCACTAGCTCAGTCACTAAATCTACTTTCAAAATCTACCACCACTCTAACTGTAGAAGTTATAACATAATTTACTTATTAGAATGCACACTATGCCAGAAACATTATGTTGGAAAATCTGAAGGACATTTTCACTACAGAATTAATTATCGTAACTGAATTAAGTCGGTGCCCCACGAAAGATTATTACATGTAGAACATTTCCGCTTAGAAAAACATGATTTTAAAAGCCATAGCGAATTCACTATAATTGATAAAATAGAAATAGACAGAAAAAATAACCTTAGAAAAATACTAGAGGAACATGAAGACAAATGGATTTTGCGTCTAAAAACATTCCACTCAGACAGGACTATTCATAAATTTAACAACATAGATAGAATTAATATATATATCTAACCCCATAAATCAAACCATCCCCAAATTTCTCCCCCACACAAGACAGAGATATGTGCGGAGATGTTGAGGTCTAACACATATAGACACACTAACAGTAATACATACATGTACACATATCATACACACTCCCGAAGAACTAAAGGGTAACATACACTTTATACAAACACATCCCCTTCCCAGGAACCAATACAACTGTCAAAATGACCAAGGGAATTTAAAGTCGCATGAATCTATCCAGCTACTATCTTAAAAAAAACAACTTAAAAGAGGCCGTTTGACCAACACAAGGCCTGACCAAAATTAACGATAAAAAACAAATGAAAACTACAGATAAAGTTAATTTTCTTCAGAAAGTCATTCATTCCTGTAGTTCACTGCTACTAACAAACAGGAAATTTTTTTCTACTGATGATGGCCATGCTGGCAGAAACTCGTCGAGGAACCTAATTGAAATAAGAAAACAAAAAATATTAATATACAACCCAGTGTGTCTGAGAATTTTAATTTTTCAATATTTTTTATTGTTCAGAAAAATTATATATTGGGTATTAGGGCAGCAGATCATTATTCAAATATATATTGTTAAATATAACAGACGACGAATGCCTAATACTCACATATACACATAGTAAAATGAACCTTCAGATATTGAAGTCCATCTACATTAAAACAAAGCAACCCATACTGAACAAAATTACATCTCAAACTAGTCGCAACACATTACATTTCATGTAGACATATGTTTCTATTGTTAATATTTCGGCGTCACACGTGGTATGACGTCATAGAACTACATCATGAATTTAGGATCTGCGTCTGCAATTCCGCGACCATTATCGTCACATATCATCTCACATCTTCTATGTCAACTTAACAGAATATCATCTTTGATGACGAATATATTTGTTTAAATCTCCATACAACCATTCCGAAGATGGGTCATGGAACAGATCAAGGAACAGCATAATAAAAATTATCCAAACGTTGTAGCGCTATTGTCTTTAATTTTTCCCGAAATTAAAGTAACTATACGAAGCTTAGAACAGCTCATGATCAAACATAATAGACATTCCTTTTCTGTTATATATATATATATATATATATATATATATATATATATTTGTCTATACTTCTATATTAACCGGGTATTGATTTCACACTATTTGGGTCCTGTCACTGGATCTAACCAACGCCTTTATCCACTGTGCCATGTTGTACACTCAGGCCTTCTTCCTCAAGGACACATGGCACAGTGGATAAAGGCCCCAAATAGTGTGAGATCAAAACCCGGTTAAGGCAGTGGAGAACTTGGAGAAGGGAATTAACAGGAGATAACTGATAACTGACATCCATTAAACATGGCACGTGGAATTAAAACAGTCTACCCCAGTGAGCGAAATAAAGGATTCCGTTCGACATTCCAACTACCTAAAGAAGGCCGGAGCATACAACGGCCGAAACGTTGTAATAAATATGGCAACAAAGATGAGGACAATAGTCTGGATAATGTAAATAGTATATATATATATATATATATATATATATATATATATATTTCGGGAATTTATACGCTTTGGGACTCTTTTTGTCCCAGACAACGTAAGATTAATTTGATTAAGGCCTTAATTCACAGGGCACTTAATTTATATGTTCTGAGGGTTTTCTCGGCGGGGAAATTGACTTTGTTAGAATGACACTATCAAAAAACAGATATCCGTTGGATGTTTTAGACTCTGTTATTCAAGACGTCATCAGTAAATTCCATTGGGTGAAGCCACAATTAGCTGATAAATGCCCAGTTTATTTGCGTCTTCCCTATGTTGGTACAGAGGGTGAGAGTTTATCGAAACGTATTCCACGTTTAATCAATAGTTGTTATTTTTCGGCGAATGTTAGGGTAATATTTGTTACCCGTCCTGCTTTCTCTTCCATTCGTAAGGACGTTCTCCCTCCCCATCATGTTAATTCAGTGATTTACCAATACAAGTGTAGTTGTGGACACGACTACATAGGGAGGACGTCCCAGCGTTTGGATTCGAGAATAAAACAGCATTTACCCCCCAGGATTTTGAATCTGTCCTCCAGGAATAGCCAACTGACTAACAGTTCTGGTTCTGCTATTGCTGAACATTTAATAAATAGAAGGAAATGTGTGGAAAATTTTAGTGGTGATCGATTTATAATTTTATCTAGGTCCCACTCCACATTTCACCTTAAGGTCCTGGAGTCCTTGTATATCAGATCCCGTGAGCCTTCCCTTTTGTAAACAGAGGGAATGCTTGCTGGGTCTGAATATTATTGGACTCTAGTTTCTTGAAATTCATAATTTTTTTCCCCCCATTCGATTACATTCGTTAATTAAAAACTAATTTACACGCTTTTTAAAATTCACAGAATAAATAAACTTGATAAGTCCTGGGACGAAACCGGTTGTTTTTATTAGGTTGGTGCAAAAATAATTTCGTTTTCTCACATAGTAACATATGTTAGAAAACGAAATTATTTTTGCACCAACCTAATATTTTAGTTTGTCTTTTCCTATCTATTATTAAATGCTGTACAACGAAAAACTATATTATTCAATGAATAATATAGGCGTATTATGTCTATTTATTTTCATAATAATCCTCTTTAGCTCTCTAATTCTTTTATTGATGTTAAGTTGAAATTCATCAAGGGAGACGCCGTGGTTCTTATTAACCTGAGTGCTTTCGATCTCCTCCAAGATCATCTTCAGAGGTTAGTTGTGAAGACAAACTTCATGTAACTGTGATCGTTGTTATGGCGATTTTTGAAAACACGCGTGAACGCGCTCTGTTAGAATTATTTTAATATTAACCTTGGTAGGTACGATATTATTTTGTTAACGAGCGTCCACAATGTAAGGCAGCTAAATAATTATTGTAAAAAAACAAAACAAACAAAAAAACTTAATCATACGCAATAGCTCTTTTCCATCAACTAGGGTTTTGAAAAAAAAAATCAGCATTGTATATAAATTTAAAAGTCATTTTGCACATTGTTTTTCCGACAAAAAAGTAAGTGCATATGTTGGCTTGACATCCAAAATATTATCACGACATCTTAAACGCCATATGTCAGATACAAGTTCTATCGCGCAACATTTAAAGATACATTCCTGTCCACCTTCACAATACAGGAAAATATTTGTTGACTACACCACGAAAATAATAAACAAAAACTTAACATTCTCGAGGTCTTCTATATAAAAAGCAACCAACCAAGACTGAATAAAATTTATTAAAATTGTACTAGCAATGTTTTAAAATGCATTTGACTAAAACTAATTCTATGTTTCATGTTTTTAACAACTCTGCTTAGCTCCCTTATATTGTGGACGCTTGTTTACAAAAAACCATCGTAGCTACGACGGTTAATTTTAAAATAATTATAACAGAATGCGTTCATGCGTGTTTACAAAAATCACCATCCAACGATCACAGTTACACACACACACACACACACACACACACACATATATATATATATATATATATATATATAGGCAGCATTCTTTCATTGATGAATGTTTCATTAAATAATATAGACAATTTTTGTCTATTTATTTTATGCAAAAGCTTTTAAAAGAAGAAAGAAAATCACAATATTGATACATATTTTTTACTGCGGTGCGATCTTCGCTTCCAGCGTCTCGTATGCACGAATTTGTCGTTGCTTAAAAATCTTTCATGTAAACAAAAACAGACTATTATTATTGTTTTATCCTTGTATTGTTTAATATATGTACTGTAAGTGTCATTTTTGATAATGGCTTACCTAAGCCGAAAACTTATATAGGATTAAAAAATATGTATCAATATTGTGATATATATATATATATATATATATATATATATATATATATATATATATATATATATTGAGGAATATATATATATATATATATTGAGGAATTACTAATAACGAAGAACGCAAGTTGTGAGGGTCAAAAAGATGTCGAAACATGGCGAATGATATCTTTATCAATGTAGTCCTTTTCTACAATTATTGCCATGTTGAATCGTTGGTAACTTCTATCAGTTTGTTTTCACCGGTTCTTAGCATGAAGGGAAACTGAAAACTTTCGTCCACATTGGCATACAATCTGCATTTACAAAATCACTTGTAACAGTAAAATACACGTGTTTTTTTTTATATGGATTCTTTTCCATAAAATTCTATTAGTAAATGAAAAAAGTTGGTGGACGTTTCACTTTCACTAAACTTTTGGAAATTGCTATATATTTA
>OZ010598.1:37426140-37458640 GCA_963932145.1 Acanthosepion lycidas | reverse complement strand
ATAGCACGTCAGGCTATAAGAAGGTACCATGTAGGATACAGGTTCGATCCCTGTCGGGGAACACATATTTTCTATGAAAATTTCTCGGACATTCAGGCCGGTGAATGTTGTTAATGCTGGTTATTATAAACAGAGCATTTACTTAAATATTTGTATCTATAAATATAACATAGAAACAATAAATATATTAAAATATATAGTCCTTTATTTGGGCAGCAATCCATTTTAATACAAATTCCTGATCGTATTTGGAAAATAAAACATTCCTATAACTCTACATACATCCATTAAAATCAATTCATTCAGTTAAAAATAAAGATAAAGTCATTCTTAATAATGGCTAAAAGAATAGCCAAACGAGCTCAGGCATATAGAACATTCGAAAAACTTCTACATAATTTATGTGCGTGTGTGTTTATGTGAATGTGCGTGTGTGTTTGTATATATATATATATATATATATATATATATATTGTCTGTCAATCTATTTCAGTCTGTTCATACCTATCTATCTATCTATCTATCTATTCCAGTCTGTTCGTATCTTTTCTGCTACAGGGAAGTATGTATATATATATATATATATATATATATATATATATATATATATATATATATGTAAGACTCGGTTTCGAATCTCACCATGGTCGATTTGTCTGAAAGGAGGCTTCCTGATGTTATCGGAATAGATCGAGGTCGATCTCATCGTGCGACACCTTCAGAAACTGCTTGAAAAACAATACCACTTGTCGACCCCAGCCTTGTGAGTGAAATTCGGTAGACGGAAATATTGAGGTCGTGGATAGCTGTGCTAGCACAAATCAAAAGTCATCGTGGCCGAGCACTTGAGCGTGTTGGGCTTGTTCAAATTGTTGATCACGCTAGATAACGCGCTGTCTCCCAGACACGGTAACTAAGGTCTGCTCAGCATAGTTGGAGTATAAACCACAGGTGGGCTCTGTTGGTGTTGAACAAACACTAATGTGCCTGAGCGAGCGTTTGCATTAGGGGTCGGTTAGAGGCCCTAGTAGACGGGTAATCTCGAATACGAGTGGCCAGCTATTATATATTATATATATATATATATATATGTGTGTGTGTGTGTTTGTATATATATATATATATATATATATATAATTATATATATTTCGGCTCATGTTTATTTCTTCGTTTTTCCCTTTCTTTTCTTTCCTTCCATCACCCTCTCTTTCTATCTCCACTCCTCCTCTTTCCCCTTCTTTTCTTCTCACAATTTTGTAAAAATCTTATATTGAAATTTTTATTTTATATATATATTTATTTATTTATACATATATATATATATATATATATATATATATATATATATATATATATATATATATTTATTTATACATATATATATATATATATATATATATATATATATATATATATATATATATAAATATATAAAGAACCAGGCAAACCTAGGCAGGTTTGCCTGGTTCTTTCGGTTCATAGTTAGATTTTCTCTACTTAGCGTGTTGAGTACTTTGCTTAGTTATTTTTATTTTATTCGTGTTGGAGTTTGTTTTTTTCTTTGAACTCTGAGCTTGGATTTTGGTCGATTATTTTCGCCAAAATTACGTGTTTTTCGTTCTTTCTTTTTTTATTCCTTATTTTTTCTTGGGTATTGGTTTGTTCATTTACAAGCCAATACACCTAAGTTTTTCTTCCGGACGAGTATACTTACTTATATTTATAAGATTATTATATATATATATATATATATAAAACATGGTATGATTTACAGACTTTTCAACAGTTAGGAAAGTTGAGATCTACACTGATATTACCACGAATTTATCATGGTGACATCCCAAAAGCGTGCCTTAATGTCGGAACACCAATGTTCTAACCATTCGGCTACGCACCCATAACATACGTATTAAAGGTTAGGTGACCACATGTTGTTCACAGAAATTTTTAAATGAAAAGAAAGTACTAAAAACTCTAAGACAAAAAGCAAATAAATCTTGTTCCACAATCGACCTTTTAAAAATCGATATTAAGAAGCACATTCTAAAATTTGGGCTCATGATTTCTGGAAAGGGTGTAAGGCTGTAAGCTATCTTTAATTGCACGATTATAGAATATTTACCACGATTTGAAATAAGACTTTCGGCTATCCTTAGGTGTGTACTCACTTTCCGTTCTGGGTGCGGAATTTGAGAAGGGATGGACCACAAAGTGATTTCAATTAAATATTCCGAAAAAAAAAATGAAAAATGGTGAAGAAGGATAAAAACAATTGTTTTACTTATTACTTTTAGACGATTTCTTCCCACACAATTTTATACCATCCCTCCATTCTTCTAAATATTTTATTCTCATTATTATTAATTATTATTATTATTATTATTATTATTATTATTATTATTATTATTATTATTAAACAAAATCATTGACGTACCTATTCCAATATTTTCAACGCTGAGAGAAATACAGTGTTTGACAATGTTCAATAATGTTTCGACGCTATGTCTATTTTTTCAAGTCATGTTTAAAAACTTTCTGGTTTATTTCAAGTAATGTTTAAAAAGTTTCTGGTTTATGTACAAATATAAAAATATAAAAGAATTGCAAAAGTTATGAGTCTTTGTAAACCCTCCCCTCCCATCCCCCAAAACAAAACAAAACAAAAACAAAAACAAAAACAAAAACCAAAAAAAAAAAAAAAAAAACAACCAAAAAAAAAGGAAGAACGTTGTACTGGAAATCAAAACGAATGAACCGCCGCCAGCGTGAATAGCATGCAATTGAAACGTGCTTAATATGATGGAGATCTTGTTCATCTTGTAGTTTTACGTTAATTGATTAGTTACTAAGAGGAATTAAACAAACAACTAAATATATAATTAGTATATACACAGTGTACATACAAATATATATATATATATATATATATATATATATATATATATATATATATATATATGTATTAAGTATTAGGTGGTGCAAAAATAATGTCGTTTTTTGATGTTAAAAAATACGTCAAAAAACGATATTATTACGTCATTATTTTTGCACCAACCTAATACTTATATATATATATATATATATATATATATATATATACAGAGAGAGAGAGAGAGAGAGTGAGAGGGTGAGAGAGAGAAATAATATTAGTGGTCAATATATATATATATATAATGGCTAGCAAGGTTGTCTTGCTAGATCAGTTACGACTGAAAAATGAGTTCGATCCTCACTAGGTGTCCCATACTTTCGACCTTGTGCCACATCTAAGTCACACTTAGAAAATAACTATATGCGCGGTAGTTAATAGAAAGCGCTCAATATCAGAGATAGTGCTAACATATTTGGTTGGATTGATGTGAGTTTGTGACTCTGGGTTTCACTTTTTTGCGATAACCAGAGTCACAAAATCACATCAATCTCACCAAATATATATAATAGTTAAAGAGCCAGAACCTGTATAACTAGTTTTTCACCTACGGGACCATCAGGAAAATTCTGCTAAGTTAGAATTAGCCTTATCACCCGGTTGATGAAACCTAGGTAGACAGGTTCTGGCTCTTTATTGCATTCCAATTTAATTTATCTCTATTCTAATTTAGCTCTACTTAGTATATTGAGCACTTTTACGTATCAACCTAGGTAACTATGACGGTGTTTTATCTTTTGGCTAGACATTGCTGTGCTGATTGGTTATTTCCAAGCAGTACGGATGTTTTTAGTCTTTTCTTTTCTTATTGAATTTTTTCTCAAATAACAGTTTGTCTAATATTTACAAATTGCATTATCTTGTTTTTTTTTTTTAACACCACCAGATTTATAGTACAGGTAAAAACATAATATATATATATATATATATATATATATATATATATATATATATATATATATATATATATATATATTGGTGATCGCACAAAAATGGTGGTTGAATGAGGTATTACCATAAGACTATATATATATATATATATATATATATATAAGTAGCCTATATATATATATATAAATAGGGTATCTCTCTATCTATATATATATATATATATATATATATATATATATATATATATATATATATATATATATATATATATATACACAAATATATATCCATGTAATATGAGAACAAATGGAGTATAATTCCACTTTACGTAACATTTAATTTAAAAGAGGGACCGATATAGAGTAAAGATAAATATTATTTATTTTAGGATATTAAAACATGTTAAAAATCATTACATACTTATTATATATATATATATATATATATATATATATATATATATATGTCTGATATGTATATACGGTATCTATCTGTATGAAGGTATATAATGATTGTGGCGCAAATTTCATCGATAAGAATTTCTTTTTGCTAAGTATCTCGCCCACCATTATTTTGTGTTGCTTGTTCAGTTCTCTTATATGCTAATCTCTGGTCAGACGCAACTTGACCTCTTTCTACTTCTGGAGTTGTCCATTTTTAATTGCTCCTTGAGCATTTCTGATTTTGTTTGTAACTTATTTTATTAATACCCACACGTAATGTATTTTTTAAAGCGAACTGGCATCATGCTTTTCAATATGACTCCAATTTCGTTAAGTGCTTTCCAATCAAGCATTGTTTTATTTTACTTCTTCACTGTCTCATTGTTTTATATATATATATATATATATATATATATATATATATATATATATATATATATATATATATATATGTATGTATATAAATATATATGTATATATATATATATATATGCCCAAACACATACATATTATTTATTTTTGGATATTAAAAGAAAAACATGTTAAATATCGTTACACAATTACAATCATGTTTTAACAACACAAATGTGTCTCCTCTGATGATATCAAACGTAATTGTAATTGCGTAGCGATTTTAAACATAATATACATAGATACATACATATATATATATATATATATATATATATGTGTGTGTGTGTGTGTGCGTGCGTGTGTATAAACATATATATATATATATATAAATATATATATATATTTATATATATATAATATATTATATATTTATAAATATATATATGTATGTATATATATATATATATGTGTATATATGAATATATATAATTTTTATATGCATTATATATGCGTGATACTCATTGGAAAATGCATATCAGTGACAGAGCTATCATATTCAGTTGAATGGATATGAGCTTGTAACCATGGGTATTATGCTTTTGCGATCATATATATATCTTCTATATATACAGATCTTATATATATATATATATATATATATATATATATATATATATATATATGTATGTATCAAATGTTATAGATCAGGTAGACACATACTTATGAAGTCTATGCTGAAAAATTTATTATATCCCGTCTTCAAATTTAGATTCAATAAACAGGACGGCCTTTTAGTAAAATTAGAAAAATTAGTACTGCACTCATATTAAATTTCTGAAAACTAACCACACAAAATGCCTCCAAGCGAAGAATATAGAATGATCGTAATTTGGCCAAAGAAATCTATCTATCTATAGTCTCTTCATATCTATCTATCTATCTATAGTCTCTTCATATCTATCTATCTATCTATCTATCTATAGTCTCTTCATATCTATCTATCTATCTATCTATCTATAGTTTCTTCATATCTATCTATCTATCTATATTCTCTTCATATCTATCTATCTATCTATCTATCTATATTCTCTTCATATCTATCTATCTATCTATCTATCTATAGTCTCTTCATATCTATCTATCTATCTATCTATCTATAGTCTCTTCATATCTATCTATCTATCTATAGTCTCTTCATATCTATCTATCTATCTATCTATCTATCTATCTATCTATAGTCTCTTCATATCTATCTATCTATAGTCTCTTCATATCTATCTATCTATCTATCTATAATAGATTACACGGATATTAGTTGAAAATACATCTATATTACATAAAAAGAGTAATAAGAAAAAACTAAAAATGTTTGAAGCCCTTTATATAATATAATTCAAGCCGAAAATAAATAAAGTCAGCTATGAGTATAGCAAGTCCTTAATAAAAAGATTATATATATATGAGCAAGAATAGAAAAGTTCGTTCCCTGATACTGGGAAAAAAGTTCCACCCCTAAAACCACATGCACTTTGAACTTTGAAATCTATAATGTTGCATCAGGAGTAAAAACGAACAGTTGAAATGTTTTGAATTTAGAAAAACAAATATACCGGCAAATAGATAACTTCACCTTCTGAAGATGGTCTCAGATGAGACTGAAAGTACTTCGGAAAATAAAAAAAACTATTTGAAAGGAAATTTCTGTATTTTTCTTAATCAATTTTCCAAAGCTAACAAGAAATTACTTCGCGAACTTGAGAGGAAATTTAATGGACATGATATGTCTAAATTATTTAACCAAACCTGTTTGAATGGAAATATACTGCATAAATATACACAATCTATCTATCTATCTATCTATCTATCTATCTATCTATCTATCTATCTATCTATCTATCTATCTACAGATAAACACCCATGAACGAAACATCGTAACCACAACGGCTTAAAATAATTATAACAGCTCGTGTTCATGGGTGTTTAAAAAAATCACCACCACAACGATTTCATTTAATATCAAGAAGATAATTAGAGAACTAGAATATATGTGTAAATAAATAGACATGTACACAAAGTACAATAGTTAAATTTTCGCCATTTTATGTTTTTAATTTGGCGCATGCGCGTTGTTTGTTATTGATTTTGTCGAATGCACTGTATAGTAGGGTCAGTTGACTACCGTCTGTGAGAGAGAAAAGAAAAAGCAAAAAAAAAACATGACGCAATTGACTCCGCCAGAAATTTAGAAACGGAAGGCTGTACTGCTTGGCATTCACGCCGAAATTTCAGTGTGTTTGTATGTCAATCTGAGGATAGTGCAGAGGATTCGGAAAGAGTTGGAAATTCTAATGGTGATTACTCTGGTGTTTGGAGTCAACACTAGTGATGGCGAGGCTATGCCTTCCATTCATCTTCACCCGGGGCCTCAGACTCAACACGGCGGCCTGCACCAAGTGCCTTGAGGAGTTAGTGCTGCCCAGGGTCAAGAGGGTGGCTTCTGGAAGACCCTACGTCTTGCAACAGGACTGTGAACCATGCCACACAAGCGGGAGAATCCGGCCATGGCTGTCAGACAATTTCTGACACCTTACCTCTGGCCACCTAATTCCCCAGACTGAAACCACCTTGATTATTATATGTAGAGCGCAGTTGAGCGAGAGATCAACAAAACTCCCTGTAACACCAAAGATGAACTGAAGGCAAGGATTATGGCAGCATTCACCAACTTAAACAAGGAGACCGTCCAGAAGAGTTGCAGGAGATTCCAACGTCGTCTGGAGGACGTAGCTGGAGTCAATGGCTATTTTATTGAATACATTTACTCTTTAGTATTTAAAGATATTTTTTGTGTAATTTTGGTAAATATATCTGTTAGAATGAGATATCAGTGTTGTTTTAATTTTTGTTTAATTTAGACGACAATTTATCCATCGCAACCGGTATATATATATATATATATATATATATATATATATATATATATATATATATATTAGGTTGGTGCAAAAATAATGACGTAATAATGTCGTTTTTTGACTTTAAAAAATACGTCAAAAAACGACATTATTACGTCATTATTTTTGCACCAACCTAATATATGGTTTAGTAAACCAAGACAGTTGTGGCAGCCTAATAACATACGACGCCTTTTGTATGCAATATACGATTACTTTATCATGCGGCTTACACGTGTCAGTTCCATGTTATGTCATAAAAAGAACATGGGAAGGAGATAAAGAGACAGAAGAAACCTTTGATTCTAGAAATGCTTAATGATGAAACAAACATCGTTCTGTTACGGTTTGACCCTCCTTCAACAGGCAACATTCATAACGGAATATTTCTTTTCTTTTCTTTTCTTTTTTTTTTTTTAGTTTTGAACATTGAAATATACGGGAATATAAACACTAACATCTTTTATTCTTTGTATTATATGAATCGGCAAGATGACGGCAATAATTTGGTAATTGCATTCGTATGTGTGGAATCAAGGAACTTTTGTCTTGACTGAGAATTTATATTTTTTTTAATCATTTGAACTAAAATATGGAACCAATATTTGAGGTAATTTTAAAATTTCATAGATTGTATATTCTGCATGTGTAATCTTTCTGCCTATCTATAACTTATTTTCATCTATCTATCTATCTATCTATCTATCTATCTATCTATCGATCACTTATTTTCATCTATCTATCTATCTATCTATCTATCTATCTATCTATCTATCGATCACTTATTTTCATCTATCTATCTATCTATCTATCTATCTATCTATCTATCTATCTATCGATCACTTATTTTCATCTATCTATCTATCTATCTATCTATCTATCTATCACTTATTTCCATCTATCTATCTATCTATCTATCTATCACTTATTTCCATCTATCTATCTATCTATCTATCTATTATTTTCATCTATCTATCTATCTATCTATCACTTATTTTCATCTATCTATCTATCTATCTATCACTTATTTTCATCTATCTATCTATCTATCTATCACTTATTTTCATCTATCTATCTATCTATCTATCTATCACTTATTTTCATCTATCTATCTATCTATCACTTATTTTCATCTATCTATCACTTATTTTCATCTATCTATCTATCACTTATTTTCATCTATCTATCTATCTATCTATCTATCTATCTATCACTTATTTTCATCTATCTATCTATCACTTATTTTCATCTATCTATCTATCTATCTATCACTTATTTTCATCTATCTATCTATCACTTATTTTCATCTATCTATCTATCACTTATTTTCATCTATCTATCTATCACTTATTTTCATCTATCTATCTATCTATCTATCTATCTATCACTTATTTTCATCTATCTATCTATCTATCTATCTATCTATCTATCACTTATTTTCATCTATCTATCTATCTATCTATCTCTTATTTTCAGCTATCACTTATTTTCATCTATCACTTATTTTCATCTCTCTCTCTCCCTCTCTCTCTATCTATCTAATCATTTCACCCTAAGTAAGGCAATAAAGCCACTAAAGTGCAAAGGGTTACTGAATCTGAGAGTTTATATGAAAAAAAGAGAGTGAGATTACAATAAAAGAACAGGAATTAGGAATAGAGAAAATAACGATTGACATTGCATTTTTATTATTGAAGGAGATAGATGACTGTGAAGCAAGAAGAAGAGCGTTCCACAATCGATAAATGTGAAAGAAGAATCTGTTAGCTTAGAAATGGCGGTTACCTCTGGCCATAGAAGCATAAATAAAATGTTAATATATAGAGAGAAGCGAAAAAGCACGACAATATCATACAATCAAAATCCCCCCCCCTACAAAAAGACATTCTGATCTCGAAGTGTCATTTCAGTCTTGACCAGACTAAACATAAGATGTCCACTGAAATAGAACTTAAATAGCAGATAATAATAATATATTAATAATAATAAACCTATTGGGGAGGAAATTAAGTGTACATTAACTGTCGCCGCTTGGTGTTGACCACAGTGTCCCCTTTTGTATTTAAATAGGCTCTCTGTTATTTAGCATTTTTTCTTTTTTTTAGGCATTCAACCCCAAGCAAGGCGGGAAGCCACTAGCATGCAAGGGGTTTCAGAGTAGGAGCGAGAACAAAGAGGAGTGATAGAGGAAATGTTGAAGAGAAGGTTAGGGGATAGATCAGGGATTCTGAAGACGTCGATTGACACTACATTTGAATAGTTGGAGATTATAGCTATCAGGAAAACAAGAAAGGGGGAGGGAGTTTCACAGACGAGAAGTGTCCTATCCTAAAGAACAAATTTGCTTTTCCAGTAGAGCGGATGCGGCATAGAATCCTTATACACATAGTAGCTAGCGTTCATTATTGCCGACTTCCATTCTCATGGTCAGATAGTGGATTGTAGAGGCTGACTTTATATGTCATCATGCTTTCCAGTTTCAAGGAAATGAGAGTTGGGTGGGGGAGTCACCACCGCCAACAGTGGGCTTGGGGGGGTGTCTTCGTTTTCAAAAACATAGACAACGGGAAGACAGATACGGTATGACATTTCCACGATAGTATTTATTTTATCTAGTAGAATTATCGTTTCTACTACTACAGAAGGATGCAGACAGCTTAGATTCACGTGCTGTACAAGACTATTTTTTTTACCCATAAATATATGATACCTTATGTTAAAATTGATGCCAGTAAATCTAAATAAAGACAGAAAGAAACCTGAAATACGTAAGACCCTCCGAGAAAACTTAGAAAGAAAATTATACATCCATGGGAAGATATGGAAACAAACATAACAGGATAAAAATGTAATGGAAAATACCAAACAATTAAAGAAAAAAAAAACCCCAAAAAACTAGTTAACCCTTTGAGAAACCATCATCTCCGGAAAATTGGAAATTAAATTAATGAGACAATGTGTTAAAATGTGGAGAAAAGCGAAAAACTGTGATAATATCATGCAATAAAAACGACCAGAGAAAAAAAAAATATCCTGGTCTGAAATAACATTTTGAATCACATTTCAACCCTGGCCAAAGTCAGCATAAGATGACCACAGAAACAGAACACATACCAATATTCATCCAATCTTTACGGGAATGGGACGTTCCGGCGTAGACCATTTGGCGTCTCAGATTCGGCGTGGCACATACGGCATATTAGATTCAACATTGGAATTTTTCGGCAGAGGACGATTAGGCCTCAAATTACTATTTCATCATTATAGTCAAATTTGCTCCCCCCTCTCTCTCTTTCGTTTAGCAGTCAAATTAGTACTTCGTCCAATTTAAAAGAAAGAGTAGTTGGAGGCACTTTAAATTTAAGAAAAAAGTAGTTGGAGGCTTTTTAAATTTAAGAAAAACAGTAATTGGAGGCATTTTTCAATTTAAGAAAAAGAATAGTTGGAGGTATTTTTAAATTTAAGAAGAAAGTGGTTGGAGGCATTTTTAAATTTATCAAAAAGAGTAATTGGAGTCATTTTTCAATATAAGAAAAAGAATAGTTGGAGGTATTTTTCAATTTAAGAAAATGAATAGTTGGAGGCATTTTTAAATTTAAGAAAAACAGTAATTGGAGGGATTTTTCAATTTTAGAAAAAGTGTAGTTGAAGGCATTTTTCAATTTAAGAAAAAGAATAGTTGGAGGCATTTTTAAATTTAAAAAAAAGAGTAGTTGGAGGTATTTTTAAATTTAAGTAAAAGAATAGTTGGAGGTATTTTTAAATTTAAGAAGAAAGTGGTTGGAGGCATTTTTAAATTTATGAAAAAGAGTAATTAGAGTCATTTTTAAATTTAAGAAAAAGAGTAGTTGGAGGTATTTTTCAATTTAAGAAAATGAATAGTTGGAGGCATTTTTAAATTTATCAAAAAGAGTATTTGGAGGTATTTTTAAATTTAAGAAAAACAGTAATTGGAGGTATTTTTCAATTTAAGAAAAAGAGTAGTTGAAGGCATTTTTCAATTTCAGAAAAAGAGTAGTTGGAGGCATTTTTAAATTTTAAAAAAAGAGTAGTTGGTGGTATTTTTAAATTTAAGGAAAAGAATAGTTGGAGGCATTTTTAAATTTAAAAAAAGAGTAGTTGGAGGAATTTTTAATAACAAAAACGAGTTGTTGGAGGTATTTTTTAGATTGAAGAAAAGGAGTAGTTGGAGGTATTTTTACATTATATTTCCTTCAGTGCAGCTTCATATTTTTCAGTCGTCAAAGCCATTTTATTCCAAAATTGAAGCAAATATTTTATCAAAATGTAGACGAAACAAAGATAGATACCTTTTTATTTTTGACGCAACGAGCAAGAGGGATCCTGAATTAAAGTTTTGCCGATGTGAACAGAAAGATCAATGCAAAGTGAGATTATGTATGCATTTTTGAAATACAATATTTTAAGTGAAGTTTTAAATTTACATGATTCCATTAGTGTTTTAATCCTTAAATGAATAAAAAGTCACATTGAAAGATGAATGTTTTCAATGCCTTTATTCTTTTTGGGGGATGGGGTTGCCTCTGGTCAAAAACAGTGACGTCGAAACAGTCTGACGCCGAAACTGCTGTGCCGAATAGTCTAATTATATTTATGACGCCGAAAAAGCGACGCCAAATGGGCTACGCTGAAACGTACCAAACCCAATCATTACAAAATACGTCTCTAAACATAAACATTAACGAACCTAGTGATGAGGAAATTAAGAAAACCAATAAAAATATTTGGAATAATAAAGCATCGTTGGACATTGAAGCTGTACTTTTGATTATTTTCTTGCTGAAATCAATAAGTTCCTTTATTTAAAAAAGAAATCTGAAATCAGAAATGCACCCCTCCCCCAACAAAAAGTGTGGTCTAGCACGCATTATGAAAACAGAAATAGAAATGTAGATCTCAAGATCCTCACACATGCAAAGCTATCTCAATTGAATCCATCATGGTAAAAGTATTAATGAAAATTATATTAAATAGGCTCTCGTCTTTTTATGAAAGTCAGCTCTTCGTAAACCAGTTTGGTTTTCCTTCTGATAAAGGATGGCATATATGTCATCAAACAACTCCAATAAATTGCTTATTTCTCTAACAGGAAACCGTATACTTGCTTTGATTACCTCAGAGCAGCATATGACCACATCAATAGAGAATTCCTCTTTTCCGCCATTAAAGACAGCCTTCCAAGCTCCGAATCCACTGATGAACTGTATCGGTCTATATTTCCTGGCTAGATATGAAATATGTAGCCGGGAAAACAATACTAAAACATTTCAAACCTCATCCGGATTATGACAAGGAAGGAAGGAGAGCTCCAGTCTGTTTAATCTCTTCCTAGTTTCTGACCTGCATATTTACAAACACATGCGTGATGAGATGGTCTACAGAAATTTTTTTGGGGGGGATAAGAATGATCTTGAACAGAAAATCAACATCCTCTATCGTCCTGGGTATGGCGATAAAGTACTTCCGCGTCCTGGGTAAAACGATAAACTTCATCCGCTAGTAAGGGCTTTAATCAGGAGGTTTTGAGGCGCGTAGAACCACCTCTTAATTATTGGTGTTCCCAGGTCCACCCTGACCTGGAGTGGTAGCACCTGTCAGGGTGCCGATTATGGGCAATTGGTTAACCTCCCAAAAGGGTTCGAAACAATATGACAATATAAAAATAGGTTTTTATTTCCAGCAAAATATTTTGAAAATTTTTTTACTAGCAATACATTTTTTGGGAAAAAACTATTATCAGCAATACATTTTTGAAAAAATATTAACAGCAATAAAAATCTTGTCGGCATTTAATACCCCACTAAGCTGTTGATATTCCCTAAAAGAAACCAAAACCAAGTATTCCAATAAATAGGATTGAAGATAAAACTTTCCAAAACAGAAACTATGATCTGGAATTCGATGAGATGTATCTTAAGCCATTTATCTATTATATTCAGTGTTAGCTTAATTTTTTTAATAAAAATTACTTCGAGGATCTGTAGTTTTTAATTTGTTATCTTCTTAGCTTAGGAGTGTTGTGTTATCAATCAGTATTTTTCTATACTTTGAATGTGGACAAGAATGTTGGTGTAAATGAATCGCAATGAAGGAATGGTCAGACATGTGCAGAGTTAGACGTCTTGACAATGTAATTGTCGTATATCCAATATATATATATATATATATATATATATATATATATATATATATATATATATATATATATATTCATTCTGCCAAAGGACATTTGAATTTATATATAATGTTGGTTTTACATAACACATCATTTGGTGAGGAGGAGTGATTGCGATCTTTATTAAAATATTGAAGCCGAAACTGAATAGAATCAGCTACGAATACTGAATAATATTCTAAAATGCCGACAAAAATGACAGTTTTCACGCTTTAATTCGCGCTCGACCATGATATTCGAACATAAAAGAAAAAATTCTATAATGGAAAACTTTTTACATTCTACTGAATGCTCAAGCATAACTGTCAGCCATAGCATTTAAATGTAAAAGAAAAGAAAAAAAAAAAGATCAGTAATGGTTAGCTACACAGTTTTTACCTTTTCGGTTGCCTAGGTGATGAGGATTTCAGTAAACGATAGAAAGTGCCTGGGAAATTGAAAGTGGGTGCCAGAGTTGGGCCCACAGAAGTAAAACACGGAACACCGATTAGATGTAAGAAAGATATATTAACAACAGGTTACAGAGATAGTGTAAGCAGAGCTTACTATAAGTTAGTGTCCAACACTGGTAGTCGTACGAGACTCTCACTGTCTCTCTATCACTCTCTGTCACTCTCCTATAGAGTGCTATGTCGCCTACTTAATATAGGCCTGGAAGAGTCTATTGTGTAGGTAGTTTCCGGTCTCACAATAGAAATAAAAGCGATTCTCACCGTTACAGCGCATTTCTGGGCTTATTTAATTGTAATATATGGAAAAATATTCGTGAATATGAAAAGATTATCATAAAATAAGCAGACAAAATATTTGCAAATTGTTCAAACACGTGCCTAAAAGAGAATTTGAAGCCTAAAAACACAATATATATATATATGCGAACATTAAATATATCCTAGCACTTCAGGATAGAGTCTGCTGTGGTGAAATATATTTTATTTAATGTGACCTATCTATTTTGCATAGCTGAGGGGTTTTAGTCTTTACTTGCATTGGTTTAGTACGGAGTACTTTGGCATTATCCACTAACATTTGTCTTATGTTGATAGTTATATTTTGCTCGTGATATGCAGGTCGATATCTGCACACAGACACACCATTGGGTTTTGAAAACAACTGATGCAGTCGAAAATAGTTGAACAAATCATAAACTCCAGACACTTTATCCATTACTTCGAGAAAATACACATCTCATTCGAAAGTTGTAAAAATACAATAAGTTGTAATAGTACTTGTCGCCGCTTTTAAATTAAACTTGCTTGGGTGTATACTTACAGCGTAAATATACCTTATTTTCATATCTATCTATCTATCTATCTATCTATCTATCTATCTATCTATCTATCTATCTATATATGTGTGTGTGTGTGTGTGTGTAAGTATTTAAAAAAATATGATGCCTTCGCTACATAAGAGTTCTCTCATGTTTCAAAAACGAGAGCCGAAACACAGAATATAATTATTAAAATTAAATTGAATTAAAATATCAAGCCCTGTTTCATCCTCAAGCGAAAAAGCGAAGAAATCATATTTTTTTTTTAAATAATTATAATTTAAGCTCTATTTCTGTATGGAGCACTGTTTTTTCAAAATAAAAACAAAAATACTAAATACCTCCGTATTATTTACCTAACATGTTCTTTCCTATTTTTCTACATATCTGCACACACACACACACACACACACACACATATATATATATATATATATATATATGCACATATATATTTATGCATATATATATTTGAATGTATATATATGCATATATATATATATACGTTTATATATGTATATACGTTTATATATATATATATATATATATATATAACGTCATCCACAAATATATATATATATATATATACGTGTGTGCATATGTATGTTCGTTAGTTTTTATATATATATTTATATATATATACGTTTATATATGAATGTATATACTTATAAGTTTTATATTTATATATATATATATGTTTATATATATATATATCTATATGTATTCGTTCATATATATATATATATATAATATATATATATATATATATATATATATATATATATATATATATATATATATATATATATATATATATATATATATACGTTTTCAGACCTCATGACGATTGCGTCTAGCATGAAATAGCCTGTCGCCTCAGACTGTTGACATGAATGTTCACTTTTATATTTACATACTTTCTATTCTATCTCTGATGTTGGGCACTTCATCCCATAAATATAGCACGCCTTTATTTATGTATTATTTATTTACATATTCAAATTTTTACACACACACAAACATACACACACACACACACACATACATATATATATATATGCGTGTGTGAGTATGTATATAAATAATATATAAACATATAAATACGTAAATAAATAAAATATAATTAAATAAATAATCATATAAATGTATATAAGTAAATATATATATAATAATATATATATATAATATATATGATATTTTTTGTATGTTTACAAGCTGTATTTATTTTATATATATATAATGAATGAATAAATATAAAAATATTTAAATATAAGACAACTTGTTAAATGAAAGAACTTAAGTCATGGCGGCTTGTAAACAAACTTTCCTTCCATTAAATTTCCTACCAACACCAAAAGAGTATAACTGGAGTTATACAAATACAGTTGACCTTTTCACTGCCTGAGGAAGTCTTTATTGGTAGAAATTGCTGTAGCGAAAAAGGTTAGTGCTTGTAATATTTTAGATCTCATATATATATATATATATATATATATATATATATATATATATATACATAGAGATCGTTTATGAATAAACATAAGTACTCTATAGCGTCAAAAAATAGTGCTCAATGTTAAATAACAGATCTATTTAATATATATATATATATATATATATATATATATATATATATATATATATATATATATATATATATATATATATATATATATTAAGAAATATACATACTGCCTTACGTTGATTGCACAAGTTCGATGCCGAAGCAATTTTCAGTAGCTGAATTATTTTTATTTCTTTACGGAGAATGTACCTCGAGGGTCTACTAATAGCAATATTATCAACTATAAACACACGTCAAAAACATTATATTAAATCATCAATCTTTACTGAATTCATTTCTAAATAATCTGGTGTATGTTTATTTAAAAGAAACGGTGTATACGGGAAAAGTTCCCAAATCAACCACCAAACACGCAAAGATGATGTCTACTACTCCTACTACACACACACAAACGCACATATACAAATATTCATTATAATATGATTCCCACAAAGATAAACTAGGATTTTAATACACTTACATATATATGGCAATATTTACGGTTTTCAAATAGGCTTGAAATCCGTTAATTTCTTGGAACTTCGAAAGAACGTGTCGTCTCTTCTTGTATTTGGAACGCCATAAATTATGCTAACGTTGATTTAAAAGAGTCGAATGCAAGTGAAGGTTAATTAACCAATGAAAATCAAACAACACAAAAGCAAAATACCAGCATTTCTTTCTACTTTTTTCTCCATATCTTGGAACATGTTATCGAGAAGGAAGCTCCTACAGAAGTGGTGTTTCTTGGACAGAATCGGCTGACGGAGCCCAACCGTCTCCTGGATAGTTTGAATTCAGAGTACCTTCTCGTAGACCTGTTGCCAGCCAAGGCTACTGAACTCAGTCTGTCCTACTATTTAGTCATAGCTAGGGGTGAAGAATATTACCAACTGTAAATACACACCAAAAACATTGTATTACATCACCAATCTTTACTGAAATTCATTTCTAAATAATCCGATGTATGTTTATCTAAAAGAAACGGTGTATACGGAAAAAAAAAGTTCCCAAATCAACCACCAAACATAATGTCTACTAAACACACACACTGATTATGTCTACTAGACACACACACACACACTTACAAATATACATTATAAACATGATTCCACAAAGACAAACTAGGATTTTAATACAGTTACATACATATGGCAATATTTACGGTTTTTCTGGTAGGCTTGGAATCCGTTAATTTTTGAAACTTCGGATAGATGAGTCGCCTCCCCTTGAATTCGGCAGGCCATAGATTATACTAACGATGGCTTGAAAAAGTCAAATTTACGTGAAACCTGACTGGCCAATGAAAATCAAACAGCACAAAATTACAAATACGAGAATTTCTTTCTTCTTTTTCTCCTTATTTCATTCTCTGACGAAGTTTTAATAAAAGTGAGCCATGTTAGATTTGATAAGTGTTTCCCGTTTGTTCTTTATTTTATCACGTAACACATTTCCATTTTTTATATTTTAACACTGCATTAAATGTACAAACCTTTCAAAGTGATTTTACGTAGCTGGCTTACAACGGGAAGAACTTATGTGTGTGTGTATGTGTGTGTGTGTTGCAAATATGGATAAAATCTGCCAACATGTCGAAATAAGGAACCAGTAGGAAATCTCTATAAATTTGATACTTTTCGCTATTTGTTTAATATCACCGGAATCATTTCACCTTCAAAATTTGTGATGAAGCAAAATAAATAGCGAAACATCAAATTTATAAAAATGTGCTACTTGTATCATATGCAATTATGCACACATACGCGCATGCGCGCAGACACACACACACACACACATATATATATATATATATATATATATATATTTGCAGGACATATTGCCGGTAAAAGGGACAGGGGAACGCAGCAGGTCAACTACCTGACCAGCGTTTGTGAATGAATGACTTAAAGGAGGTGAGTGGGATAGCAAAAAAGTCAAACCCTATTAATCGCTACAAAACGTATGGGGTTATGAAGAGCCATGATCACACACACTTTAAAGGGACACAACACATAGAAGAAGAAGAAGAAGAAGAAGAAGAAGAAGAAGAATGTTGACCATTACCTATAATGATCCCGCTGTGAAGCAACCTCGCACTACAACAAACAGATCACATGACACGGTCGCTGCTTTTCATTGGCTGGAATGATAAAAGGTTACTTTAAGTTCTGGCTTTTGTATTTTAAGATACATTACTTTTTAATATCAACTCGACATATTCCCAGCTTGCAGAAATCGATATCAATTTTCACTGAAAACTTTAGAAAAGTCAGTTGAAAATATGTCTTATAGAAGTGTAACTGTAAATAAACCCGAGACTATTAAAACGGAAGCAGCGGCATTTGTCATAAATTTAACGGGAATTACTTTTTTCACGACAGACATTTTTTGCTTTAAAGCAAAGAATGATTTATATTTTAAAATAGAATATACATATAATGTTTTCTGTTTATACATTATTTTTTTTTAGGTATAATTTATTTAAGTAAATGCTCTAGCTTTTAATGAAACTGAATTAATTACATTTACCGGCCTGAATATTCGAAAGTTTTCGTAAAAACATATGCGCTCTCCGAGAGGAATCGCACCTGTAACCCTAATGGGAACTGTCATTTGAGCTGTTAACCATTCAACCACAGAGAAGCGTCTAGTCATCAAAGTACGAATTACTGTTTATAAACACACACCATCGACGATATTTCTCGATCGATCAACTCTCCTCACGAAACGTATCTTAACGTAAACAATGACAAGATATAATGAAATTGATTAAGTTCGACAATTATTTAATATATTTTCTGTTTAATTTTATATATATATATATATATATATATATATAATAACGTAGAAACAGAAAATATGTCAAATAATTGGCGGACTTAGTCCATTTCAGTACATATATATATATATATATATATATATATATATATATATATATATATGTGTGTGTATATATATATATATATATATATATATATGAAAGAATGGAGAAACTGCAAACGAATTAATTTTCCTTTTGTTTTCGATGTTTAAGCATTGTCTTTTTTGTGTTGTAGCAGGTCAATCCAAGAAGAAACATTTGGCTTACTACTACACACAAAAGTCAATGTTTAAACATGGGAAAACATAAGGAAAATTATTTCCTTTTGATGATATATGGAAATAAACACTCTTTGCGCAAATTTTATTTAATCTCCTTCAAAATACTGCCCTTCGGAGTTCACAGATACAGTAGTTCTGTCACTGCTAGTAACACCTCTGGAACACCTCCACTGGGATGATATGGAGCTACTCCGTCGCTTTTCTTATAATTTCCTCTCGTGGCTCAAACATTCAGATTAGAGAAGAGCCAGAAGTCATATGGTGTGAGTTGTTCTTAACGTGGAAATGTTGGATTATGTGAGCGAAATGAAGGGGCGAATTTCACCGACACTCCACATGAACAAATCCTCCGTTAAAATGGAATGCAGTGATCCTGTGTATATTGCCACTTCATGAACAATTTCCTGAACTGTTACGGTCTTCCATAACTATTCGCCGAACTTTCCCAGTCGGCACATTGTTTCAGCTTTTGTGGATAGCTTGTCTTAGTGCGTCTTGCTCTCCACTGAGGTGCGACCAGGTTTGAAGCAGTTACACCACTCCTTGATCTGAATTTAGCCGAATCTTCTGGGTGGTCCGAGCTTGAGTATCAGCAAGCTGTTCGTAAAACTTAATGCAATATCTGTCCTCGATGTGTCCCTGTAATCTTGCCGAATGCGCATTACACGGCTGTACTCTAAGTATACCATACGGAAGCTGGAGCAAAAATTTAACGCATGCGCAGGAAAGGTGGCGTTAGCTCTCACCCACGTCGCATTAGCTTTGTTGGGTAAAAGTAAAGTCGGATGCTTTTTGAATACACCACGTGTATATATATATATATATATATATATATATATATATATATATATATATATATATATAGTGGTACACGCTTGGAAAAACCTTAGGTATTTCGGCTTGTAGTTGAACAAACCAATACCCAAGGAAAAATGAGGAATAAAACAAGAAAGAACTACGAACATGAAATTGAGGCGAAAACAATCTTCCAGAATTCAAGCTCAAAGTCCAAAGAAAAAAAAACTCCAAAAGGAGTAAAAGCAACTACGTAAAGTGCTCAATACACGAAGCAGAGCAAACCTAATATAAACTTAAAGAACAAGGTAAACCTACCTAGGTTTCACCTAAACGGATCGTCAGCGTGTATATACATGTATATATATATATATATATATATATATATATATATATATATATATATATATATATAGAGAGAGAGAGAGAGAGAGAGAGAGTTTATGAGAGATGATGTCTATAACTCACTTTTTGCGTGTATGTCATGTCTTTGCTCATGTTGGGTTGTGCACGATTTACATGTGCATGCGGAATTAATGTACACACACCCACAGGCACGCGCGCGCACACACACACCCACACACAATTTGACTGTGTTTGAAATTAGGCAGTGGACTAATACATTCATATCGCACCCAATTTGCGAAACCATTATTGTAAACTGACCAATAAAATCAAAAAGTTTGAGAAAAAATAAACATGGTTAATTATTTTTTAAGCTCCTAAAAATAAGATTTTATTGAATTTTTGGAATGAAATTAAAATGGACGTCTGTGTCGGGACGGTTAATTTCAGTTTATACCTGGCAATAACCTCTGGGTAAGAGAAAGATTTGTTATAACCCGACATTGTGGCAATTTGGAGATATTTTCATGACGTTTTTTCTATATAAACTGAATATATTTTCTGATATTTGGATTTTTCAGTACGTCCACATTGCTACCGAATGTGCCACAAAGTGGGTTTGACAGCAATAACGTAGAATAATTTTTCAAGCCCCCTCAGCATTTTTTCTTTTATGAATGCCTCAGGCGCCAGGTAATGAATTCAGCTCCTCCCAATTGAGAGGTACTGCCTACGGAGATATCACACCTGGGGCCTGAAACTACACAGCCAATGGGCAAAACAATTGAAATTAGATATACAGGGTGTTTCAAAAAGAATACGCCAAAATCATCACGTGATGTGTCAATAACGAAAAAAAAATTACAAACCTCTAGCATGAACACATGTGTTGTATATACATTCAAGTTTCATTTGATGTTTTATAAGTGCTCAATGTGGCCACCACCGGCGGCGTGGACAACATCAAGCCGATATGAGAATTCCTCCCAAACACGCCTCAGCATGCCACGGCCCACCATGTTGATTGCAGCTGTTATTCAATCTTTCAAGTCATCAATACTTGCTGGAAGTGCTGGAACATAAACTTGGTCTTTAACATACCCCCAGAAGAAAAAGTCACACACAGTGAGGTTCAGGGATCTGGCAGGCCAAGCACAGAGAGCAAGGTCATTAGCACCTCTCCTCTCAATCCATCACTGAGACATGTTTTAATTCAGATAAGCTCCAACCCTGAGATGCCAATGGCGTGGTGCTCCATCTTGCATAAAAATGAAGTCATTCGAATCTGCCTGCACCATGACAATGGCGTTTGTTTTCGCGAACTCAAGCACGCAAAACGCCTTCTGCTCAGAAGTCGCGATTTTGATTGATCTTCCCACAATTCAGCTTCACCGGAAGTTATACTAACGACAGCGGTGAAACTGACACCCAATCAAACTTTGATAAATACTCTATCAAATAACCACTGATTGAGTCCACTACAATGCTATAGACCTGATAAAACAGCGTAATGATTTTGGCATATTCTTTTTGAATCACCATGTATAACATATATTTTTTGTTGTTGCGTTGTTTGGTAATAAGCGATTTATTCCCTCCCTTATGTATGTCCGTCCTGGGTATGGGGACAAACTATATCGGGCAGAAAGGCTTCTGAATCGGGAGGTTTTGGGGAGCATGGAACCACTTGTTAACTGCTGTTGTTCCTACGTTCACTCTGACCCGGGGTGGTAGCACTTGTTAAGATCCCAGTTATGGGCAAATAGTAAATCCTTCAAAACTGGGGTCAAAACAAATGAAAGTATAAAAATATTTTTTTTATAGTGAAAATTTCCAGCAATAGATTTTAATAGAGAAAAAAGATAAAAATTGCCAAAGCTCCCAAAGAAAATTAAATTTCGGTAGTAAATGACCCATGAGGTGTTGATATGCCATTAAACAAACCAAACCAAAACCTCAAAACCCAAAATTCGCAAGAGTGTCAAAGAATATCAAGAAAAAAAAACATTATTAAAGAGAGAGAAAAAAAGAAAAGAACAGAAATTAAGTCGACAACGAATAAAGATTGATGCATTTAAATTTTTGAAGATCAAAGTTAACTGGAAAGTGAGATACCGGAAGAGAACTTCACAAGCGATAAGTGCGAGAGAAGAAACTATTAGCATAGAACTTACGGTTACATTGAGAATAATAAGACCTTGCTGCCAATCTAATACTGCGAGTAAATTTATAAAATCTGGCTACCAAAGATGAAAGCTCATCAAGAAAATTACTATGAAAATATTTATAGGAAAGGCACAGGTAAGCTACGCTACGGCGGTGGGAAATTGATTGAAACCGAGATGCCATGTCAAGACCAATACGATTGCAGATACATAATTCTATTCTGTCTAAAGTTTGTAAATACATAGCAGAAATATCAGATCAGATGTTGCAGCAGTATTCTAACGCTAGACATATAAACATATAAGATAGTGTTGGCTTCTGTTTTTAACAGAAAATTTATTTTTTCTTTTGTCGTGGTGAAATTTCTTCGTAGTTGACGGCTGTAATTCAAGAAAAAGAAATCACCTGTATTCCGTTTTTGATGAAATCTTAAAGTTAAGCTTTCCAAGTCTCTTTTGTATCCCACTCGAAAGCGAATTATCGCAAGACTTCATGTCTGGATTTACAAGAGGCCATGTCATTTCTGATCTCCGTTTGATTAAGCGTCTATGAAAAGTTTCATTGCATCATGCTGAAAATGTACAATCTTGCCGACAATTTGCTGACACGTAGAGATCTCTCTTAAAGAATCATTCTTGAAACGTTAGCAAGCAACCGTCGTAACTGACACTCGCAGGAGAAATCGAAGCACAGATCAAATGATCAGTAGAAAGTTTTGACTAACGATATACTTTTTCTTCTCTCTCATCTGTCGCGTGTAATAATTAAAGTTGTAACCGGCCGTGTAATGTGACCTATACTGGGAATATACGACCTGCATACGGATAGCGAATGATATCTGTAGACAACAGATAGAGGAGGAAGACAAGAATACATTTTTTTACCGAATTTATTTAACTTATAAAGGGAGACAATTCTAACAGAACTTTATTACCGGCGGACATATTTCTAACAGTATAAGATATATGCATAACACTGTATTGATGTCAGTCTCAAAACTAAAAGCGAAAGAATCTTAGACAAAGTTTTACAAGACTTGCATTATTTACATTATTCAGACTGTTATGACCATCTTCATTGATATATTTACAAAGTTTCGGCCGTTGTACCCTCCAGCCGTCTTCAGGTGGACGAAATAAAGATTTCGTATCCAAACGTATACAATGTATCTGTCTATATCTCTGAAATGAAATATTATGATTACTTATATTATTTACATTATTCGGACTGTTATCCTGATATACATTGCCATATGCACAACGTTTCGGTCGTTGTACTCTCCAGCCGTCTTCAAGTGGACGAAATAAAGTTTTCGTGCTCGAACTTAAATAAAGTATCTGTCTATATCTCTAAGATGAGTTATGATTGCTTACATTATTTACATTATTCGAACTGTTATCCCCATCTTCATTGCCATATCTACAACGTTTCGGCCGTTGTACGTTACGGCCGTCTTCAGGTGGACGAAATAAACGTTTCGAAATTCCAATCACCTGAAGAAAGCCGCGGCGTACAAAGGTCGAAACGTCGTGAATATGGCAATACATATGCTCTGTTATAATGTCGATCAGTTTTAATAATTAATATTACTAAGATTGACCTGGATGATATAACAACGGATCTATTACCTGTACTATATATATATATATATATATATATATATATATATATATATATATATATATATATAATAAAAATGCTTAAACACTTAATATTCCATGGTTATAATTTATTACATTGGAATCGTAATTAGGAATTTGTAGGTCTGATGAATTGATTCTACCTGGATTCTATGCTCTTGGAAACTTTTATATGTATATGTATGTGTATGTATGTATATATATATTTATATATTTTATATATATATATGTGTGTCTGTGTGTATATTAATCGCTAATATTATCTATCTATCTATCTATCTATCTATCTATCTATCTATCTATCTATCTATCTATATATATATATGCAGTGTGTTTGAAAAGTAACTCACTATTTTATGTATGAGTGGCCAGCTAGGAGTCCTGAATTAACATAAGTTTTGTTTTTGTTTTTTTGAGGGGGGAGTTGGTTAAAGAAGCAAGTCTACCAAACAAAGACTTTGGAAGAACTCGAAGGGCGAATAGTTTTGTCTTTCATTCCACAAGAGTTCCTTGTGAAATCAGTTAACGCGATTCCTGTGCGGCTTGAGAAGCTGGTAGCGAAATTTGGTGTTGATACAGAATTTTAAACAAAAACTTCATGCTAAACACTTACTTCTCACATCCATTTCTGATAAACAAGGATTAAGTACGGATATCTTTCCTGAGGTGTTTATAAATTGTACTTAATTCAATTATTAACGCCAACAACGAAATATTTTGAATTACAAAATTGTACTTGGACCAAACGAAAATTACGTACAATATAATACATATTACTTTAAATACCTTCCTTCTTAGTGTCAGTTTGACCGAACGGGTACACTAGTATATATATATATATATATATATATATATATATATATATATATATATATATATATATATATATATATGTAATTACAATACATATAATATAAATATATTGTGTATATATATATATATATATACTAATAAATATTTATATGTGTGTGTGTATATATATATATATATACTAGAAGGCTTTGCTCGCTCGCTGTTGCTTTGCAAAATAACATATATTCACTACTTGGAATCTTTGAAACAAGAATCTTAAATGAACATTTCATTCATAATTTGGCTTGTTATAGTTAAGATAAGTTTTACAAATTGATGCCAACTTGTTTAATGCCAAATAAAATGCAAATTTCAAACCCTTTTCTGCACTAAATAAGACGATATTTCTAAACAGAACTATTTTTTGATATGAAAATAAAAAACAATTCTTGAACAAAAGAATACTAATGAAGGACAGTTAATTAATGAAATAAACTTTTTAAAATCAATATGCAAATTAGTTAACTTGAAGAGTTATATTTCCTAGAAGTAGATAATATATTATACAGGCATTGAGCTCCAAGTGAGTTTACTGCTATAAACTATAAAACTGCTACACAGTTTTGTTTAGTTTTAGTGTAAATATTTAAAGCACATTGTAAATATTCATTTGGGGATCATTTTTTAAAAGTTGTTAATTTTGACCCTCCCCCCCACGAACAATAATTGTACATAAGGGCTCTAGTTAGGACATCATAGAGAATTTGAGGTATTATGGTGGACGTAGTAAGACAGGTAGGAGTGAATGTGTTGTTTTGGTGATTGGATTATTGTTGGCTTGATTGGGTCAGTGTCTGCGACAAGCTAAGTTTAGAATTAAGACAGATGAAGACCGTCCTCCCCCCCTTTAGGCCTTGTGCCGCATTTTGTATTTATACAAATAAATATTGAGTTAACTGCTATAAAGTAAAGCCTGGGTCTTTTTAATCTCAGAATTCGGGTCTTTTTAATCTCAGAATTCTCCAAATTCGTATTCATTCATATAGATTCCATAATATCGGTTTTACTTAATTATCTTTTATGTTTCGTTAACTCTTTGAATGTGTAACTAATTCTAATTTCTATTTTCCCATCTTTACACTATATTAATTTTATCTTGTAAATTGTCCTCTGTTCTGTCACCCATGCACTAAAAATAATTGTTTGTACAGAAAATAAGGATATGTTTACATAAAATCGTCTTTAAATTAAGTGGCAGCAGAAGAATTATCTTTGAACTTTTAAAAGGTAAGCTTAAACATTAATTCAATACTTAAATGCAGTGATCAATTTTGAGTTCTTCTGTAGTTTGTTGATGCCTATAACATCATCCCATAGTATTGTGATGACGGCCAAACCAAGAATCCTCCACATCGGGCGGCATTTAAGCTGGCTTAAAATTTTAAGCTAGCTGTAATTTTGGATATAAAAGAAAATTAAGAGTTACTTCCCTTGAATCATGAAAGCAACGATAATGGCTAGTATAATATATTACTATATATTTTTAACCTCGCGTAATCTGGCAGCCTTGAATCTGAGCTCAACGAAAATCGTTCTCTGCGCCTAACTTTTCGTTTTGAATGAGCTATGAATCATTGAAATCGGACCAGTGTTAGCGGAGGAGTTGTTTCGACACACACACGCACAAACACGCAGACATACACTGTACTTTATATCTAAGATATATATTTTTATGTAGAAAGTGGAAAGTTCTCAATATCCATGATAGAGCTAACATATGCGATTGCATGGGGAGTTGTTTGTGAGCTTGGGTTTCTTGCTTTCGCCAAATAAACCAGTTTGTCTTAAGATCCGGAAAGCCTAAGGTCAGAAACAACCCTCCATGCAACCGCAGAATATATATATATATATATATATATTAAAGACATTTTTATGTTTAACGTTCTTTTTATAGATACAAGTATTTAAGTAAATGTTCTGTTTATAATAAACAGTATTAAATAACATTTACCGGCCTGAATGTCCGAGAAATTTTCATAGAAAATATTCGTCCTTTGACAGGATTCCAACCTGCATCCTATACGGAACCGTCATTTACACTGACGTGCCTTAACCGACTCGGCCACAAAGGAGCGTTCGGTAGGCAAGGTCGAATTTACTGCTTATAAAAATGTCTTTAACAAATAAATTGTCGGACTTTGTCCATTTCTTAATATATATATATATATATATATATACACTAATTTTATGCGAATAAAGCTTAGAGTGTTCGAACAAACGATGATGTTATCTCTTTAGTTGATCCTGTTAACATAAAAATTATCACCCAGCCCGACTCTCTAAAAGCTAAACGTGTTTTTCGTATGGCACTTAAATGCTTCCTTTTTCTCTAAGCCCACGTTTTCTATGTTCGCTTGTTATTTTTTATTTAAAATAGTTTTCCTTTCGCTTAACCTCTGACCTCTATCAATAGACAGCTGAAGTAATGCATTGTCTTTAAAACACGTTGAATGTTTCCTTCTGCAAACAACTTATACTATTTTTTGATCTTGATTTAAGGAGTACAGTGCGACTGTGTTTTGCGCTAACCCTGTTATAGTTTCGGGAGGAGACTTAATCTGAATTATAGCACTTGCGGTCTTCCATACGGTTTGCTTGTTAATATAACTTTTCATCGAGCACTATTACAGGAAGTAATTTGTATATCTGTAAATCGTCAGTCTATGATACCCTTTGCTTGAAACAGTCAACTCTCGCATGGACTTCAATCTTCACATTTCTAAATATATACGAAAAATTAAAAAAAAAAAAACTCTTCCATAACTTGAAAAGTTTGGTAAGCTTCCTTGACAACCACCTTTGATTGTGTTTATCCAAAGTCAAGATTTGACCAGGATCGCTCATCCAGGCTTCAGTAGTCTATCCCAGCCATATATGTTATCAGAATTCATTTCTTCTTGGTGGAGAGTCTGTTTTATTTATTTTTATCTTTTTAAGCATTTCACCCCAAGCAAAGCGGGAAGCCACTAGCACGCAAGGGGTTACAGAAGATTTAGAGCAATATCAGATAGGAGTGATAGCGAAAAGAATGAGGAGAAGGATAATGGACAGATCAAGGCAACTGGCGATGTCGATTGACATTAGATTTGAATAGTTGGAGATTATAGCTCTCAGGGAAACAGGAAAAGGCAAGGGAGTTCCACTGGCGAGACGTGCGAGATATGAAGCTATTAGAGTAGAAGAGAGGGCTACATCTAAAGGTTTCTGCAGTAAAAGGGTGAGAGCGGGATGCCAGCCTCGTAGGGCGCTTGAATTCATGAAATCTGGGAACCAGCGAAAGCAGCTCATCGGAGCAATTACCATGAAAGTATTTGTAAAAAGACAGAGAGAGGCGACGGCACGTCTGTGAGAGAGCGATTGCAGACGAGATGCCAGATCAGGGCCAATACAACAAAACAAAAAGGGCCAAAACAACAAAACTTAGTTTATAAAAAAAAAAGTGAAAACTGTTCGTTTTAAAGTCTTAGGAATTAAGGTATCGAATTTTGGTTCAGCATCGGTGCCCTGTCTCTCTGACCCTAAACTATTGTTCGCTTATTAAATAATAACATTGTTTCATTTGGCTCCGAGTGGGAAATTAACAAAAAATTTGCTTTGTCGTCTCTACAGGCTGTGCCTTCCCAATTCCTTTATTAGGTGAGATCAAATTTAATCCCTGAGGTATCCCGAAAATTCAGTCCCGAAGAAAGAGTCTAATTACAGTTTATTTGTTTTCGCATAAATTAGCGTTCATCTGAAGATTTTTGGCATATTATTCGCAAAATCAGTGGATTTTTTTCAGTCAGTATATTGTAATAGTTTAAATTGAAAAACTACTACGAAAACAAGACAATTTTCTACCCAATATAAAATATCCAAAAACGATCGTAAGCATCTTTAACATATCTGCATTTAATCAGGAAACAGCTAACCGATTTATTTCTACGAACCAACCGACCTATTTTGATTGCGTTATCTCCAGAAATATGGATGTCACCTCCCGGAATGTTCAAAGAAAACTAGATAGTCGTGTTAGGTCATTACCTCCATCGCCTGCTGCCCATCGCCTGTTGATAATCGCCTGGCTCTTTTAGTATTCATAATTTGATATATATATATATATATATATATATATATATATATATATAAATATATATATATATATATATATATATATATATATATATATATATATATATATATATATATCCATATTTATATATATATATATATATATATATATGTGTGTGTGTGTGTGTGTGTCATTCTCAAAATGTGTGTGTATGTATGTATGTGTGTGTGTGTGATCGGATGTTGTTTATGTGTTTCCACAGTTTTCATCCGATTTTGATTAAATTTTTTTTGGTTTGATAGAAATACATCCTACAGTGCCTTGAAAAAATCCCACAGAGGGCGAAACGCGCCGGTTAAGTATTATTTTTCTTCTTGGTTTTTTATTCATATATATATATATATATATATATATATATTTGGATGGGTACATTACATTGAGATGTTACTGACACTGAGTTATTTTGTCATGAAAAAACAAGGACGCAGTCAATTATTATAAAACATATTATACATGCAGTCAACTATTATAAAACATATCATACAAACTTTACAAAAGTCGACACTCATAATTCACAAATACAGAAGAAAATATATAATTATCCTGGAAAAACTGTATGAATATAATGTAAGTATCACTTTGTAATCGTTCATTCGTATATACATATATATATATATATAAACCTAGTGAGCCAGACAAATCTACCCAGGTTTCACCTAAGCGGATCGTCAGGGAAAGCCAGCTTTCCCTGACGATCCGCTTAGGTGAAACCTGGGTAGGTTTGTCTAGCTCACTAGGTTTATCTAGGTCTGCTCTACGGTTTTATTGAGCTCTTTTGTTAGTTATATATATATATATATATATATATATATATATATATAATGTACATTTGAAGTGTTGATTCTGTTTTATATGGGTACTAACATGTATAAGATCATGCATTCACGTTTTTGTATATGATCATCTGTGTGATTTTCTTGCTTACATCACTTTTCATCGCTGGTCGTAATACGATGCAAAAGACCTTTTTTTTTGCCGTTGAAACAGCTGTTCACACGTGATAAGACGTCGTTTGACGTCTCTCGGCTTCAACTCGTAGGGCACCCAATGTGCCTGCTTTCGAGTCATTCCTAATGCTTTCAAAACTTTCGAAACTGTTCTGTGAACAACTCTTAATGATTCTGTAAATTCAGCTTGCACGCGACATGAGTCTTCATGAAGTACTGCCTACAATTCTTAATTTTCAAACGTTTTCGGTGTGCCAGAATGTTCTTTATCTTCAACATCAAAATCATTATTTTTGAAGCGTCTAAACCAATCTCTGCATATTGTTTTCGAAAGAGCATGGTCACCGTAAGTCTCAACAAGAATCCTGTGTGCTTCAACTACAGATTTCTTTTGAATAAAGTAGTGCAGTAAAATTCTCTGGTACGAAATCCAACATGTGAAAAACAAAGTTTGTTACACTTCGGCGAAATGACATACAATGATTTTCAAGCTTGCTTATAGTACTTCTTTATAGATGCTTTACAATCTGAAACTACACACTCGCAATTCTGGGAAAGTCATCTGATGGCAAACAGTGAGAATTTATTCAAGATCTTAATATTATTATCAATTTGAAATTGTGAATATTGTAATGTCATGATGATTGTTCCGCTGTCGAAAATGACATGAATATCAGACAATTCAATGTATCTATTTTAAATCTGATCACTGCCCTCCTTGACCTGTATTTTAACTTGTTCAGTCATTAAAGAAAAATCATTTCTAGGTCACCCTATCGGCTCATGTTTCTTTCCCTCCCTCTCTCCTTCTTTCTCCTCTGACTTTCCTCACTCTCTCATTTTCTTTCCATTTATTTAAAACCTTATATTGAATCTTTATGTTTCTTTCTTCCGGTTTTAAAATTGTTTTTTCCCTTTCCTTTTTCTTTTGTCATTTCACTTTTCCTTTTATCTGGATAATTAAAAGAAACTTCAGTCTGAGGAGATGAATTGTTTATTAAGGAAATAAATTCTAATCGAATGGATTTTGAGTATTGTCTGTAGTCATGATATATATATATATATATATATATATATATATATATATATATATATATATATATATGTGTGTGTGTGTGTGTATATATATGTATTTATATATATATATATTGAGGTATAAGCGTGCGAGAAGCCTGGAAATAAACAATCTTCAATCACCACTCTGCAAACTTTCGATTTTACTATTTTATTTTATTATTTATTATTTTTGTTTTATTATTGCATTTTTGTTTTCTTTCAACTTCAAAGAAACGAATTACAAAGATCCCCGCGAAATAATATCCAACAAAATTTTCTGTTCTTGACAACACACAGAATAAATATTTACGTTGTTCTATGAATGCGTGTAATTTTCCAGCAATAGCAGTAATAGACGGTTAAGCTGTATTATAACTACTACTACCATATTGTTTACATAACTCCGTTTGTATGTTTCAAGTGTCTTCAATTTACTTTTAAATCGTGAAGCTATTGCATAAAAACTTTATTCGATAATATATGTGAAAGTTAAACGAAAATTATTTAACTAAACGAAAGTTGTGAGAATTCAGTTGTGCGAAAAAAAAAACAACTCTGGATCACAGGTTTATCGAAAAACTGATACGCAATTTTGCGAATTTACGCGATCGTATATTTAACAAGGGAAATAAAGTTCAGTAAGCTAAAAATTAAATTTACTATACTCAGAAGTTTATTGGTTAATATATATTTTTCAGAATTTTTAATATCTATTTTTTGGAGGTAAAATATTTTTGAACATTTTCTGGAATGATCTCGCAAATATCGTCGCAAACAACAAACACATTCGTCTGAAATTTCAGATTCTTATGAGCTTTTGAAATAACGTCACTGATTGGCTAATGTGGAAATTCACACCTGAAGCCTACTTTGTCCACAAAA
>OZ010598.1:37361140-37423640 GCA_963932145.1 Acanthosepion lycidas | reverse complement strand
TTGAGCAAAAGACGAACACGTATCAAGTCTTCGCTGATCTACCAAAGGCTGTGGTACTTACCGCGTGACATTATCTTCACTATATTGTTGGCAAGGTGTTATCTACGATTCTTCGGGACAAACTTCTCAACGACATCGTTGACGAAGTCCTTGCTGAATTGGAAATATGGCAGAGAGAAAGCAGGCACGATTTCTTTTCTGTAAGGCAATTGTAGGACAAATGCAAGATGAACGTGTATAAAATATTCGTTGCTCTTTGATACAAAAGAGAGGAATGGCTTACGGAAGTTTCTGAGTAACTTACATTTGCTACTAAATTTGTATGTTCTTAGAGCTTTGCATAAAGATAATTGATAATATCTATGTTTCAATTTTGCCCGAAAATGGTGGCAAGCAAGATGATATAACAGCGCCGACTGTGTTCACGTTATACTTTAGCATATTTTTTATTGATGACCTTTAAAGGATGCTCACATAGGGCCTGCAACAACTATCGAACAACTGGAACGATGTTGAATATGACGGTTTACTGTTCGAACAAAGCTATTGTCATCATTAAGACGCGATTTTCTATATAAGCATGATTTCTCATTCCCAGAGTGACATGCGACATCTTATGGATCGAACGGCCTACAGTAAACTGAGTTTAACAGTTAGCTTGAAAAAGACCGTTGTATTATACTAACCTTTTCCACATGAAGCCTTCCATGAGTCAAGCATTTATTTGCGCATGGCCAGAAAATGCAGTTTGTGGAAAAGATCGTTTATTTAGGCAGTGCTGTCGATACGACAAATACCTTCTATGATGAAATCACCCTGCGAATCAAGAAGGCAATGCTTTCTGAAAACTGGATAAGAATCTATGGAATCGCCATTAAATTTCGGTTGAGACGAAGTTGAAAGTTTGCAATAATTCATTGTTCTTCATTGTTGCACGCATTTGAGACATGGGTCAACTACTGGAGATACATAAAAAGCCTGGAAGGATTTCATCCAACAGTGTCCACGCCGTAAATTGCTCAAAAACAGTGACATCTTGAAATATCTATCAACAGCTCAAGTCCGACTGTAAAACAGTTTAAGAAAAATAGTGAAGTTGGTCGATAAGTCCGAATGCCAGAACGAATCTGCAACAACACCCTAATCCTAAATCTACTTAATATATTTATTAAGTGATATTTGTCTGAGACCGTCGACGTCTGAGATCTTAGGCATCCTCTTTTCCTATATGCCGTGTCCCTTCAAGATGTTGGAATTAATGGCTCTTCACAACTTCCACTCCTTTGTAGCTTATTAAATTCTGTCTTGTTTGTTATCTCTCCTAAATCTAGTTCTACCACCCATTTACACAAGCTTCCTTTTATTCTTCTATGTGCCGCATCGGCACAGGTCGTAGGACATCATGGCTCTCCACAACTTCTACCCTTTTGTAGAACTTGCTAAATTTTGTCTTCTTTGTTTTCTCATTTAAACCCTGTTCTACCAACCATGTACTCAAGCTTGCTCTTATTCTTTTATGTGCTGCATCGACACATGTCGTTGAAGATCATGGCTCTCCACAACTTCCACTCGTTTGTAGCTATTAGTAAATTTTGTCTTTTTTGTTTTCTCTCCCAAGCCCTGTTCTATCAACCATGTACACATATTTCTCTTATTTTTCTGTGTAACACATTCGCACAGGTCGTAGAAGTTCATAGCTCTCCATAACTTCCCCTCCTTTGTAGCTCTTAGTAAATGTTGTCTTTTTTGCTATTTCTTCTCAACCTTGTTCTACCAACCATTTACACAAGCTTGCTCTTATTTTTCTATGTGCCATATACCCACAGGTGGTAGACGGTCATAGCTCTCCCCAATTTCCTATCCTTTGTAGCTGTTAGTACTTTTTTAAATTTTCGTTACCCTTCCTGAAGCCTGTTCTGTCAGCCATTTATGTTTATTAGTGAACGGTGATAGTTTTCGTTATATGAAGAAATTTTCCACCAACCGTTCATGTCCAGATATAGAACAGTTTAAGAAAAATACTGCAGTTGGTCGAGAAGTCCAAATGACAGAAGGAATCTGCACATACGGCCTAATCCTAAATCTACTTAATATATCTACTAAGTGATATTTGTCTGAGACTGCCTACTTCTGACATCTTGAGCCTAATAAGTTTTGGTTCTGGAAAAGTATTCAGAGAGAAGTGAACTGATTATCTGATACGAATAGAAAAATCAGACTTTCTTAAAGAGAGATTAAAAAAATAAAAAAAACAACATTTTATTGGCAAAGCCAAAACTAGCACAAAAGAACTTGTCGAAAAATTATACTAGCGTTACTTTTGGCATTAAATCAGGTTTTTTTTTCTGTTTTTTATCATTGCAATCTAAGAAAAGACAATGATACCACTTAGGAAGCAGAGGACTTACTTTGTGTGTGAGAGAAAGAAAAGAATTTAGTGAGAAGAACTAAGGAAAGGCCAATAAATAACAGGATTCAGAAAGACAGAAGATATCGCAATTCCCCATTTATAATACGCATTTTTTCCCTAAAAATAATAAGCAAAATCATAGGTGCGTATTATGCACAGCTATAAAAATCTTTAAAAAATTGCCATAAAATAAAATAAGAATTACCATAAAAATAATTTAGAATAATATTATACAATATTTAAAACCATTTTCCAATAAGAATAGGAAACGCTGGCCGTAATGAAATTGGAAAGATACAATTTATAGGGTTTGATTACAAAACAAGGGGTGCGTATTATGCATGAGTAGAAGTATTTTCCCACACTTTCAGCACAAATTTCGTTGTGCGTATTACGGATGAAGGATTATATTACATGGGGAATTAGGGTAGCTATTGACATTGCGCTTATGTTTTTGAAGATTGTACGTAACAGGTAAGCAAGAAATCGTCAGGAAGTCCAACAGGTGAGAAGTGCGAGAAAAGCAACTGTTAGAATAGAAGGGACGGTTATATCTAGTTGCCAATCTAGTAGCACGCTAAAATTCATGTAGTAGTCGGGGCATCATGGAAAATATATTACAGGAAAAGTTGCTATGAAAATGTTTGTAGAAAAGAAAGAGAGAAGCCATAATCACAACGGTGAGAAAGTGAATGAAGACGAGATGCCAGGTCAGGACCGATTAAATAACAGTCCCTTTGAATTTTGTCAGGCGATATATAGTTTTGGTTGTTATTTTTCTTTTAGTGGCATAGCAACATCTCTATGGGTTATTTAATGTCGAAATATAAATATTTTGTAGGCAATTTTATTTATTTTTTTTAGCGATACAAGTTTTACTAATTAACCCCTAACTGGGGGAGAAGAGGTGGATTCATACCTGTCTCAAGGATATTTGCGCGAAAGTGAATATAACGAACCCGACAGAAATTGGAACTCTGCTCTCCAATTAGCAATTTCGAGCCATTATCCATTACACCTCATCCAAGCATACAGCACCTGTTATTCCCAAGCAGTCAATCGTTTATATAATAACCAAGCTCGACGTTGCTTAACTTTACTGATCGTACCAGAACCGGTATTCCAACGTTATATCATAGATCTTTCTTCAAAGTGCGAACCGGATAGGTCTCTATTGCGACGAGTAAGACAAAATATATCGCAACCTCCCCTGAACCATCCGAGTTGAAGTCACTGAATAATACTTGCATCAAATGAGTTGGAGACTTCAAATATCTTGAATCGTGTTATATACCGTACTTATGAACACTAATGGGTATGTTCCGATACTCATAAATACATTGGACGTTATTGTAAGTGGAGATAATAATGCTGTCTAAGTAGTCCCCAACTAGCTGTGGTTACCTACTTCACGGCGTTGGCGAGTATTGTATTTTGTTGATGTTATAAAGATTATCATTTCCAACCTCCGTTTTGGTTATTCCTCATTCAATAACCTTTTCTAGGTTACAACAGATCTCATATAATAGATTCAAAATCAACAAAGCTCTTGCATGCGATGCGTGTAACAAGCTTCACAAGATTTGGCGCTTGAACCTTCCATCTCCTTAAAAGTTCAAAAATTTCGAACATTCATTGAACTAGTCCTATTGTATCGATCAGAAACTTGGACATTATCTGTTCGTCTTGAAAGATGACTGGATGGAACATATACCAATCTACCTCGAAAATCCAGAACATCAGTTGGAGATCGCATGCAAAGCTTAACACAGTTTACGGAGAACAGAGACCAATTTCTGTTAAGCTAAAAAAAACAAAAAAAAAAACGATTAAAGTTTGCCGTCCACTGTCATCAAGCGGACAGGGAAACCGTCTTATCCTTACTCCTATGGCATCCTTCTGGAAGTGTCTTCTCGTGAAAATCGACTTTACCAGACACCATAGATCAGGTTTCAGGTTTGAACATTGGGGTTCTGGGGACAGCAATACAGGAGCGAACATGGGGGGGGGGGAAAGGGATTGTCAATGGAATTCCCACCAACCATTCCGAAGGATGATGATGAAAGCCAGAAAATATTTTTAGATTGCAAGAATTTTTGCTGTTTTAACGCATAAAGCCTAGATATTCTGATTCTTTTTTTACCGTTTATCTACCTTTTGCATGATATTTGAAGCAAGAAATTAAATTTTGCCGGCCACTGTCATCGAGCGGAAAGACACCATAGCTCGATACTCAGGGTTGGATAATGGGGATCTGGGGACAGCAATACTGGAGGGAACAGTATGGAAAAGGAATTGCCAATGTAGTTCCGAACAACCACTGGGTGGTCGAAGCATGATGATGACGAACGTAATGTAGCCATAAGCCTTCGAGATATATAGTGGGAGCACCAGACCAGATATGGCATCGGTATTCAATTTACAGCTAGCGTAATGTCCTCATCGATATTATTATAGTAACGTTTCAGCTGTTGTGCTTTCGGCCTTCTTCAGATGTCTGTCGATCCAGGTAACATTGAGGGAATTTCGAAATGAATCATTTTATGGTTAATGAATTCGAAAGAGAAAATTTACGGGGAAGTATTATAGAAGTAGACTTGATTAAAAGAGGATTTACCGTCATATTTTTTCTTCTCTCTAACTCGAAGAAAACTATCGGGTATACTTATTTAAAAGTATGAATATTTATTTTTAAAATTGTGATGCAAAATATCAGTCAGTCACACGTGATATATGCTTGGGCGATCAAGATTTTTCCTGGTGTAGGTTTCTGATTCCCTCTGCGGCAGACTGGTTGCCAACAAAGGATATAGTACCAAGCCTGTCTTGATATTTATCCCATAGGTGGGGGAGGAGAGAAAGGATAGATTCATAACTTGGTACTTGTGGAAAGCACATCCTATATATGTAAATTTTGGTACAGGCTGGAGTTTGGCGTTTCCAAATTGTAGTTTGCATTTTGGGATTTTGATCTCGCTGATATATTTTGTCTTCTTACGATAGATATTTGTTCTTTCTCCCCAGTTTACAAATTCAGTTGAGATATATATATATATATATATATATATATATATATATATATATATATATATATATATATATAGATCCAGGCGACTTACGTTACACCTATATGATCATAGCTCGATTAGGACCCATTTAAACACACACACAAACTTACAAGACTCCATTACAGATATACTAATAAACACAAATATAATAACTTCATCCATTTGTAAAAAAAAATTGAAAATAATGGAAGCTTTAATAGTAAGAAAGAAAAAGCCAACTCTTAACAATATTAACTACGAACAAGACCACAATGTGCTAACCGTATTCGGAAATTAAAACAAAACATCTCTACAACACACTAAAAATAGACACAATGCACACACTCAATTAAGCTGAAAAAGTCAATCATCCTTGATGATGACTAAAAGTATAGCCGAAAGCGCTCGAAACTATAAAACATTTGGAGAGTTTTTACCCTTTGTCCAGAAAAGAAAGCTCTTGTTTGAACACAAGAAAAATGAAATAAAAAGCTTAATCGTAGTACCTTATCTGTCGTTTTTAATAAAGCATTCATAAACGAAGGATTGCTGTCTAAATATACAATTATATATATATATATATATATATATATATATATATATATATATTGGAACAAATTTAGTTTATATATATATATATAAACTAAATTTGTTCAAATATATATATATATATATATATATATATATATAAATTCATGAATCATTCCTACAAAAAACAAATATAGAGTTAATGATTTAAATGGCGAGAATACATCGTCGCAAAAAATATAAATAAGATATATCAACCCCGAACCTGTGTATGAATGATCCCCGTTTATAAATTCCAGTTGCATAATGTTTTTTTAATTTTTTACAAGCTTTCGTCTGCTCCTACAGACATCATCAGGTATGGAAGTAGATTTTGTTCTTGTTTTACTTCTCGGTAATAAGAGGACAACGAAAATAGAGATGTAATCTGAAAAAATGCTATGAGAAATGTGTTATTTTTGGGGGACGTGCAAAGGTGAGTTTGAATTTAAATTTCAAGGTTGTGCGTTTTTGTACAAATATAGCAATAAGAGAATTCTTTTTTACTGGCAGATTTTCCGTGAATATGGCATGTACTATATTGTTCAATAATTAGAGTAATGTCCCACTTATTATCCGAAAGTTTCACGTTGGATCAGTTATTTTAATTTTAATTAAAAGGTGCAATTATAACTTATAAATTCATGAATCATTTATACAAAAAATGAATGATTCATGAATTTATAAATCATAATTGCACCTTTTAATTGAAATATATATATATATATATATATATATATATATATATATATATATTATAATTGTATCACAGACAAAACCATTTTACTCATTACAAAGATGCAACTGGGTTTCAGTGCATTTCAACTGCACTTCGACGGGTGAGAATCGAAAAAATTATAATAAATAAATAATTATCGCTCTACTATAGGTATCGAGCCCTCATTTGGATTAATGCTGTGAACGTTGGAATTATATATTACATTCGTTCTCATCGCATCGGATATATATGGTTACATATTTAGACAGCTATCCTTCGTTTATGCATGACATATATATATATATATATATATATATATATATATATATATATATATATATGTATTTAGTTTATATATATATATGATCGACTCTCCCGTCGAGATTCGACGTATGAGGGTCAAGCAGATCAGTTTCCAGTAAACAGACAGCCCGACACTGGCACATGAGATTTGATTATAATGGTGAAGGCCTTGTGCAGGACCATCCACACTTTTAGGATGGACGAATACAGAGAATGCCACAAGGTTCCCAAACGACCCTCCGCAGGTTTTGAATTCAGAGTTGTCCTTCTCCTAGACCAGTTGCCATCCAAGGCTATAGAACCCAGTCTGTCCTGCTATTTTACCCATAGCTGGAGGGAGAAGAAGAGGATTCATACCTTTCCCAAGGGTATTAGCACGTAAGTGAATGTAATGGATTCGACCTCGGCTCTCCGATTCCTCAATCCAAGCCGATATCCACTACTCCACCATATATATATATATATATATATATATATATATATATATATATATATATATATATATATATATATATATATATATATATATATATATATATATATATATATATATATATATATATATATATATATAATCATATGCGTGTCAATTCCCCAAGTCTTCATTCCTCCCTATGTGCGCTAGAAATTCTAGTTGTCTCGTTCTGATTCTATGTATGTGTCGATTTTTACTATTTCTGTCGCTAAAACTTTGACGTTACTCGCATGTTCAGTCCATGCTATCCTCAACATCCTTCTGTAGAACCCCATTTCTGTTGCTGCAGAATTTTTACAGTATTCCCGGGCATATAATGAGAACCCATGTTGCATAAGAATTCAGTACAATTTTTTTCTAACGAGTTTTCCATGTTTCTTAAGACTTTTCTGAAATGTTGAATTTCGCAATTCCAATGCTCGTATGTATTTTGGTGTCAAATTTTCCTTTCCCTCATAAGTCAATCACACGTTTGGGTGAACTTTCGGTATATGACAGACTTGGCAGAAGATTTTTTTCCGAGTACGATGGCGTTATTTTCTACTGAATGTTGCGTAGAAGAGATGGATTCATACCTTTCCCAAGGGTATTTGCACGTAAGTGAATATAACGAACCAGACTGGGATTCGAACTCGGTTCTCTAATTTCTCATTCCGAACCGATATCCATGAAACCACAATGCAAAATATACTCCGCGATAGACGGTTGTCTGCGTAGGTGAGCGGAAATGAGGCGAGGTCGTTTCGCCTTGTTGAGATAAGAACTGACTTGAGTCTTATGTTTCTGGAAGATAAGACCGACGCTTTTGCTGGCTTTCATCTGCTAAGAAATTTAATTGACGACGACAGCAATTCCGAAGTTGAGAAGCTTATATAGTGTGGCAAGAAAAAAAAAAAAAAAAAAAAAAAAGAAAAAAAGAAAAAGAAAGAGAAAAACAACAGTATTTTCGAGAATTGATACAATCCCAAACAATCAATCTTTATACGATTGGCAAGGAGTGATTAAAAATTTAAATGGGTAGAAAGAGAAATAAAAACAGAAAAATATAGAAAACGCACGAACACACACACGCATACATACACACACACACATATATATATGCACACACACATACACATATATGGGTGTGTAAGCATATATACAAATATATATATATATTAGGTTGGTGCAAAAATAATTTCGTTTTCTGAAATAGTAACATATGTTAGAAAACGAAATTATTTTTGCACCAACCTAATATATATATATATATATATATATATATATATATATATATATATATATATATATATATATGTATGTATAGATACACACATACGCACACACAAATATATATAGTAGATAACTTATACAAACTGTCCATATATATATATATATATATATATATATATATATATATATATATATATGTCTGTGTGTTTGTGTCTGTGTGCCTGTGTGTGTTTGTGTGCATGTGTGTGTGTGTGTCTGTGTCAAAGCTTCATTATATATGACAGACTAGGTGCTTTGATTAAGTTTTTATATAATTTCTCATATTCTCTTCTTGTACATACATTTAGCCATTTTCAAGGATGAAATGTATTAACTGTTAAATGGAAATAGATTGTGGCATGTATGTATTTAATAATTAATATATATATATATATATATATATATGTATGTATATTCGAGTATGGAATTGAAGCAGCTCAGTTACTAGCATATATATATATATATATATATATATATATATATATATATATATATATATATATATATATATATATATATATAAATGACAATAGGAAAACCGTACTTATTTCTGACACGTTTCGTCCAATGTGGACTTTCTCAAAGCAAAAAACAAAATGAATTTAATTAAAGAAAGTAACTAATAATAACAAAAAACAGAATGTTCTTAGTAACGGGAGGAATGTAGAGAACGCTATTTTCATATTGTTAACTTTTCATATTGTTAACTCTGAGAAATTTTATACATACATACATATATATATATATATATATATATATATATATATATATATATATATATATATATATATATATATATATTTATTTATTTATTCGACATATGAAGTTCAAGCATCCCAGTTCCAAGGAAATTACAGCTCACTCACAGTTTTTGAATTCAGTGTTTTCCTTCTCCTAGACCAGTTGCCATCCAATGCTATTTACCTATATCTGTAGGGAGAAGGAGAGGATTCATATCTTTCCATGTAATTGATTCGACTGGAATTTGAACTCGGCTCTCCGATTCCACAAAACTAGTCGTATATATATATATATATATATATATATATATATATGTGCCATTAGGCAGCAAATTCTCTTTCAGACATGTCTGATTGAGTAAGTTATGTCTGCATATTTTGATCATAATCCTTTCATATTTACGAATATTTTTCATTTATTACAATTAAATGAGGCAAGAAATGGTTTCAGAAAAAGATGGAAAGTACTTTGGTAATAAAAGTTATTTGCACTGATACAGTTATATCTCGCCTCATTTAATTGTAATATACGGAAAAATATTCGTGAATATGAAAGGATTATGTTCAAAATAAGCAGATAGAACGTTTGTAATTTTTCAATCGCACACACACACAATTAACACACACACACACAAACACACACACACATATATATATATATATATATATATATATATATATATACTTCTTTTCAAACGAATGCCAAATATTTGTGCTGCAATAATCAAAGGTAAAGGAGGGTATTTTAATTAGATCAAAATTTAATCATAAAATGCCTTTTTTTTCTTTATATAATAATAAAATTTGTAATGAAAAATTATCACTCACTTTTTTTATGTATAATAATTTTCTCTAATTTAAAATACAAATAAACTATTTTTGGGGCCAATTTAAAAAAAATAATTAACAGTAGTGGCCTTAAACGTTTGAACAGCGTATATATATATATATATATATATATATATATATATATATATATATATTACACAAAATTTAATTTTAGATTTTGTTGTTTAATTTTCATGCTCTATTATAAAAAAATACATTGGGCCCTTTTTCTTGATCAGTTTTAATATTTGGTATTACTGGGATCCCCTTGTATCATATATATATATATATATATATATATATATTGCGTATATTTTGATATATATATATATATATATATATATTGCGTATATTTTGATATGTATATATATATATATACATATATATATGTGTATATATATATATATACACGTTTCATTGGATGTGATAGACAAGGATACATTTGATTAAAGTTTTATTCATTTTTTATTGTGGCAATAGCGTTTGTTATCCAGTGTACACTCTGTAGACAAGAAATTTCTTTGTAGGAAGCGGTGAACCCACTATTTAAATTTTGGCAAAGTTTGTCAATCGTACTCAATCCCTTCCTCAAAATAAAAAAAAATCTAACGCATCAAAACGATATTTTTTCTTTTGACACCAGTATTATTGTTTACTCCCTTGGCAAATGTTATTGCTTTAAAAATCTATTTATAGAATTTTAATAAAGCCCAAACATATGAAACAGGAATTATACTTTTTTTTTTCTCAAGAATTGATAACAAAAATGTTAAACATTATTTTTCGATTAACATCTTTATTTACAAGAAGTATTTTCTATTTACATTGTTCTGAGAAGATGCGGGCCAATAACAACACAATATATATAATGTACCATATTATCTGTGGACTATAGAACAAGAAATTTTTACTGGCAATTGTAAATTTTGAAAAAAGATACGTATATATCAATTCAGTGATTTTGGCGAGAGAAAATGAAAGACGTGTCCGAAAACGAATTGATTTATACATGTATTCATTTTTAATTTTTAATTACAGTTACTCGTTGTTTTGTGTTCCCAGATATTTTTTTTTATATAAATGTATGCATGAAAAAAATATTTTCATAATTATTTCGTTATAATATGGTAAATTATAATTATTGCATTGAAGTTGGTTCACATTTGTATAATTTTATAAAGACATAGATAATCTAAACTAGCAGCCATACCCAGGTGGTCGATCAGAAAAAGCGTTCAATTAGAATGGAGCAAAAACAGCATCATGTTTAGATGTAACAGAGTCTATCTTCTTCTATTACTTTAAATTACTTTCATTAAAAACATTTTGAATGAATTCTGTTACTGATATAACAGAAATGGCCTGTATTTATTCAATCGAAGTTAGCCAAGGACATGAAAGGGTAAATAAAAGCAATATGAGGACACAATTCAGACAACAATTTTTTTGAGTTTTTGAAATTCAATTTGTCAGCGTACTGCCAGTGATGTAATAGAGGATACATTTATAAAACAATTGTTAAGTTTGATGAAAATTGGTTGAAAGATCAATGAAAAATAAGAAAGAAACGAGTAAAAATCGCCATTTTTTGCTATTTACGCGATTTTTTACTATAGGGGTGGACTCATTTACCAAGTTAAATGACTGTTAAACAATCAACTTATTGTTGGCTAAAATTGAGTGAAGTATTAGATTGCTTGAAAGTTGAGGAAGTTTTTAGTTTAAAATTTGTGTTGAAATTGATTTTTCGTTCTTCGTGGTTTTTCAGTGCCGTAGAAAATGAGGTATCGTTGAGCTCATCATGATGCAAGTAACCTACATACCAAGTTTGAAAGAAACCTGAGGAAAAAAGTTGAATTCATCGGTATTTGATTGGCTTTATCGATTATTGATTTAAAAAAAAATATCGAGTTTTTTACGCTAAAAACCTAACACTATCATTGTACAACGTATATGCTAAGTTTTGTCAAAATCGGTTGGAAAGATCTCGAGTGTAAAAGGTATCACACAGACAGACCGACACAGTTACATCCTGCGTTTTATATATTAGGTTGGTGCAAAAATAATCTCCTTTTTTGACGTTCAACTTTATGTGAGAAAACGACATTATTTTTACACCAACCTAATATATAGATAAATAAATGACATTTTCCTTCTGTCCGCCCGTGTGTCTGAAAACCCACTAACTCTGGCCACACTTACTCTACATAGACATATTGTACCTTTTTGGAATCAGGATGATCCCAGGATTTAAAATCTGCCCTTCATTTGGTGCTTGAACATCCAGCATTGAAATCTGTATCCGGATGAGGTGGGAACAGTTAAAAATTAAAATTTTAAAATAACTGAAAAAAAAATTAAATTTTAAAAGTTTAAAATTTATGTTTTGTTTAAAGTAACACAAAAACTTTGTGAATTTAAAAATATTTGTTCTAAATTCAGTTTAAAATATATCCAAAACTTCATGAATTCGTGAAATCAATTTTATTTCTTCAAAATCCGAAGGAATCAGGGTTAAAGTGAGGTTTCGTGACGTAAGGTTTTGAACTTTCGTACAGTTTATGATTTGAAGTACTCAATTTTTGGCCTGAATCGGAATTTCGGCCCAAATCGGAATTTCGGCCCAAATCGGACTTTTAGCCCAAATCGGACTTTTGGCCCAAAATCGAACTTATGGCACAAATCGGACTTTTGGCCCAAATCGGACTTTTGGCCCAAATCTGTCTTTTGGCCCAAATCTGTCTTTTGGTCAGAGTTGGACTTATAGCTCCAATCAGAGTTAAAGAGATTTATGAAGTTCTTTGGAGTTAATTGAAGAATTCTAAGTTACTTTTGATGTCGTGTGAAAGATATATACTTAAGTTGATCCGCTGATTTTTTTTTCAATGGGATGAATCTATATATTTGAAAAATATATCTAAATAAATAAACGGCAAATTCTACTTGTCCGTGTGTCTGAAACACCACCAACTTTGGCCGCATAGACATATGATAACTTTTTGGAGCCAGAATAATCCTGGGATTGAAAATACGCTCTTCATCCAGTAATAGAATTTTGTTTGGATGAGGAGGGAAAGGTTAAATATTCAAATTTTAAGGTAACTGAAAAATAAATCCTTTGATTTAAAAAGTTTTTAATTTATATTGAGTTTAAAGGAACAGAACAACATAGGGAATTTTAAAAGAATTGTTTTAAATTCAGTTTCAGATATCTCCCAATCTTTGTGAATTGAGGAAATCAGTTTTATTTCTTCAAAATGCCAAGGGATCAAAATTAAAATGAGAGGTTTTGTGACGTAATGTTTTGAAGTTACGCAGAGAGTGAAGAACTCAAGACAATTGAATTTCCAAGGAGTTTGTGATGTGAAGAAATCAAGGCAATTGAATTTCCAAGGAGTTTGTGATGTGAAGAAATCAAGGCAATTGAATTTCCAAGGAGTTTGTGATTTGAAGAATTCAACGCAATTGAATTTCCAAGGAGTTTGTGATTTGAAGAATTCAACGCAATTGAATTTCCAAGGAGTTTGTGATTTGAAGAACTCAACGCAATTGAATTTCAAGGAGTTTGTGATTTGAAGAACTCAACGCGATTGAATTTCCAAGGAGTTTGTGATTTGAAGAACTCAACGCAATTGAATTTCAAGGAGTTTGTGATTTGAAGAACTCAACGCAATTGAATTTCCAAGGAGTTTGTGATTTGAAGAACTCAACGCAATTGAATTTCCAAGGAGTTTGTGATTTGAAGAACTCATTTTTCGAGCTGAATTTGCATTTCGGCCCGAATCGGACTTTCGCCCTGAATTGGAATTATAGCTGAATTATAGTGTTGAAGTTCCATAGAATGAATTGAGTAATTCAATGTTATTTCTTCAAAATTATCATTGCTGTTTTCTAAGCTAGATCAAACCTCTCTTTATTTTTTGAACAGTGGCTCAGTTAGCCCTCTACTGGAGCTACCTTAAAATTCCCCTACATGGTGCCGCTTTTAAGCTAGTATTTAATATCTTTTGTTTTCTATTATCGAGAAAAAAAATACAATGCAGAAATCTAACTTTATATGTTTTTTTTTTTTGCTTTTTTTGAATTTCTGAAAATTCCGTTTTAAATACAACAAAAATAAACAGATGAGTAACACTTATATCGAAAGAAAAAAGAGTAAAAAAAGCTTCCTTTGACACACCGTTTTTTGGGGGATCTTCTACTTTGTATGCCGTGTCCCTTCAGGACGTGGCAATCATGGCTCTCTACAACTTCCCGTCCTTCGTAGCTCTTAATAAATTTAATTTTTTCCTAATTTCTCGTAAATCCTGTTCCATCATCCATTTATTCAAGCTTCATAAATAGGTTTTGAATTGGTCTTCCTCTGTCTCTCTTGCTTTCAATCTGCCTCGTGAGTATCAGATTCTCCAAGCCCTCCTTTCTCAGATGTGTCCTAGATATTTATGTCGTTTCTTTCTGATGTTAGGTACAAATTTCGTGTTTTTTCCACTTTCTCTAAAACTTTGTAGTTTCTCCCATATTCAATCCATAGTATCCTTCTGTAGTACCACATTTATGTTGCTTCATGTCTCTTCTTCATCTGTGAAAATCTTTTTCAGCATTCACTGCCTTATAGAAGGACGGATATTATGTAACAGATCATTACCCTTTTCTTTGTTTCTAAAGATTCTTTTTCTGTTTTTTAATAGTGTGATTCAGCTTTTGAAATCCATGTATACCAATGAGCCTTAGGATACGATTGTTAAACGTTGCCAAAGTTTTATAGTAAAATTAAGGTTCTTGTATAATTTGCGTATAACTCAGGGCTGAAAAGTTATCAGGCTGATCAAGAAGGAATTAAAAATAAATCTGTAAATGTTTAACTATTTGGTCAGATTTCGGGAAGTAGGTTAGTCTTGAAACTCTTCACCACCCTTTCTTACAGCAGAGAAATAACAGAATTCTATTACATAAACAACCCTGCCAATCTCCGTCATTTGGTGGTTATGGCCTCGAAAAGCAGGTCAAATGTTATCTTTGCCTCAGCTCCAGAGGAGAAGCTCAAATATTTTACATAGTTAACAACGATTTCATTTATTTTAACCAAAATATTCATCCCTCTCGAGAAAAAAATACGTTGAACTTTAAACTAGTTTATAGATATGCTAAATGTGGGTGGTAGTCAGATGTTTGGGGACAAGATGAACTGGTGTAGCGGTTTCAAATGTCACCTATTTCGCCCCAATAGACTCTGGAAATGTTCATTTAAGGCGGGTTACAGATCTATTCGATAATATTTCTATGAAAGCGTTCAATCATTTTTTCCGCTGCTTTTCCATTATAATATATATATATATATATATATATATATATATATATATATATATGTTTCATTGATGGAATTTTTTCCTAAAAAAATAGAAGTTCTTTTCTTAAGAATTTTGTTGTTAATAAACACGAAGTACGAAGTTTGTCCCCAAAAGTATCCGGCTAATTTGAATATTTCAGGAACCGTAATTTAATTTTTCATCCGGTAAGGGATGAGATTACTGAGCAGGCGTTAAAATAAATTCATCAGCGAGAAGCCACAAAGCAACCCTAGGTTGGCTGATTTGTTGCAATTTTGTTGGGTTATTTAATGCCGAAATCTAAATATATGGAAAACAATTTTATGACTTCATCTAAATATATATTGTACGCAATTATAGTAAGCCTAGAACTACAGATGTTTTGTACATAATTTCCTACATTCAGAGTAAAGGTATGTTTTATAGATATATAGTTTGGTCTGGTTGTTTTTGTTTAACGGCATATCAACACCTCTGTGGGTTATTCAATGCCGAAATTTAAATATTTTTGCGCAATTTATATTTTGTACATAATTTTTTTACTTTCAGGGCAAACGCAAGTTTAGGCATATGGTTTGTAGATGATAAAATATATTGCTGTTAATTTTACTATAAAAATGTACTTTTATATATTAATGCTGTATTGATTGTCATTTGCTATAAAAATGTATTACTACCAGTCATTTTTATTATAAATATATTGCTAGTATTTTTACCATAATGTAGTTTTATACTTTCTTGGCGAAATATCAAATAAAAATGAAAACACTATTTTCCCATAGCTGGGACCCTAACAGCTGTTGCCACCTCTGGTTAGGGCGAACCTAGGAATAACAGCAATTAAGAGGTGGTTGCATGTTCCTCAAAAACTCCAATCTCTCGATCAGAGACATTGCTGCCGGTTGTAGTCTATCGACACACCATGGACTAAATTACCTAAAGAAATGTAAGACAGCTTTTATTTTTTTTTAAATATTGGCTTATACGAAGAATATTTATTTCTCCATAGACGTTTACTGCAAAACACATAGTTCAAAATCTATGACAATATTCCATTATTATTTGCTTTTTTACAGACTTTTATTCCAAAACTTATTTTATGTATACATCTTAAGACATACTACAAAGCCACTAACTAGTACGTATTGAAAGTGTTTTCGTTTCTTATTTATATATCTTTACACCAATGCTTATTTCAATTACATATCTAAAGACTAGCAGCATGGCCCGGCGTTGCCCGTGCTTGATTCAAAAATCGTACGACTCATACAGCAATCGTTATCACTTGACTTAAAATATTTTTGCCCTTCCTTGCCTTTAAAGGAGTGCCCTTTGCCGTGCTGATGTTGCTACATGCCTTACTTCTTGCCTATCTCACACTGCGAATTTTTTCTAAGCTCTATACTAAACATTACATTTGTTACGAAAAAGGAACTAAACAAAATGAACACAAAACGATCAGCTTTAAAAAAGGACTCGTAACTAGAAAAACCTAATGAAAAGAGAATGTTAACAACAAATACTTTTTCACACCCACCCAGTTCTGCGGAATCAGAATGAACGTTGAGTTTAAGCAAGCGAATGAGCCAATTGGAGTAAAGTACCATGCAGATTTAAATTTTTCCCACTTGCGACGAATGCAGCTGTCGATTTTTTTGCAGGCTAGCATGCTAGTTAACATTCGTGTCATTCAGCTGTTGGCTCTCACGCTGGCCAGTAGAATCTTCCTGCCTATTCGTGGCAGCCAACTGTAGGCTCTCACTCTGGCCAGTAGAAAATGGCGACATCTACATGAAAACTGCCATAGAAGCATTAAAAAATCGATTATTTCCACTATCGATGGAAGTTGGGAAATGCAAAGTCGGCCTTGGTCTTTCCGCTAACTTGGAGCATTTGCATGTAAATTTTGGTGCTAATCCGTCGAAAATTGCGACCGTGCATTCCTTACACACACACACACACACACACATCCTGCCTTTTATAGATAGAGATTATATAACACTACATTATTATTATTATTATTATTATTATTGATGTCTCAAAAATATTTTCGTTTTTTTACAGATATTTAATCTAAAGCTTATTTCGTGTACGCATTTTTGACTACTATATTAAAATTATTATTATTATTTTTATTTCCTTTGAATTCTGGAGTGTACACATTTCTTTCCGGGTCCCGCCCAGAGACATAAGGTTAGAAATGGCATCATGACACTTTCCACTGAAAAAATAAATAAATACATAGATAAATCCCTTCGTAAAGTGTGGACTGTACTTGTGAGAACAATTTTTTTGTATTTCTTTGAGGCATGAGTTTCCACGAATCCCTTCAATTAGTCTACTGGAATCTTTCCCAACCAATCCTAGGGCTCCAACTACAATAGGGATTGTTGATGTTCCCATGAGCCACATTTTTGAGACGACGACGACGACGACGACGACTTCTTGTTATTATTATTATTATTATTATTATTATTGAAATCTAAGAAAATTTTTTAAATATTGGGATATACCAAGAATATTTTCGTTCTCTATAGACGTCTATTGCAAAACACATGGTTTATAGATATATAGTTTGATCTGTTTTTTTTTTGTTAAGCCGCATATCAACACCTCTATGGGTCATTTAATGCCGAAATCTAAATATATGAAGACGATTTTACGGGCTCAACTAAATATATTTTGAATGCAATTGTATATTTTCAATTACAGATGAAATATACGTTTGGTAATTTTACTATATAAAAATGTATTGCTGTTGTTTTTAATAAAAAAATGCATTTTTATATTTTCATAGTGTTTTTTTTTTTTTAGTGTTCTCTACTTGTCTATAGCTGGGACCCTAACAGGTGCTACCACCCCGGGTCAAGCTAGACCTTGGTACAACAGTAATTAAGAGTTGGTTTCACACTCATCAGATCATCTAATGTATATATCAAAGGTTTTGCTGCTGGGTGTATTTTATCGTCATACCCAGGACTAATAAGCCTGGGTACTGGGTCACCATTGAATTCATAATGAGGACTTTTGTAGTTTCTTTTTTCTTTCCCATTACCCAGACCAAGAAATTCCTAATTTGGTTCCGAGTGCTATCTGACTTCACGCAATGATAAAATCGATATTAAACTTCAGTCGACTAGTTTAATGATAAAATGCCGAAACTGCTGATAGCAACCTACAATGGGAAATTTACAGACAGTCTTTAGAATTTGATGGAGGAGGGGTAGAAGATGCTACCTTCTGAAGAAAACTAAGAGCGTTATTGCTTTGGGTAGGCGACGTTTCATTAATATTAAATAGCCGGGTGCAATCTGTACAAACCTTGGGTGTGCAATAAGAGGAAGAATTCTTTTTTGCATAAGATTCTGATAAGTCATGAATACTTTGTTTAATGCATGGGTAACTGTTTCTAGATTTGGATGGAATGCTTTCGACTCACTTCGGGATATTTCAACCAAACTTACACGATAACATAAAGAACAAATAGGAAATGTTTATCAGTTACACTTTTATTAAAGCTTCATCATAGATATGGTGACAAAGAAAAAAAAAAAAAATTCGGGTATTTTTATTTTTGTCCTGTTCGATTTGCATTGGTTAATCAGGTTTCACGTGCATTCGAGTTGTTAAACAAAAGTTAGTACAATTTATGGCGTTCCAAATTCAAATGACGTACCTTCGAAGCTCCAAGAAATTATCAGACTCCGAGCCTAAATGAAAAGTGATAAATATTGCTTTTTGCATGTAAGTGTATAATAAGTAATTCTAGAATGTCTATGTGGGATTCAAATGATAATGTACATTCGTAAGTGTGTATGATTCTGTGTGTGTGTGTATTATGTAGTGTGTGTGTAGATATTATGTTTGATGGGTCTTCGTATGTTGAACTGGAAACGTTTGGGAACGTTTTTGTGTGGGTATTGAAAAAGTCTAAATATGGGTGTATGTATATATATATAATGTTTAATATACACATACATATGCAATCACATATCTAAAATATATAAATACATACATACACATACATATATATATATATATATATATATATACAGTGTAACCCGGATATAAGAGAGTTGTCGGAACCGGAAAATAAGTCTCTTATATCCGGGTTTTGTCTATTTTGTTTAGGTAAGTATGGCTCTAATTTGGGACCAGAGAAAATATATCTTATAACCGGGTTTCTCTTATATCCGGGTTACACTGTGTATATAAATAATTCCAAGACGATAGAATCCAGGTAGAACTCAATGTCCAGGACAGAGTAAGAATATAATAGAAAGGCTTAAACAATATTCCATGGTCATAATTTATTCCATTGGAATCGTAAATACGATCCAATTCATCAGACCTACAAATTCAAAAGTTTTTGAATGATGAATTGGATCGTATTTACGATTCCAATGGAATAAATTATGACCATGCAATATTAGTATTTAAGCTTTTTTATTATATATATATATATATATATATATATATATATATATATATATATATATATATATATATATATTATTATTTTCACATATATATATTATTTTCACATATATATATATATATATATACATACACACATAGAGGGTGTTCCAATAATTTGAACCGATTTTAAATGTGAATTAAATTTAAACGTGTAATGATTTTTTTCTTTTTTTTTTCAGTTTTGGCGGGCATTTGTGCGATATTATTTTTCACACATTAAATTACATGAGTCAATACAGAAATAAATAAATTTTCACCAATAACACTGATTTATTTACTTCTGACTTTGATCCGTCTTAATAAAACATCCTTATATATAATCTGTCTTAATGAAAAATTTTATATATATATATAGATATGTATATATATATATATATATATATATATATATATATATATATATATTAGGACATTGAATGAGTTCTCGCTGATTTTTCATGAAAAGTAATGTTTTATTTACAAAAATTAGTAAGAAGCATGTCACTGAAAGTAATGTCCATAGCTAGACACTACATTTTCTCATCTTTCTGACAGCATCTGAATTCCACGTCGGTAAAACGACACCTCTTTTCAGGCTAACCACGAGTTGACCCATTTTTTGGCATCTTCATAAGGATGAAAGTGCTGTTCAACCAGGCCATGTGCCATCGATCGGAACAAGTGATAATCGGAGGGAGCAATGCCTGGTGAATACGGCGGGGGTGGGGGGTAGGACTTTTCCAAGTAGGTTTTCACCCATTTTGCAACATATGGCCTAGCGTTTTCATGTAACAAAATCACCTTGTCTTGTCTCTGCTCCTATAGCGGGAATTTTTTCTCCAATGCTCGGTTCAAACACATCAATTCTAGTCGATAGCGATGTCCCGTGATGGTTTCGGTCGGTTTGAGCAGCTCATAATATACACCTAGCTGATCGCACTAAATGCAGAGCAGAAGCTTCGAACCACGGATATTGGGCTTTGCCGCCGATGTTGATGCATGTTTATATATAAAAATGTTGTACTTGATGAACAGGAAAAACCATGACACCATACAATAAAAGTAGGTATACGTGTAATTATTAATATATCATTTATAGCTCTGTTTATCTACATGGAGATAAAATATACTTTATAGCTCTGTTTTACTAAACTCAGCACTAACTTGTCTACATCAATGATTAAGTAGTTATTAACTCTTCTGTATGTGTACGTAATCGCTCACATATATGGTTGATCATATCTTTTTATTTAGTTCCGACATTCACATCTCGGATCCGCCATTCTAAGTACTTCGTATTCCATTGGTAAGGAGGAAGTTCCAGTCAAACTATTTTCTTCCGCAGGACTGTTACGTTGTAGAACAGACTCTAGAAACAAATAAATCTATCAATTACTTCATTAATTCCTCTTGTTTTTCTTTCTTCGATTTAGCTTTCATTGATGCCCGTCACATTAACAGGACTCTTTGTCAGGTATAACTTTACATATTCTCCCTGAATTATATTTCTAGCCTATGAACTGGTTTTCTTCATAGCCTCTCAACATCAGAAATATTTACAACTTGGTTAAGTGGCTTAAACGATTTTCGATTGTTAAATTACCTTTGTCTATTCATTAATAATTTTAATGTGAGGAATAGGCCTTTGCCATTGAAGATAGGGTGAGATTTTTGGGAGTTAATAAAAGAGTTAATATTTATGCAGAGGACCGTTTAGATTAAACACGGCTGCCGTAATTAAATTGGGTAGAAAATTTAATTCTATTACTAATGAATGAATGCAACACATGGGTTGCAGAAGAATACGGATTAGGTTATTCCTATTCTGCTGTCTTTGTAGGAATAACCTTGTTGTTAAAAGTGTGTAGAAAACATTGGCGACAACTTCTTTTTAAAGTCGACGGTAGCAAAGAAGAATCCTTTTGAGTCGAGTCAATCTACTGACTTTTGCCTTGCTCACTTTGATTATATTTCCTTCTAGAGTTTCCGGGATAAGGACTTCTACAAATTCTGAGATGAGGACTCCTAGATCTTGCGGAATAAGGACTTCTAGGGTTTCGCGTATAAGGAGTTCTAGAGTTTCCAGGATAAGGACTTCTAGATTTTCCGGTATAATGAATTCTAGAGCTTTCGGGATAAGAACTTCTAGAGGTTCTGAGATGACGACTTCTAGGGATTCGAGTATGAGGACTTCTAGAGGTTCCGGAATAAGGACTTCTAGAGGTTCCGGGATAAGGACTTCTAGAGATTCCGGAATAAGGACTTCTAGAGGTTCCGGGATAAGGACTTCTAGAGGTTCCGGGATAATGACTTCTCGAGTTTCCGGTATAAGAAATTCTAGCGCTTTCGTGATAAGAACTTTTAGAGGTTCTGAGATGAGGACTTCTAGGGGTTCGGGTATAAGGACTTCTATAGGTTCCGGGATAAAGACTTCTTGAGATTCGGGCATAAGGACTTCTGGAGGATCCGGGATAAGGACTTCTAGAGGTTCCGGGATAAGGACTTCTAGAGGTTCGAATATGAGGAATACTTGAGGTTCCGGGAATACGACTTCCAAAGTTTTCGGAATAAGTACTTCTAGAGGTTTTGAGACTGAGACTTTTGAAGCACAAAATGGAACGATGCTTTTGGTGTATTATTCTTCCTTTTTGTCACGAGGTTTGTTGGTCTGCTACGTCCGCGCCGAACAAATCCATTGAAACCGGTTTTGAAATTTACAATAGCAAAGCCGCGAGCGTTATTTATTGTATATATATATATATATATATATATATATATATATATAAGAAAAACAGACCACTTTAAGGTACCATTGTAATAATTTATTTATTTCACTAGAGTCCTTTTAAAGGACGCCGGATCATCAGATAGCACTTATTATAATGGTACCTTAAAGTGGTCTGTTTTTCTTTTAAATATTAGCTCTGGATTTCCATTGAGCTCTCAGGATTTCATCCTCCTTGGGATTACCCATACGGATTACCAAGTTCTTCATAACTTAAATATATATATATATATATATATATATATATATATATATATATATATATATGTGTGTGTGTGTGTGTGTGTGTGTAAACCACATTCGTAATAAAAAAGGTGTAGCAATTAAGGCTGGAAGATATACTCTTCAAAAATGAATAAAGCTTTAATTCAGGAATAAATTAGATCAATCTTCCTCGACTAACGAAATCTTTTGGAAAATGAAAATAAAATAATATTTATCGAGAGGAAATTAATTTATTGAGTTAATTCAAGAAAAGCAAATAAAAATAATGAAATAAAATCCGACTTGAAGAAATGACTCATGAGATGAACAAAAATACCTTGATTAGCTGTCACCATTTATATTTTTTATGCTTACGACGATAACATTTGGTCTGGCTCAAAGCCACAAGATTGGGAAACACGGCTAGAGTTACTCGAGTAGGAACTGACTTGATATTATTAAACTTTAGCTATTAGGCTGGTGCAAAAATAATGTCGTAATAATGTCGTTTTTTGACATATTTTTAACGTCAAAAAACGACATTGTTACGTCATTATTTTTGCACCGACCTAATATAAACATAACGATAACATTAAGTATAAATTTAACTATAATATTAACTATAACCTTAACTATTACCGTAACTATAATCTTGAGTATACATTTAAATATAACCTTAACTATAAACATAAGTATAACCATAACCTTAACCTTATGTATAGCCTTAACTACAACATTAAGTATACCCTTAGATATAACCTTAAGTATAACCTTAGGTATAACCTTACCTTTAAGCTTAAGTATAACCTTAATTATAACCTTATATATAACCTTAATTACAACCTCAAGTATAAGCTTAAATATAACCTTAAGTATAACACTAGATTTAAACATTAGTATAGCCTTAACTATAACATTAAGTATAACCTTAACTATAACCTTAAATATACATTTAACTATAATCTTAACTATAAACATAAGTATAACCGTTAGTATAGCCTTAGCTATAACCTTATATATTGCCTTAACTACAACATTAAGTATAACCTTAGGTATAACCTTTCCTATAAAGTTAACTATAACCTTAAGTATAACCATATATATAACTTTAAGCATAACCTTATCTATAACCTTATGTATAACCTTAAGTATGACCTTAACTATAACCTTACGTATAACCCCAATTATAACCTTAAGTATAAGCTTAATTATAACCTTAAGTATAAGCTTAATTATAACCTTAAGTATAACCTTAGATATAACCTTATGTATAACCTTACGTATGACCTTATATATAATCTTAAGTATAACCTTAAGTATAACCTTAATTATAACCTTAAGAATAACCTTAATTATAACCTTAAGTATAACCTTAGATATAACCTTAAGTATAACCTTAGATATAACCTTAAGTATAACCTTAAGAATAACCTTAGATATAACCTTAAGTATAACCTTAGATATAACCTTAAGTATAACCTTAGATATAACCTTAGATATAACCTAAACATAACCCTAGATATAACCTTAACTAAAACCTTAAGTATAACCTTAATTATAACCTTAAGTATAACCTTAAGAATAACCTTAGATATAACCTTAAGTATAACCTTAGATATAACCTTAAGTATAACCTTAGATATAACCTTAAATATAACCTAAGCATAACCCTAGATATAACCTTAACTAAAACCTTAAGTATAATCTTAGGTATAACCTTAATTATAACCTTAAGTATAACCTTAAATACAACCTAATATATAACCTTATGTATAACCTTAATTATAACGTTTGATACAACCTTAACTATAATCTTAAGTATACCCTTTAGTATAACCTTAAATTAAAACTATAATATAAAGTTGCTCCTTGGTAATTTTTTTTCGTATAAGATATATGTAATCTTAAATTATTACAGGATAGTAAAAATAGCGAATATTTTTTCTTAGAAACGCATCTATAAAACTAGTTCTTGGAGCTAGTATAGGGTGACGATAGATTTGCGTTGGGTACGCATGTAGATTTTAATTAAAGAGTTAGTAATGTTATGGGATTAGCAATTTAAAACGTATGAAACATTAGGATTAAACTATAAAAGAAAGAGATCAGCTTGCCGAGTTAGGAATCCAGGGGAAGTAACTCGAGTCGAAACCGGAAGTAGTAAATAGACACCAGTATATAGGAGGGGAGTATAAAAAGCCTTTTTTCATTATCTGTTGCTGACGGATGTATTTCAGTAGGAACATTCGTACACCTAGCTATGCCTATCTTTTTTTTTCTTTTTTTTTCTTTTGCAGTGTCGGGGTACGTAGCACGATGCTTTCAAGGAGGCGGTCGGACTAGTCCGGAGCCATGTCGAAATTACTGTTTGAGCCGATATGATGCAAAATCCCAAATCGGCAGTGAGGTCAGTGCATCACTGAAGACCGCCCATGATTCATCTAGAATGTATTATGCAACTAATATTTAATACTTCCGCTTAATATATCACAGTTCGGTTATAAATAAACAATAACACCGTCCTTTCTGAAAAGCAAGTGTCAGAAGTCACTATTAACTTGAAGAATAGTTTGAGCGAATTCCAAGACTTAATGAAATTTTTATACCAGTCGACAAAACAAGAGATATATTAGAAAGCGAACACGGATAATTATGTTATTGAACAAACAGTTGACGTAATTTTATAAAATAGCGCTCAGCGAAATATTAATGCGTAGACAAAGGCAATTTAAGAATCGAAAATGGTTTAAGCCGCTTAGCCAAGTTCTAAGTATTCCTGCTGTCGAAGGGTCATGAAGATAAATTTATAAGAAAACCAGTTCATAGGCTGGTAAATATCATTTGGGGAGGATATGTAAAGTTATATCTGAAAAAGAGTCTGGTTAACTGGATTCTTCCAGTTAAGCAGACGCTAAAAATAACTGATTCTGTGACAAAGCGAATAAGAAAAATTGTGCTTTTGCACAAATTAATTTAAAATTATACATACCGACCCCTCAGCGTGAGAGGGCATTCTTGATTTGGTTAATTGATTTGGTAAATAAATATATCAGCTTTTTCAATTAACAAGTCAGACGCACTTATATGTCTCCAGAGTATTTATAACCTTCTCCGCTAATTATTTTGGGAAAAACTTTTCATTTCCAGACGATTTTTTGGAATTTGTTTTTGGTTTGGTTTGGTAATATTTTTTCTAAAACGTATTGTTGATAATATTTTTTTTTCAAAAATGTATTGATTCTAATAGTTTTTTTTCTTCAAAAATTTATTGTTGATAATATTCTTTCTTTTATTTTTTACAAAGTATTCCTGGTATTAAAATTCTATTTTTAGCCCAGTTTCGGGGTTGGCTATTTGCACATAGCTGGGACCCTAACCGGTGCTACCTGGGAACACCAGCAATTAAGAGGTGGTTACACGCTTCTCAAAACCTGATCAAAAGCCTTGCTGCTGGACGTAGTTTATCGTCATACCCAGGATGCGGATGTAGTTTATCGTTAAACCCAGGACGGAAAATTTGTTTTTAATACAGTAACTAAGAAACTGAGGCACCTTGAAGTACCCGAACGTTGGCTATCACCTCTACCAGACGTATGAGCCGACAAATGGACTCGTTTCAAGCTCAGAGGGACATAAAATGAATCAAGATCGACGTATAAACACGTCCGTAGCTGGTCTTTGAACATTATATTTTGGACGTGTTTATTCGTCCGTGTCTGAAAAAGACACTTTCAGTAATAAATAAATAAAATACGCATATATACGTCTACGTCGAGAAAGGGGTTAATGTGTGCCGGGTTAAGGGGGCCTAAGAACGGAGTTAGGGTTTTTTTTGTTCAAAATTATTTTAGCTAATTTGTGGGACGCACTGATGATTACGCATAAAATGGATTTGATGGGTATGTTGCGTTTGTGTGTCTTGGATAAACGGTATAATGTGGGTTTAATCCTGGGCTAGACTAACAGAATACCACTCTAATACATCCACACTGTAGGGCTTATCCAAGATGCATAAACCTAAGATACACAAACCCAACATACAAATCAGACTCGTTGTATCCAGAATCAGTAGTGCACTCCAGAAATTAGCTCAAGTTATTGCAAACATCCTAACTTTGTTCTTAGGCACCATCAACCCAACACACATTAAACACTGGATACTTAATCCAAATGATACGGAAAATAAATATAGAAAACAAAGTTAGAGTCATCTTCGATATCAAATCACTATATATAAATATACCTGTCAAAAATATCTTATTTGAACTTTCTTATATTTTGAATACGGTGGAAATGAGGCTGATTTGACTCCGCAGAAGTAGCATGGAACTTTCGGGTTTTAAAAGTCTGAACTGATTCTATTGAAGAATGTAGATCATCATAGCATCTACCATGAAAATACCGATGGAATAACCATTAGAAAATAATCAATTTTCCACAAACAAGAGCGTTTAAAAACTTCCAATTCTAACAACTACTTATAGCCAAGTGAATTTAATCGCTGTCATCTGAATGAAAAGACAGAGTTTGTGAAGAAAGAAACAAAATAAATGGATGACGAAATGTTACTCTTGATCAAATTAGAGATCTTTAAATTCGGTGAACAGACATGATGTTAGTATAACATTTCAAAGTAATTTGAAGTTTATCAATTATATATATATATATATATATATATATATATATATATTAGGTTGGAGCAGAAATAATGTCGTTTTCTAACAGATGTTACTATGTGAGAAAACGATATTATTTTTGCACCAACCTAATATATATATATATATATATATATATTTCATCCAATAGGAATTAAGATTATTTTTGGGTAATACCCATTTCACCTACATATTAAAATTAAATTATTCCTACTGTCTCAATACCTTATTTTTTTTCTCTTTACTTTCTATCTTGTCTTTTCACTAATTCTTTTGCTTCTTAATTATTTTCTTCTGTTTTATTTCTTTTTTTCTTTTTCTTTTTCTTTCTATTTTTCTACCTTTTGCCTGGTTTCTAAACGGCTCTTTAATAAATATTGAATAGGCACGGTAAACATTGCAGCTTTTGATTGGCTGAAAATAATTTGAATAAATATTTAATAAACGCGGAAAACCTTGTGGCTTTTGATTGGCTGAAAACAATTTGAATAAATATTTAATAAACGCGGAAAACCTTGTGGCTTTTGATTGGCTGAAAATAATTTGAATAAATATTTAATAAACGCGGAAAACCTTGTGGCTTTTGATTGGCTGAAAATAATTTGAATAAATATTTAATAAACGCGGAAAACATTGTGGCTTTCGATTGGCTGAAAATAATTTGAATAAATATTTAATAAACGCGGAAAACCTTGTGGCTTTTGATTGGCTGAAAATAATTTGAATAAATATTTAATAAACGCGGAAAACATTGTGGCTTTCGATTGGCTGAAAATAATTTAAATAAATATTTAATAAACGCGGAAAACATTGTGGCTTTTGATTGGCTGAAAATAATTTTAATAAATGTTGAACTGACATGGAAACCTCGAAAAATCGAAAGGAAAGCTTAAATTATATTACTATGTAAATAATCACTAACCAATATTTCTTCTCTTTCAATTTCTATAAGCAAAAATTCGGTTGACCTATGGAGTCACCTATTAGTGGTGTCATTGTCTGTCTTTTCCTAGAAATTTTAGAATCCGTTCATTTCAACATATCATACCTGAAAATTATACGTAGCTAAGATATGTAGATAACGTTACAGTCCCTGCCATCGACGTACGTGTATATAGGTTTTCAAAATGGAGTAAATATTTCAGCCCCTAGCATTTGCGTTATCAACTAACTAACGCTAAGTGCTACTTCCAAAATAACTCGATATATATCAGGCCCCCTGTTATTTTTCGGCGCACATAGATGTAGATTTATTCACTATGATCCAAATTTTCGTTTCTTTTTGGATTACTACGAAATGTTCATAAAAAATCAAACAGCACCACATAAAAAAGGTGAACAAGGATTTCGTGTCGTTAAAGATTGCATTAAGTAATCCTTTTATTAGTCATTTAGTGGCATTTTTTTTCAATAAACATCGACTATTTTTCATCTATTACGGCGGACAAACTACACTATATGAAATTTCGTAATGTAAGTCGATGCCTTCAAAATATAATAAGAATCTACCAAGTAATATAGATATAATCTTTAGATATACTACAGCCAAAAGGTTTGAGACCACGTATTAATAAATACGTTAAAAGGATATACATAGTTGTATATTTTTAAAGTATCAGGTTATCCCATAAGTTCTGACCGAATTTTAACTTTTTGTTAAAATAACCAAAATTTAAAGAGTATTTATAATGTCTAATGGAGTTGAACATTATTTTTATGTTTAGATACATTTAAACTGATCTAATTTTATTTCAGAGAACAATAAAATTACATTTTGTTTGATTAAAACCCTTCTAACATGGAAGTACCCAAGAATTATTTGAGGCACAAAATGCTTTATGAGTTCAAGAAAGAAAACTCAGCAGCCGAAGCGGCTAGAAACATTTACTCAGTTTATAGAGAAGAAGGTGTGAATGAAAGAACTTGCAGAAGATGGTTTGCAAAATTCAGAGGTGGAGATTTCACCCTTGAAGATGAAGATCGAACCGGACGTCCAGTTGAGTTTGATGAAAAGCTTCTTGAAGCAACCCTTGAAGAAAATCCTGTTTTATCAGTTGAGGAATTGGCAGTGGTTCTCAGTTCAAACCATACAACTTTTCATCGTCATCTTCAACAACTTGGAAAAGTTCCTAAACTTGGAAAATGGGTGCCTCATGAATTGTCTGAAAACAACCTCAAATCCCGAGTTGACATCTGCTCTTCTCTCCATTCTCGCCAACTTGTTTCACCTTTTTTGTATAGACTTGTGACTGGCGACGAAAAATAGAACTTTTATCGAAATGTTAAGCGTCGTAGACAGTGGCTTGGTAAAGGGGAAGGACCCCAGCCACAGCCGAGAAGGGAACTTCATGGGCAAAAGGTTCTTTCAATCTGGTGGGATCGCCAAGGAATAATCCACTTTGAATTCTTACCACCTAATGCAACAATTAATGCTCAAATATACTGTCAGCAATTAGAGCGTTTGAACCAAGTTTAGAGGAAAAAAAGACCTGCTCTAGTGAGTCGAAAAGAGGTGATGTTTCATCAGGACAATGCGCGACCCCACACAGCAAGAATCACGTCACAAAAGATCGAAGAACTTGGTTGGGAGAAAAGTCCTCATCCACCTTATTCTCCCGATCTTGCTCCTTCAGACTACCATTTGTTTCGTAGCTTACAGAATCATTTGGAAAAAACAGCTTTTGTAACACAAGAAGAGGTTAAAACTGATATTTGTGAGTTCTTCGAATCAAAGCCAAAAGAATTTTACAGTAATGGAGTTAGTAAGCTTGTTAATATATGGAAGGAAGTCATAGATAATCAGGGAAAATACATTGTTGATTGAATATGTAATTAAATGTAACATTTGGTCACTTGTTTACTTTATTCAAAATTCGGACAGAACTTATGGGATTACCTGATAGTCGCATACATTGCGGCTTTTTTTTAACCATTTTTTTTTTGTCTGCTGCGGGTGTCGTTTAGTGCATGCGATCAAAACCGAAATGGTGAGACGTCTCCAAGGACTTATGGGTGACGATTTATTTTTCATCCTCTCTCTTACAGGCAGGATGTAGAAAGCTTCTCGCTGCTCTTTCGCGATTTTTATGGAAAGTGCTCGGAAGAATAACATTCCTTGGTTCATTCAGACATAACCTTCAAGTCAAGAACCCGCCATGCTACTTACACTGGCAAACCACTTACGTTCCCTCTGTATTTCATTAGTGAGAAGAAAGTTCCACTCGAAGAGCTTCTCGCAAAGCACTTCTCTGTGAAACCGACTCCCAAGAGAGTGTTTCCCCGATCACTACAATCTTAACCTGTTCAAGTCAAGGGCTAACCGTTATCTATCCCTCCTATCTACACAAATTGCCTCCTAACTGACTATCTCAAGTGGCTGACGGGCATTGCACAGGGTGAACATTATTGCAAAATGATTATTAAAGGTATAATAACTTAAGTAATAATTATATTTATAAGCGGAGACATGCTAAAAATTACTTCCATGCACACTAAACATCAGAAAGGAATAGTTCAAATCTCTGTGTCACATTATGAGAAAGGAGGGCTTGGTAAACTTAATGCTCACAGGTCATATTGAAGAACGAGAGGATAGAAATAAACAGCAAGTAACTTGTCTAATGAGTTAGAATCGCTGGCAGAGCAAGAAAAGAGGGAATAGTAAAGAGTCAAACGTTGTTTCGTGCTACAAGAGACATATTTGGACGGGAGCTGCCCAGACCGCTCGCTCCAGCCCCGGATAGAGTTCAAAAACGTTTCTAAGTCCTTGTAGATGACGAATTATTTTCCACCCTCCAGCCTCTCTTTCACAGTCGGGATGTAGCAAGCCTCACACTGCTCTATCGTTCGGAAGAATAACATTCTTTGGTTCCACAAGGCCTAACCTTCACGTCAAGCACCCGCCATGCCACTTACATTGTGGCAAACCATCCACGTTCCCCCCGTATTCCATTAGTGAGAAGAAAGTTCCACTCGAACAGCTTCTTCCTGCAAATCACTGCTCTGCGAAATCGAAACCACCCCGATCACTACAATCTTAACCAAGGGACAACCGTTATCTCCCCCTCCTATCCGTACAAACTGCCTCTATCTCAAGTGGCCGCCAGGCATTTTACACCGTAAACCTTACTGTAAAACGATAGTTATATGTATAATTAATAACTAAAAATATTTATAAGCGAAGATTTGCAGAATGTTACTGTCATTCGATAGAGTTCAAAAGATATCTCCGAGTCCTTGTGGGTGACTATTGTGGGGCTCGCCCCTTGTACACAAGATGGTCTCGCCCAAAGTATACGTATACTACGGAGAGATAGCGTGATGAAAACGTCGAGACAGGGTGTTCACCCAGATTTATACGAGAGTCCAGAAAGAGAGATAATTACGGCTTCACTTACAGAGACTTGTACATATACTTTTCTACTAACCCGCATTCTTGGACTACTAATCTTCACTTCAAGTCTGTATTCTTACGGTTAATACACATATTTTTCTATCTCAATTACTGGCGTTGTTTATTTATTTGTGCAGGATTCCATTCACGGAATCCACAACAGCGACAAATTATTTTACACCTTCCAACCTCTCTCTCTCTCACAGGTGAAATGTGATAAACCTCGCTCTGTTCTATCGCCACTTTCACGGAAAGTGCTCGGACGAACGACATTACTTGGTTCCACCAGGCCTAACCTTCGGGGCAAGGACGCGCCATCCCACTTAAATTGCAGCAAACCAACTACATTCCCTCTCTGTTCCATCCGTGAGAAGTAATTTCCACTGGAACAACTCCTTCCCGCGAACCGCTGCGCTGTGAATCCGACTCCCAAGGGGATGTTTCTCTGATCACTAGAATATTAAAATATTCACGTCTAGGGGTAACTGTAATCTTTCTCTCCTATTTGCCTAATTGCCTCTTAACTTAACCCTTTACTTCCAGTGGCTACCAGGACTTATACAATGTGAATCTTAATGTAGAAATATAGAAAAAAAATAGCTGTCGACGTCTTTATAGTAATTCATTTTCAGTAAATACCAATTTTTTTATTTTTCCGAAAAAAAGGACCGGCAAAATCAGACGAAAATCCTATAGAAATGCAGCAATAAAAGTGTTAACGCCATCTTTTTCTTTGAAATCAAAATGTCTTAGACTTAATTATCCTAAACACGGGGGTATAAGATGCAGTTCACACTTAATGAGACAGTTATTGATATGATTAAAATAATTGCACAGATAATTAGATCATCTATTTGACATATCGTAACTTGAAACGCGGTACTTGAATTATCCGGAGACATAAACGCTTCGGGTGAATAGCAATACAGAACAGAATGATTATTTCTAGAAGTAGTCATGACTTATGAGGAGAACGTAAACATTTTTCTTTTTGAGGAGTTATTCTGGGAAATCTTTGCGGTCGACAAACATGAAAAAAAAAATCTGGATTGAGATTTGGAGTTGGTATAAGGCGCCAAGTGAGATTCTCAAATAGCGGAGTCCTCAAAGTCGAACACACATGTCGCGTTTCGTCTCTAAGGGTCTATCACTGTCAGATTGTGTGAATATTTGCCTTTTCTTTTTTTACTTTTAATTTTTTCTAATTTTCTTTCTTTCTTTATTACTTTTGCGATTTTGTTGTTTCTTTCTTTTATCGAAATTCTTTTATCTAACTTAATTAATTCTTTTCTTTACGCTTTTTATTTTCACTTCTTTCATTATTTTTCTCTTTCTTGCTTCCTTTTTTTTTCTTTCTTTCTTTCTTTCTTTCTTTATTTCTTATGCATTTACCTAATTTTCTTTCCATCCTTAAATTATTCTTTTACGTTTTTATTTTATCTTCCTTCCTTCCTTCCTTCCTTCACAGATATTTCCAATTAGTTTGACATGTATATTTTCTATCTATCTATCTATCTATCTATCTATCTATCTATCTATCTCAGTCTGATCCTATCTATCTATCTATCTATCTATCTATCTCAGTCTGATCCTATCTATCTATCTATCTATCTATCTATCTCAGTCTGATCCTATCTATCTATCTATCTATCTATCTATCTCAGTCTGATCCTATCTATCTATCTATCTATCTATCTATCTATCTATCTCAGTCTGATCCTATCTATCTATCTATCTATCTATCTATCTCAGTCTGATCCTATCTATCTATCTATCGATCTATCTATCTATCTATCTCAGTCGGATCCTATTTATCTATCTATCTATCTCAGTCGGATCCTATTTATCTATCTATCTATCTCAGTCGGATCCTATTTATCTATCTATCTATCTCAGTCGGATCCTATTTATCTATCTATCTATCTCAGTCGGATCCTATTTATCTATCTATCTATCTATCTATCTATCTATCTATCTATCTATCTATCTATCTATCTCAGTCGGATCCTATCTATCTATCTATCTATCTATCTCAGTCGGATCCTATCTATCTATCTATCTATCTATCTATCTCAGTCGGATCCTATCTATCTATCTATCTATCTATCTATCTATCTATCTATCTCAGTCGGATCCTATCTATCTATCTATCTATCTATCTATCTATCTCAGTCGGATCCTATCTATCTATCTATCTATCTCAGTCGGATCCTATCTATCTATCTATCTATCTCAGTCTGATCCTATCTATCTATCGATCTATCTCAGTCTGATCCTATCTATCTATCGATCTATCTCAGTCTGATCCTATCTATCTATCTATCTATCTATCTCAGTCTGATCCTATCTATCTATCGATCTATCTCAGTCTGATCCTATCTATCTATCTATCTATCTATCTATCTATCTCAGTCTGATCCTATCTATCTATCTATCTATCTCAGTCTGATCCTATCTATCTATCTATCTCAGTCTGATCCTATCTATCTATCTATTTATCTATCTCAGTCTGATCCTATCTATCTATCTATTTATCTATCTATCTATCCATCTATCCATCTATCCATCTATCTATCTATCTATCTCAGTCTGATCCTATCTATCTATCTATCTATCTATCTAAGTCTGATCCTATCTATCTATCTATCGATCTATCTAAGTCTGATCCTATCTATCTATCTATCGATCTATCTAAGTCTGATCCTATCTATCTATCTATCGATCTATCTAAGTCTGATCCTATCTATCTATCGATCTATCTAAGTCTGATCCTATCTATCTATCTATCTATCTTCTATCTCAGTCTGATCCTATCTATCTATCTATCTATCTCAGTCTGATCCTATCTATCTATCTATCTATCTATCTATCTATCTCAGTCTGATCCTATCTATCTATCTATCTATCTATCTCAGTCTGATCCTATCTATCTATATATCTATCTCAGTCTGATCCTATCTATCTATATATCTATCTCAGTCTGATCCTATCTATCTATCTATCTATCTCAGTCTGATCCTATCTATCTATCTATCTATCTATCTATCTATCTATCTATCTATCTATTGTGACCAAGTAAATGGTTAAAGAAATAACAAAACAAGTGTTGCGGATATATCATATATTAAACAGTAAGTAGAACAGAAGAGTATTACATGACGTGAGTTTGTGTTGCTTGATCTAGCATTCAATCTATTCGACTGATAATATTTAACAGCCCCCACCCCCAACCCACGTGGGATGTATGTGGCACAAGGCCGAGTTTACCGTGGGTTCTCTGAGCCCGTAGGCTCGGCCAAAAATATTCCCTTAGAACCCGCATAAACGGGTTCAGTGTCTGTCTACCTCCCCGGACGAAACTTTGCCCTTCTCCAAAGCCTCGTCCGAGTTCCTCTCTGCTCAAGGCAGAGAGTTTGACAGTTGAACAATCTGTTCGATTGTTCTCGCAAGGTCTTCTCTTTTACTAATCTTATAGTAGGTGGAATAGTCCAGCATAGACTCTTTAGACGGAGGACACCACAACACTATCTATCTATCTATCTATCTATCTATCTATCTATCTATCTATCTATCTATCTATCTATTTTCCCAGTAAAATTGGTATTAAATATACCAATCGAAAAGCATCGTATCATACCAACTAATAAGATAAATATTGATAATAAATTATTAGGTGATGTGAGATGCTATTAGGCAATTCAATTATTCATCATATTTCAAATATCAATGCATAAAGCAGAATAACTATTGGTATTTATTTTTATTTTCCAAGAGAGAAACATTGTAAAGAATCAATAGAAAAACATGTCAAAACTGAGAGAAATTATAGTAAAGTGTGTTATTTAAAGTTATTATTTAAAGTTATTATTTAAAGTTATTATTTAATGAGCAATAAAAGTTGAAAACTGTGAACAATTTGAACAGAGGTCAGTGAACAAATGAGAAAGAAACTGAAAAACTCTTTGTCAAGAAGCGGGCGAAAAATACTGACTTTCAGGATTTAACGAAACGAGATTTGAGAAAAGACGGATTGTTAAGAAGGAAGACTGGATTTAGCAGAAAGAAAATATTTGAAGCTTTTCTTTCGAATGTAAACAGATAAAACTAAAATTAACTAAAGACAGGGACACAACCAACATAACCGGCTAATAGGAGACGTTTTTTTTGCAAGACGGTGCATTTTGGTCGAAGAATATGTGACTTCACCTGAAAGCTTAGAGAGACACATCGACCGAAGCAAGTAATAAAGATAAATGACCCCAAAGTGACCGTTAAGCAACACGAGTTTATTCACTACCCAAATGAGTGACACCTTCCGAAGTTTGGATGCGAGGATGGTGCAATAGGTCATAGCTAAGAATTGGAAATTGGAGTGCCAAATTCCAATTCTGGTTTCATTATATTCTCTTTCGAGCAAATACGTTTTGAAAAAGTCTGAATCCCAACTTCTCCCACAGCTATGGATTAATTAGTAGGAATTTATCAGTAAATCATTATTAGCACCCCATAAAATTCTTTAAACTTAAATATTTTCTGGCTTTAAATAACCTGAAAAAGGTTGATAAGCGGTAAAAAAAAAACAAAAAAAACAATTCTATCAATCCGTCAAAGAAAACAGGCCACTCATCCACAATGTTGTCATGATGTTATGTATGCAAGGTATGGCACTTTTTCAAGTCCTTCATTAATTCAGAATCCCTAATTTAGTTGACGAATGCAATTTCTAATACTTTCCAGGAATTTGTTATCCATTTTCTTTGAACGTAACGTTACAAGGCTTCGCATTTGACGTTAATTTGTCGCAGACACACTGTATAGAGTCTACAAAAACGTATTTGCAATCTTTCTTTTTGTATTCTTTTTTATTTTAATTGTGAATCACGTATTTAAAGTAGAAGATAACGGTTTGGTTTGGTTTACGGTGTATTAACCTCAATCGGTTATTTAATGCCGACAAAATTTTTATTGCTGGTATTTTTTTAAAATGTATTGCTAGTAATATTTTTTCCTTCAAAAAAACCATTTCTGGTAATATTTTTTTTCCAAAAATGTATAACCGGTATTTTTTTTTTAAATGTACAGCTGGAATTTTTTTAAAAACTGTATAGCTGGTAATATTTTATTTTTTCAAAAATGTATAGCTGGCAATATTTTTTTTCAAAATGTATTGCTGGTAGTTTCTTAAAAATTGATTGCAGGTAATAATGCTTTACAATGCATTTCTGGTATTAAAACCTATTTTACACTTTCATAGTGTTTTGACCCTACATAGGTGGTTAACTATATGCCCATAACTGGGACCCTAACAGGTGCTACCACCCCGGGTCAGTATGGACCTGGGGACACTAGTAATTAAAAGGTGGCTACACGCTCCTCAAAACCTTTTGATCAGAGGGATTGTTGTTGGACGTAGTTTATCGTCTTACCAAGGATGTGGATGTAGTTTATCATCATACCCAGGACGGTAGAAGGTCACGTTGCGGACACATTTTAGGGAATTTATTCGTCTTCCCCACGGCGACATGATGTGACACTAGGTTGTGTTTAATGTGGGCCAATCGAGCGCGTACAGCCGGACGAGGGACAAAAATTGACGAGCTACTGCAACCGCAACTATATATATATATATATATATATATATATATGTGTGTGTGTGTGTGTGTGTGTATGTGTGTGTGTGTGTGTGTGTGTGTGATTGAGAGATCTATGCTTACAGTATAATATTTCGTACTTCTTACTTGTGGAATTTTCATCTAGTTTTCTTCCTTTCTCTTCAAATTATTATCATCAACAATTTTAAATGCAACGTCAATTATCGTCATCTGTTGATTCGAATCCTGCTTGCAGTGAAATGATCACACACACACACACACATACACACACATATATATTAAGTTGTATATCTATATATAAAGTTGTAGCCTATGTATGTCCTAGGATTTTGAATATAACCATATACATTCTGAAACTGCATTACCCTGAGCAATTAGATAAGTATATTTCATCTTAAGCAAAAGGAGATCCCTGGGCGCACCCCCACCTCATTGAATTTTTTTCCCCTTGATAAAAATTAAATTTACATTTAAAGAAGGGAATCACTCCTATCCAAGTTATGGTTAGAGAAAGATGGAGGTGACATCTTCAAGATCATTTCGATCAAAGGGGGCCCTCGAAGGACCCTCCCCATTGAATTTTTTTTCCTTTTCGTTTAAATTAAATTTAAATTTGAACAAAGGAATGGCTCCTATACAAAATATAAATGAAGAAAGACAGAAAATGGTGGTCATATCGACATGATCAAAATGAGACAATATGGACGCTAAGTTGGGCAAGAAATCACCAATCAGTGTGTAGTGCCTTACAATATATATTTCTTGCGACAATTCAGCTGTCATATCAATGTTAAAATCTGCTCATCAATTTATTCAATCAAATATTGCATCAAATACATATCAAAGGGGTCAGGCCAAGCTGGTTTTTGCACACACACACACACACGCGCGCGCGCACACACACACACAAACTAAATATTTTCCCTTTGCTTTAAATTAAATTTAAATTTGAACATAGGAATGACTCCTATTCAAAATATAGAAGGAGAAATCCAGAAGATGGAGGTCACATCGGCAAGATCATTGAGTAACATTGAAATGCATAATTTTTCTCCACAAATTATAAGAATGATTTAAAATCAATCATCATTTTCTTACAAAAAATAAAAATGTGTGGGACACAGCAGGCAAGGGGTTAACGAAGAAGCCATGCCAGCTTTTTTCTGCTGATCGAAAAGGAACCCAGTAGTCTTTCATAAATTGGTGAAAAGTTCATCGATAAAATAAAGGAGATCAAATTCCAAAGCAAATAAAAATGATGTAAGCTTTCAAATAATATGGGAAAAATTAAATATTCTGAAAATTAGAAGGTAAAAAAGAAGCAAATCTTAAATAATATACATGATTTAAAAAAAAAACTATCTGATCATAATCGAGGCATTTAAGGGATCTGTCTGAAAAGTAACGAGACTGGTGTCAGAAACAATTTATTTCAAATCCAAACAACGAACTACATGGTTTTCTCTTCAGTGTAATTCTCTCCAGTCTAATGCACTTTCCCATCTTTCCCTGCCACGCTTCTATGCACTATTGGAAGATTTCTTCTTTCATGGCCCTCAGCCCCGTTGTTATAGCCTTCTTGATCAACTCTTAGCCTTCAATCGGTTTCCCCTTGATGCTCCCCTTGAGCTTGAGGAAAAGAAAAGAAAAAGTCACATGGAGCAAGATCAGGTGAATAGGGAGGTTGTTCCAGTACCGCGATGTTCGACCAGGACCTTCCGAATCCTCAGGGTGTTGAGATCGGGTGCTTGCCGTGGTGAAGCAGCCAGGATTTGCCCTGCCACAACACTCGTCTCTTCTCGCGCAATGAGCGAAGCAAACGCCTCAGATTACAGTCATATATCCCAAAGATATCATGTTAGATGATAGGAAAATCCGCTTATCTCTCTTTTGCCTATAGACCACACAGCACAACCAGTTCTGTTTTTTCAGACCGACCCCGTATATATTAGAAAAAAGAAAGAAATTCTGGAAATAAGTAAATTTAAAAGCATTTTATACGGATGAGTCGATTAAATGCTATTTGGTGCGAATAAAAAAGAGTAAATTATGATAAATTATAATAATTATAGCAAATTAAAATAATTATATTAAATTTTTAAAATTATAATAAATTATAATAAATGATAATTTATTATAATAAATTGTAATAAATTATAATAAATAAAAAAAAAAAAGGAAGAAGAAGGGTTATTGGCAAAAATGAAGACTGCCAAGAGATCTACTTACCTCGCACTTAAGAGGGTATTTAAAATCCTTTGGTAAATACTCCAGCGATTGGCATCTGGTGTGATTGGACCTTAATGTAAGTGACTTCCGGAAATTCGAAAATGGTGTGGCGTTTCGAGAAGGTTCGACTCAGATGGCAGAAGTAAATGACAATGGTCGGCTCTAGGGTCGGAAAGAAAAGAAAAGAAAAGGAAGAAAATGAGAGATAATGTTAATAATGACTGGCTCTGTTCTCCACTTAAGAAATCCTCTATGCTGTGTCAAATCATGATCCAGTCAAAAAAAAAAAAAAAAAAAAAAACACCACCACCACAAACCACCACCACCACCACCACCACCACCACCAACAACAACAACAACAATAATAATAATAATAATAATAATAATAATAATAATAATAATAAAGTAAACCATAATACATTTACGGCTGCAACAAATAGCCTAAAAAATGAAAGGGAAAGCAAATAAAAGGGTCCAAATCCAGGGACGATTTCAAGATAAGCATCTTCATGGTCAATACTCTCCCCGTACCCAAAAAGCTGATATAGGCAAACACCGTACCCATCAGTGGTTATATACTGCAGGGTTAAAAGCTGAAACCGAACGTTTTATTCTTGTTTGCACAGGACCAATGATTACTAACCAGAAATGTCCAAGCAGACAAACAGGGTTACCGGGAGGCGATTTCAACTTTTGTGTTGGGGGTGAGCAACTGAGCAGAAAATGGTTGATGAATGAAAATTTTTGAATTCGAAATAGGATTTTGAGTATTAAAAAGATATTTCAAAATATGCTTGATAAAATCCCAAAAAAGAATTAACATCTGATCTGGTGCGTCGGTTCTGTCACTATCCTACCGCTGTAAATTAGCTTCCTGGTAACTTTTCTAGAAATACATTCATGGTAATTGAGATTTGATTATAGTGGTGAAGGTTTCATGCAGGACCATTCATACTTTTGAAGGGCCGAATACAGAGACCTGGTGCACTACGTGACACAAGGTCCCCAAACGACCCTCCGCAGGTTTTGAATTCAGAGTTGTCCTTCTCTTAGATCAGTTGCCATCCAATGCAGACTGTCCTGCTATTTACCCATAGCTGGGTGGAGAAGAGGATTCACAATTTTCCCAAGGGTATTAGCACATAAGTGAATGTAATGGATTCGACTGGAATTCGAACTCGTTTCTCCGATTCCTCAATCCAAGCCGCTATCCATTACCTCTCCTTAAAACAATAACAGAAAATACAATCATAAACTAAACTTCCTAATTTATAACCTAATACTCGGCTTCAGTCACTTTCCCACCGCCGTAACGTTGCCTCTCTCTGCCTTATTTATAAATACGTTCACGGTAATTGTTCAGATAAGCTCTTCATTATAGTACCGAGACTGAATGAATTAAAGCGCAATAGTAGACTGACGCTGAGATCGTATCAATTTACAATTGAGCTGGCTAGATGTAGCCATAACTTCTATTTTAGCACATTCTTATCCCGCACTTCTTATTTGTGGAATTCCCTCCTGGCTCCATGTTTTCCAGCCAACTTTTATTTTCAAAAATTTAAATGCAATGTCAGTCGGTACATACTGTCCTCCTGATTACTCTTCTTTTATTCTCGCTCTGTTTTCTAATTCTTCGTCAGCGCGTAGCCCCTTATGTCTTAGTGGCTTTTCTGCCTTGCTTGGGGTGAAATCGATTATTAATAACTAACAGAGTTCGGCCGCTCGCTATCATTTTGCAAAGTAAGATATATTCACTACTTGAAATCTTTGAAACAAAAGTTTTAAATGAACATTTCATTCCTAAATTGGTTGTAAGCATGAAGGAAAGCATTTGTATTTATTCAGATTGCTAAACATTAGAATTTTAGCCATTTTTATACAAATGAAACATGATGAAACTGAATAACATTTAACAGGTTTTGACAGAAATAAAATACAGATATTTGTATGAATGAAAAACATAAATGGTGAAAAAAAAAAACTGAAATCAAAATGAATTATAGAAAACAGACGCCAAAAAAAAAAGAAAAAAAAAAGTTTTCCTTTGAAGTAAGACCAGTGGAAATTAATATCAAAAAGAAAAAAAAATGATATTAGGCATTAAACAGTGTAACCCGGATATAAGAGAGATTTTCTCTGGTCAAAAATAAGAGCCATACTTACCAAAACATAATAGACCAAAGCCGGATATAAGAGAAACCCGGATATAAGAGACTTATTCTCCGGTCCCGACAACTCTCTTATATCCGGGTTACACTGTAATTGTGAATGGATTTCTAATTAAAAATTAAAAAAAGAGGTCAATCATTTAAGAAGATATTTTTAAGCAGTGTATGCAAATTTATCATTAGTTTAGGTGTGTTAAGACTTTTTAAAAATAAATAAATTAAGAAAAGGAAGCATTTTTATATTTTCTTTCGTGGGGGGATGCATTGGTGTATGTAATATTATCTGCATTTTTTTACTTGTATTACTTACTCAAAAAAATCTAATTTGGTAGAATGTGGTTTGAAGAATTTCCACAATGTAACTTCTATAAAAAAGAAGCTAATTATGGATGCTAGATATATAAACTGATAAATGTTTACCTTAGAAAAAAATAACTTGGTAAGTTTTTTAGAAAAAGTTGTTTTTCTATGGTGTTAATGCCACTGTTTAAATGCAAGGTCAATCGGTATCTACTGTCCTCCTGATTACTCTTCTTTTATTCTCTCTCTTTAGTAATGTTTCTGTTTTCTAATTCTTCGTCAACGAGTAGCCCCTTGTGTCTTAGTGGCTTTTCTGCCTTGCTTGGGGGGTGAAATCGATTATTAATAACTAACAGAGTTCTCTTGCTATTACTTTGCAAAGTAAGATATATTCACTACTTGAAATCTTTGAAAGAAAAATTTTAAATGGACATTTCATTTATAAATTGGTTGGAAACATGAAAAAAAAAATGTATTTATTCAGAGAGCTAAACATTAGAATTTTAGCCATTTTTAAACAAATGAAACATGGTGAAACTGAATAATATATAACAAGTGTTGACAGAAATAATATACAGGTATTTGCAAGAATGAAAAACAATGGTGAAAAAAATTGAAATCAAAATGAATTATAGAAAACACTCGCCAAAAAAAGAAAAAAAAAAGTTTTCCTTTGAAGTAAGACCAGTGGAAATTAATATCAAAAAGGAAAAATAAAGATAGACATTAAACTGGTAATTGTGAATGGATTTCTAATTAAAATTAAAAGAAGAAGACAATCATTTAAGAATATATTTTTAAGCAGTGTATGCAAATTTGTCATTAACTTATTTGTGTTAACACTTTTTAAAAATAAATAAATTGAAAAGGAAGCATTTTTATATTTTCTTTTAGGCGGGGACGTTTGTGTATGAAATATCGTCTGCTTTTTTTTACTTGTTTTACAAACTAAAATAAAATCCATTTTGGTAGAATGCAGTTTGACGAACTTCCACAATGTAACTTCTGTAAAAAAGCAGCTAACTATGAATGCTAGATATATAAACTAATAAATGTTTTTACCTTAGAAAAAATAACCTGGTAATTTTTCTAGGAAAACTTAGTTGTTTTTCTGTGGATTAATATTTACTATTTATGAAATGTTGAAGTTACTGTGGACGTTCAATATATTTGTTCAAAGAATAAGACTTGTAAAGGAAGAAGAAATTAATTAGTCGGGTGTGAGGGCAGGCTTTTTATAGATAAAGGAAGTTTTACAAATTATAAATTCCAACTTTTCGAACACCTTTTCTGCACTACATAAGACAATATTCCTATTTTTTATATGAAAATCAAAAACAATAAAAGAACGGTTAATTACTGAAATATTTTTTTAAAAATCAATATGCAAATTAGTTAAACCCGAAAAATGATATTGCCTGGAAGTCGATAATATATAATATAGATATTGAGCGACTAGTGTCTAAAACCCTTCTTAGTGTGTACCTTACGGTGTTTACTCATTACCCCACGAGAATGAGGTGTGGTACAAGGTCGGATTAATGTGGGGACCCGAGCGCGTACATTTGAAATTACTCTTTTTGAGTAATTTCACGTCTCCTTATCTTTCCGTTGCGTATCTGTCCTTGAACAGAGTGGGCTCAGGGTCAGCACATTAGCCAATCACAATGGCGTGAGCTCTATTTAAATTGTTTACGGGGGATTTTTTCTTTCTTTTGTTTTTAAAGTTGTGCGGATACCCTAACATTGCATACTCGGAAGGTAATTATATGTTTCCTGTTTTTTTCTTTTTTTTTCTTTTTATAATAATAATAATAATAATAATAATAATAATAATAATAATAATAATAATAATAATAATAATTTCAGCGTTAAGGCTGAAGGCAATTCCAGTTGAATCGACCATTAATGTGAACAATCAAGTTGAAAGCATATGTCTTTTACTAGATGTTGCAGCCGGCAAAATACATTTTATAAATTGTTTGAGAAACTAAGTAAATGTAAAGACGACGCGATAAAAATCCATAGAATTTATCTGCTATTATTGGTGTTCTGGGAATTATTTCAAAGGAAGCAAACAAATATTTGGAATAATATGTGAATTGTAAAAAGTCAAAGTCGTTCGTACTTGTCATATCTTACGCAGATATCTCTCCAGGCAATGAACACATTTGCTTATTCTTTTTACTCCCTGATTGCATAACACCTCGTTTGTTTTACATCTGTTGATACAGAAAAATATTTTTGTCGCATGAAATCTTTGGTTTAGACTTGGGGGCAAGTGGTACAACACAAAGGCGAAATGCAAGAACAACATTGTAGATGATAATAATAATAATAATAAGAAGAAGAAGAAGAAGAAGACGAAGACAAAATAAGTAAATGTAAGTATCTTAAAGTATGTGTCACATGAAAACTACTTTTATGCGAACAAAATTACCTGTCTATATTTCTGAGATGAAGTATTATGTACACAATTTACAGTTGCTATATTTATATTTTGTAGACACATGGCACAGTGGATAAAAGGCGTTGGGTAGATCCAGTGACAGGACACAAAGAGTTGTGAGTTCAATACCTGGTTAAGGCAGTGGAGAAGTTTGAGAGGGAAATTAACAGGAGATAACTGATAACTGACATCCATTAGACATGGCACGTGAAACTAGAACAATCAATCCGAGCGAGCGAAATAAAGGGTTCAGTTCGATATTCCAAACACCTGAAGAAGACCGGAGCGTACAACTGCCGAAACGTTGTGATAAATATGGGAACAATAATGAGAACAATAGTCGGAATAATATAAATAGTGAACAAAATTTCAACGTTCATTGGAATCAAGAAACTTAGAGCACATGGGCATGAAAGATATCCCTGGTTGATCCTGTTCACAAGAGATTCAAAACATTACACAGAATGGAACAGCTCCTATACTTAGGTTTGGTTTGTTTTGTTTTAAGGCATACAAAACCTCATTGGCTTATTTAATGCCAACAAGATTTTTATTGCAAGTATTTTTTTTCAAAAATGTATTCCTGGTAATAAATTTTTTATAAAGTATTTCTGGTATTAAAAACTATTTTTATACTTTCATAGTGTTTCATACTTTCATAGTATTTTGACCCCAGTTTGGTGGTTAAATATTTACCCATAGTTGGGACCCTAACAGGGGCTACCACCCCGGGTCATGGTGGATCTGGGAACACCAGCAATTAAGACGTGGTTCCACGCTCCTCACAACCTCCTGATCAGAGGCCTTGCTGCCGGACGTAGTTTATCGTCATACCCAGGACAGAGAGTATTATTTTAATATAAAGAAAATTATACAATGTACTGGTTAAGCAGCATATAGCAAGAGAATTTGTGCAGACTTCCCTTACTCTAGGTTTCGTGTAATGACCTGGAGAGAGATTACATTTAAAAAAAACAAAAACAAAGGCAGTTGATAAAATTAATAATATTAATAATAATAATAATAATAATAATACAATCGAATTTGAAGCATACCTCACAATCCCCTCCCAAAAAAAAACCCAAAACAATAACCCTCTCCTTCAAATAGCAAAAATCCACTCCATCAACAAATGAGCTGAACTCTTCAAGAAACAGATTAATATACCTGAAATCCTACTAGCAAAAAAATCGAAGCGAATACTATCTACGCCGAACGAGTAAAGCAGAAAGCAAAACAACTTGGCTAAATGAAATTATATATATATATATATATATATATATATATATATATATATGAAAAACTAGGTAATCCGTATGGGTAGACCCAAGGAAATTAAAATCCAGAGAGCTCAATGTAAATCCAGAGCAAATAATTTAAATAAAAACAGACCACTTTAAGATCCCATGTAATAAATTATTTCACCACAGCCCTTTTAAAAGGACTGCGGATCATCAGACTTTATTTCCAAACAAAAAACGAATTACATTATTTTACATATGTTTAATACGGCCCGTCAAAAATGTGTAAATTTTCTTTTCATTTTATTTACTTTATTAACATTTTTTATAGTCATGTATATTGGGTTGGGATAGGAGTAATTCTTTCGGGAGATATTTGAAGAAGAACGTTAGAGAATGAAACGCATTGGATGAGAACCTTTTGTCATTATATATATATATATATATATATATATATATATATATATATATATATATATACACACACACACATACACATATATATATATTCGATTCTCCCGTCGGATTCTACGTAAGTGGGTCAAGCAGATCAGTTCCCAGGAAACTGACAGCCCCACAACAACACATGAGATTTGATTATAGTGGTGAAGGTTTCGTGCAGGACCATCCACACTTTTTGAAGGGCCGAACACAGAGACCTGGTACAAGGTCCCAAGATTTTGAATTCAGAGTTGTCCTTCGCCTACACCAGTTGCCATCCAAAGCTATTTACCCATATTTACTGCAAGGAGAAGACGAAGATTCATACCTTTCCCAAGGGTTTTAGCACGTAAGTGAATGCAATGGATTCGACTGGAATTCGAACTCGGCTCTCCGATTCCTCAATCCAAGCCGATATCCATTACTCGACCGTGCCTCCTCGTATTATATATATACGTAGAATCCGACGGAAGAGTCGAATATATATATATATATATATATATATATATATATATATATATATATATATATATATATATATATATATATATATATATATATATATATATATATATATATATATATATAACACTGGAACGACAAGGCGTTGCATGGACAATACCTAAAAAAGAACGAAAGAACCAGATGTGGACCAACAGAAAACATATTAGTGGCTGAGGAGAACCGGGTTGAATGTTGAAACAGAAGTCTTAATTATTGCAACCCAGGACCAAAGCCTCGCAACAAGATCCTCTTACTGTAAAATAATCAAGGATGGAACTAACCCGAAGGCAGGATCTACGTAAAACAAAATATGATTAAACTGTCAACCATATTATCTCAGGATGTCCGGAACTGGCAAAAAATGAATATACCCTCAGACATGGTACCGACGTATGTGCACTGGAAGATATGCAAGAAGTACAAAATCGAAACCACTGAGGGATAGTATGAGCACCAACCAGGCACAGTAATCTAAAATAATGATGTAACTATCCTTTGGGAGACGACAATTCAAACTGACAGGGAAATAAAAGCCAACAGACCTGATATCATAAAAAGACAAGAAATTCAGGAAGTGTATGTTTATTGACATAGCAGTACCATCTGAGAGAAACACCTCCATGAAAATTATCGATAAATTGTCCAAATTCAAGGACTTGGAGATCGACATTAACAGGATGTGGGGAATGAAGACTGAGACTCTACCAATAGTAATCGGAGCTGTGGGCCCTGTGAGAAAAAGAATGGACAATTTTATTAAGAGTGTCCCAAATAACATCAACATACCAGTTGCCCAGAAGATCCCCCTACTAGGAACATCCAATATACTAAGAAAACTGCTATAAGTTAAATGACAATTCTCCTATAGGGCCTAAGGACCATAGTTTGAACCCGGCTCTACAGGATACAAAACAAGAAACATACATAAATAATAATAATAATAATAATAATAATAATAACAAAAAAGTGCCTCCTTATTGATATGGCAGTCCCTGCTGATTGCAATGTATCTTTGAAGATATTCAAAAATCTGTCAAAATACAAGGACCTTGAAATAGAAATCTCGAAAATGTGGCATATAGGAACATCAACAATCCCTGTTGTAGTTGGAGCCCTAGGATTGGTTGGAAAAGATTCCAATAGAATAATTGAAGGGATTCCTGGAAGTCTATGCCTCAAGGAGATACAAAAAATTGTTCTGACAAGTACAGCCCACACTTTACGAAGGGCTTTATCTATGTAATATTTTCTTTTTGTCAGTGGAAAGTGTCATGATGCCATTTCTAACCTTAGGTCCCTGTGCGGGACCCGGAAAGAAATGTGTAAACGCCAGAAATCAAAGAAAATAATAATATTAATAATAATAGTACACTTAGAGGAAAACGCGGTTTAAGAAAGGGAAAAGATAAGAAGAAAGTGATAATGCCCAGCAATATTTCGACAGTATGTCTGTTTTCAAGTATAAAAATATCTTAGCTTTTCGTAAGAAAAAATGGTTGTGTTGGTAATAAACGCATCGAAACGAATAAAACACAGTCGGTGTCAATGGCGTTCAACTGAAACATGAATAATATCATTATGATCTTGTCCATCTTGGAATTTTCCGTTAGTTGATTAGTTACTAAGAGGAATCAATCAAATAGAGTATTATAAATCTTATGGAAATCTCCTGTCAGTCTGTTCATTCCCCTCCCCTCGGGGCGGGAAGTTAGTAGCTTGCATCCGTAAATATCCTCATGCATTTTAAGGGTCGATAGATTATGAATATTGAATTCTAGAGAATGTGAGAAAAAATATTAAGGAGAAAGAATAATATAAGAAGACGATTTAAAAAGACAGAAGATAACATTGCATTTAAATCTCTGAAGATCAAAGATGTCTGGAAAGCAATTCGGCGGGAGAGAATTCCACAAGCGTGAAGTGAGAGAGAAGAAAATGTTAGCATGGAACTTACGGTTTAATGTCGCCATTTCAACTGTAAATGGTGAGACCTCACCGCCAATCTAGTACTACATTTAAATTAAAAAATTACAAACAAATATATGGAACGAATTTCTGGTAGCCCTAAATCATACTCATGAGTACTTTTCACATCTTTTGTAGAATGATCTCTATGCAATGACAACGAATTCATATTTTCTTTCTGTGTGCTTTCATGGTAACCTATCGGTTTCCATCTTGTATTTAAGCTTCCGGCGCAATGTCAAGCAGTACAGCATGCCGTTTCCAAATTTCTGGCGGAGTGAATTGCTGGAGTGAAATCGATTAATAATAATAATAATAATAATAATAATAATAATAATAATAATAATAATAATAATATCTTTCGTGTAAATAATATTAATATGCAGTTAAACGAGGTGAACTGGGGTTAAATCTAAGCCTAGGGCAGTGAGGTTTGAGGATAAAATTCGCACATGAGAAGCCTCAGCTTTGCATATTAGAAATACGAGAATTTTTGTTTTGTAAAGTATGTCTTATATGTTGTCAAAAAGGGCAATCGTGTTTGTCAAGTTATCTTCTCTGTGTTTCACAAATTGGCAATGTAGCAATGGAGAAGGGGGGGTCTCTTTTCCATATTTCTTAAGCTACATTCCTTAGTTCAACTGATTCAGACATTCAAAGCTATGACCCACCATGTCATGTGAACTGAGTCAATTCATCTTCATTTACTTCGTATTCCATTTGTAAGGAAGAAATTTCACTCAGACAATTTCATCCGCAGAACTGTTACGTTGTAGTGAAGACTCCAGAAAGGATGTTTCCCCGATTTTCTATAATATTAATCTCTTCTACTCTAACGTAAGCTATTATCTATCATACCTATCTTGGTAACGTGTACCTGTTACTCCTTCCTTGTATGTCCTTACAACAACTCTACCTTGTGTGGTTCTTGGGCTTTAAATTGGATGAACGATAATATTAAAAGAAAATTCTCTTCCGTTATATTTCTTTCTTTTGTAGTTTTAATTTGGTTAATGGCAGGAGTGTCCCCAGTAATATTTGGCGATGATGCATCAAATGGGGCCGACCAATGTCGTTCGTTACGATCATTCTTTTGACAATACCGGTTATAATAATAATAATAAAAAATATAGCGAGTTATGGAATACAGTTAGCATACAGATGGCCTCAACTTCGCATATAAGACGCATGGTAATTTTGAAAGCTATTCTCTGAAGAGAGAAAAGTGCATATTATTCGCATATAAGACGCATGGTAATTTTGAAAGCTATTCTCTGAAGAGAGAAAAATGCATATTATACGCCGTCAAATACCGTACATGAGATTTGAGAAGATTTAGTGTTATTTTAGCGACAAAAAACAGACATGTTTTAGGAAGAGGCAAACGTATTAAATACTACTACTACTATTACTATTGCTACTACTAGTTGCACTATAATACAACTACTACTAATAAGAACAAGACATGTTGTAGGAAGAGGCAAACGTGTTAAATACTACTACTACTACTACTACTAGTTCTACTACTACTACTACTACTACTACTACTACTAATAATAATAATAATAAGAAATGAAGGTACTTTCTTATTGTCAAGGCAGCTTATGCAGATCGCAATGTATCATTGACGATGTTAAGAAAACTATCAAAATACTTGAAGTGAAAATCAAAACGTATCACATGGGGACAGCAATAAAAACCAGTTGTGGTTGGAAACCCTCGGATTGATTGGTGAAGGTTTCGACAGTTGGGGCCCGGAGGGAAATGAATATGCAACAGAAACCGAAGGAAATAATTATAATTTCAGATTTCAGACTGAAGTCAAATACAGTTGAATCGAATGCGTGAAATTAAAAAAAATGAAATGGCGACAAGTTATTCATCGCACTCTGTATACACACACACACACATAACACACACACACACACAAACATACACATATGTATATATGAAAATTTTTCAGAGTTAACCTGTAGAAAAGACAATATTTATTTAATGTAAATGACAACAGGAAAACTGCATTAGTTGCCGACGCGTTTCGTCCAATGTGGACTTTTCCACAAAAAGTCCACATTGAACGAAACGCGTCGGCGACTATTCGAGTTTTCCTATTGTCATTTATATTTATAAATATGTATATATATATAAAAGTGCAAATTGAAGTAAACATTCAGAGTCGTTGCGTGCATATAGCATACTTTAAACTCTATTTTATCACACACACACACACACACACACACACATATATATATATATATATATATATATATGCTAAACATAGTTTTAATCCATGCTATATTGAATGTTAAATTGCTAAATATCAGAGATAGATACAACGTAAGTAAATATAAAAGCGAAAAACACACACATACCTATATATATATATATATATATATATATATATATATATATATATATATATGTATAATCAATTTATGAAAAAGTTTTTTCAGGTCTACTTCGGAGTTTCGTGGCTATATTAGCATAACGTCGGAATAGAGTTAATCTGCTGTCATTTCTCGATTTTCTCATGATTTTCTTATGTGTGTGTTGTTTATTTCCTTTTGGTTTGATCAGTGTTGATTTATGTCTGATTTCTCTTTCTCTTCCTTCCTTCCTTCCTTCCTGTCTGCCTGCGTTCCTTCCTTCCTTCCTTCCTCCCTTCCCTCCTTCCTTCCTTCCCTTCGTTCGTTCGTTCCTTCCTTCCTTCCTTCCTTCCCTTGCTTCCTTTCCTTCCTTCCTTCCTTCCTGTCTGCCTGCGTTCCTTCCTTCCTTCCTCCCTTCCCTCCTTCCTTCCTTCCCTTCCTTCCTTCCTTCCTTCCTGTCTGCCTGCGTTCCTTCCTTCCTTCCTCCCTTCCCTCCTTCCTTCCTTCCGTTCGTTCGTTCGTTCGTTCCTTCCCTTGCTTCCTTCCCTTCCTTCCTTCCTTCCTTCCTGTCTGCCTGCGTTCCTTCCTTCCTTCCTTCCTGTCTGCGTTCCTTCCTGTCTGCCTGCGTTCCTTCCTTCCTTCCTTTCGTCCTTTCGTTCGTTCGTTCGTTCGTTCGTTCCTTCCTTCCTTTCTTCCTTCCTCCCTTCCCTCCTTCCTTCCTTCCCTTCGTTCGTTCGTTCGTTCGTTCGTTCGTTCCCTTGCTTCCTTCCCTTCCTTCCTTCCTTCCTTCCTTCCAGTCTGCGTTCCTTCCTTCCTTCCTGTCTGCCTTCCTTCATTCCTTCCTTCCTTCCTTCCTTCCTTCCTTCCTACCTTTTTCCCTTCCTTACTTCCTTCCTTCCTTCCTTTGTTTGTTTAATTTTACTCTTGTTTTTTAACTCTTTTAAATATATATATTTTTTATTCTTTCCTCACCTTCTTCGTTGATCTCTGGTTTATTGTTGACCGTTTAATTTAGGTTATGGTTGGAAATTTTGTGTGTATGTATGTTCGTGTAGGAGTAATTTTTAGCGATCGCCTATGTATGTGCATGCACGTGAATGTTTATGTGTTCGTGTATGTATGTATGTCTATGTTTGCGTTTGTGTGTGTGCGTGTTAAGGTTAACAGTATTGTGCATTTAATTGTGATCGTATTTGAATGTGTATTTGTGTTAACTGTATATGAATTCTTTTAGTAGGTTGTATTATTCATCTTTTCCTAATGTTCTACCTTTATTTAGTGTTTGATACTTGTGTTTAGTTGTGCGAAAGAACTGTTTTTGTTGGTGATTTTGTTAAACAAATTAAACCAATCAATTATTTCTTTTTTGTGTCGGTATGTGTTTATGCACGTGTCTATGTATGCACACACACACACAAAAACGTACGCACCCACCCTCCCACGCGCACGTGTATGCTTGCGTTTTTGTATGAGCTTCTAATGACTATAACATATTTTTATCATATATATATATATATATATATATATATATATATATATATATATATATATATATATAAGGTAAAATTATAAATATATGATAAAAATGTTTTCATCATGTATATATATATATATATATATATATATATATTTATATATATATATATTTATATATATATATGATAAAAACATAATTTTAAGATATGCTATATTTATATATTTATAGTCCTCAGGGAGAGAGCGTGTGTTAACATGGAGTGACGACAGTCTTTTCCATACTTCAATCTTCATTCTTTGAAGATCGCGTTCTATCATGACACGGACGCAGTGTTGGCTTCAGTGCCCATATATATATATATATATATATATATATATATATATATATACTGTATAATATATATATATATATATATATATATATATATATATATATATATGTATATATGTATATATGTATATATGTATATATGTATATATGTATGTCTGTAGGGTATGTTTACGTAAGTACACTACAGTTAAAAAGTTTGAAGCCACCTCCAGAATTAGCATGTAATGAACTTAGCGGAACAGGGAAATTCTTGTAAAATCGCACTTAGAATCATTGAAAAAGAATGAAATCAGTTATGAATACCTATACTTTGAGAAACATTTTGCGACAAATTCCAAAAATTTGTGCTGCAGTAATTAAGGCTAAAGGAGGATATATTGACGAGAGCAATATTTAATCATAAAATACATTTTTTTCTTTTTGCCATAATAAAATTTCTAATAAAAACCATGTCTCACATTTCTTAAAACGATATGTAATTATTTTCTCTTCTTTAAAGTACAAACAACTACTTTTGGGGCCAATTTAAAAAAAATTACTAGGGATTCACTCAAAATTTTGAACTTTATCGTATATATATATATATATATATATATATATATATATATATATATATATATGATACAGTTCAAAAATTTTTATATATATATATATATATGTATGATACAATTCAAAAATGATTATATATATATATATATATATATATATGGTATAAATAAAATGAGAATTGGAAAAATATCTTAGATTTTGCCGACGCGTTTCGTCTTCGGACTTTTTCAAGGCAAAAAATGAAATCGAAATGTTCTTGTTGCTATAGTTACATTAAAAAAAAAAATCCAAATTTAAAAAGATAGACGCTTCTGTCTAACCCTTTTTTTCTGGTTAATGTAAATTACATATATAGTAAGAGATTTTTTTTTCCATGTCAACAATATATTTAAATTCCCAGATCAATTCTGTGGACAAGACAGATCTTTTTTCCAATTGTCATTTTATTTATACCAATCTGTCTTGTCCACAGAATTGATCTGGGAATTTAACTATATATATATATATATATATATATATATATATATATATAAGCAGTTAATAGAATTTACTCTGCCATTATGTTCTTATTACACAAGTCAGTTTAGTGGATACACATATATGAGTAGATATTCCTATGGCAGAATTATAAAATACGCCTATTTTAAAAGTGGATTCTAGGGATAAGAGAATACAGTTTCGATCCCTCCCGAGGGGTATATTCTATTTAATAATATATGTGCACACACAAGCACACATAGTCACACAGCCATACCCATGAACATCAAATGTGTGCCAAGCAGACAGAAGCAGAGAGATTGTTCATTCTCTGCAGATCGATATAGAAAAAAAAGCTTTGTGCAAACGAAGGAGTAGAATTTGAAAGAAGCATTTCCATAAGATAACATGCAAAGAATTCCTAAACAAAAGTCAATTATTTCCAATTCTAGAGACCTTTGATTTCGCCACTCTTTGATGGAAGGCACCATTCTTTGTATAATTTAAAATACCTTTCCGCGAGCACAAAATTCTACGCTTTTCACCTTGTCCACAGTGATAAATGCTTCACGTCCGATGCTATGAGACCCAAACCAACAGCCATCCGCTTTTTCTTTTACCGTTTTTCGATCGCGTCGTTGCAATTTCTTGCCAACACTGGATTCGTTCGAAGCACACCAGCACCCTTGGCTGCGGCTGACATCGCATCTCAGCCGAAGTCGATGTCTATTGCATCGTGGAAGCAAAACCATTTCAAATAGCCGCTTTGAACTTTTTGCCCTTTGTTCTTGCATTGCTGACGCACTAACAATGCACTTTCTTCGATCGCAATCTCTTCCGTTTTTTTTTTCTTCTTCGTATGAAGATTTTGTGACTGAGTCCAATACCATTTTCACGGCTTCTCCGCTTTCCATTCATTGAATCGATCTGCATTTGAGTGTTTCTATTACTTTGCAGTTCTTCAATTTCCTTCCGACCTTCCTTCTGTTTTTGACTTTTCTTTCCATTCATCCTAGCCTATCGTTCGATGAGCATCTGCGCGCACGAACACGAGGCACTAGCATTGACTAGTTTTTGTTTTTCATTTATCTATTTACTTTTCTTATTTGTCCTTTTATTGATAGACATTTGCATCTCTCAAGCTCCCCAGTGGATTCATTTGAATATTTTCATCAGTCATGTAAAAAAAAACTAGCAGTATAACCCGTCTTCGCCCGGGTGTTTCATTATTAGGAATTTTTGCTGTTCAGTTGGTGCAGTTTAAGTTTAAAGTCAGCCCACCCGAAAATCAATTAGTAACAACATTTGGGTGCAACTGAGGAACATCTCCCAAATGGGTGTGGGGGTTTAACATATTGAATGTGGGGGAGCCTGAAAAGGCTCTTTTGTGTTCTCAATTTTTCAAGGAAGGAATCTCTTCAATGGACCGCCATATTAATAAATATACGATAATTTTTATTTATAATATAACTTTTTTTTATAATTCTAATAATCTTTTGCGTTAGATTTCAACTCTCTAAATTGATTGTACGCTGTTTTTTACAGACAGTAAATTTTGCCTTTGTTTTTTGCGCAAAGTGTAAAAAATCATTTTTTTAATTTTCCATCGTCAAGGTGGTAATTTGGACTCAAAACCGGCACTGAAGAATTTACTATCAAACAAAAAAAAAATTCACTATTTACATTATTCGGACTATTGTCCTCATCTTTCTCGCCATATTTATTACAACGTTTCGGTCGTTGAACGATCCAGCCTTCAAGGACACATGGCACAGTGGATAAAGGCGTTGGTTAGATCCAGTGCCAGGACCCAAAGAGTGTTAGTTCAATACCCGGTTAAGGCAGTGGAGAACTTTCAGAGGGAAATTAGCAGGAGATAACTGATATCCATCATACATGGCACGTAGAACTAGAACAGTCTACCCCAGTGAGCGAAATAAAGGGTTCAGTTCGATATTCCAACCACCTGAAGAAGGCCGGAGCGTACAACGGCGGAAACGTTGTGATAAATATGGCGACAAAGATGAAGACAATAGCCCGAATAATGTAAATAATGTACATAGTACCTCATCTCAGAAATATAGACAAAAAAATTTCCTTGAAAGCGGATGAAAACTGTAGAAACGCATAAACAACGTCCGATTACGCACAAAGACATACACATTATGTCATATATATATGAAGAATTATAGATTTAAGGTGTGCTATATTTATGGTATAAAGTGCTCAATAGCAGAGATAGAGAATATATAAATATAACAGGGAATATTGGAGTCAACACTCAGAGGCGACAGGCTGTTTGATACTAGACGCATTCGTCAGGCCGCCTGACTATTGCGCCTAGCATGAAAAAGCCTGTCGCCTGTGAGTGTTGACTTCAATGTTCACTTATATATATATATATATGTATATATATATATTTACAAATTCATGAATTATTCATACATAAAACAAATACAAAGGTTAATGATTTAAATGGCGAGAAATCCATCTTCGCGAGCAATTCAAATAATATACAATATAATTGTTTTATGTATGAATAATTCATGAATTTGTAAATTAATTGCACCTTTATTGAAATTAAATATATATATATATATATATATATATATATATATATATATATATATATGTAATGAAAAACAAATCACTTTAATGTACCATTACGATAATTTATTTCACCTAAATCCTTTTTAAGGATTCAGGATCATCAGGTAAATCTTCCAACAACGAAATGAGAAAAAAAATGGGATTAGAAATTGGTGGGTAGTGTAACCAAGTTCCTTATAACTTAATTATATATATATATATATATATATATATATATATATAAAGAAATAATATAATAAGGGAAACTTATCTTAACCATCATATTTCGACCTTTGAGGGAATTTATCAAAGGAAATGAAAGAATAACATTTTGTATCAAGCTTTTTTATAAAAGAGCAAAGATGGGCAGTAAAAACCATTGTTAGATTCGATGTGCTAGGCCACAAAGCCCGCCAGCGGTCTAGTAAACTTGAATACTACCTTTAAACGTAAGTTTTCCCTGGCTCTCGAAATATGCCTATTTACTCAGTTACGTATCCAAACGTAAACAAAGTAATTTCTAAAGAAGTGATGGATTTTTATTTATCAATCCGCCAGATTTTATTACTTATAAGTTACTTTTAGTGTATATCCATATTTGAGTAGACACCATATTTAATAAACAGCATATTTACTTAGTTTGGTTAAAATCTGCCGTCTAAATAAATACAAATCTGTCACTTCTTGAGGCAAATAATAGATCACGCATAATTATTCGGTCAGTTAAAGTTTTGCGATAATAAAATCAGCATAATATGCAAATTTCTAAATAGGAATTGTTCCATCTTCTTAACCTGGGTGTAAGCTGCGTTGGGAAGTCCTTTATCTGAAAATTATCTCGCATTTATATCCTGAAATCTCTTCTGAAACATATGAAGGTTGTGACTTTGAAGGTGGAAGATGACTTAACGAGAGATGGCCAGCATGCTGAGAATTCCCAGTGTTCAAACTACCCAAAAGACGATTGCTACTCCTGGAAGTGCAAAGAAAACCAGAAGAACATTAGACAAGAGAGATGAAAGACAGTTTGAGAGAATCTCTTTGAACATTTCGAAATTTAAAACCAGACAAAAGAATAATGAATACAATCTTAATAATGACATTTCAGTGAATACAGTACCCCAGCAAACAAAACGCGTGTAGAGCAACAGAAAAAAAATCACCCCCCCCCCCAAATCGAAATAGAAGATGGTAGTGGTGAAAAGAATAACTAACGTGGAATACTGGCAAGGGCTAAACAAACAATTTTTAGTGAAGACTGCAGTGAAATATAGATACATTCTAAAGCAAGAAAAAATGCAAGAAAAGCAGTTCGAGAAAGAAACAATGCAATAGATACCACAAAGATGGTACCATATGGTACCAGAGTATGGGATTGCATCAAAAGCGATGGTAGAAGAAAATTGATCAAACCTGATGGAAACCTTAAACAGTGAAATCTATATTGGTTTACTACGGTCAAAAGCTGTTCCGGTCTACCAAGATGAAGAATTTTTTAAACATGACAAATCACGTGTAGCAAAAATCTTTCGGGTGGATGAAGTTGTTCAACGTTTGAAAGACTGACCAGTACAATGTCCTTAACTCAGTATAATTTAACTATGGTGGCGGAAACTGAAGAAACAATTGCTCTAATCTCTTGAAACAAACTTATCCAATAAATATCTCGGATTGAAATCAAAGCTTCCAAAGAAACTACCACAATAAAAAACGGGAGTAATGCATACAATATTTTCATTTTAGATACCAATTAAAATGGAAAAGAGCTTAAAAATGTATTTAAAAAATGTTTTTGTGATGTCAACGAATATTCGTTGTCACTTTTGCAATATCAACGATTACTCGTTGTCATTTTCGTAATGTTCGTTGTAGTAGAGACTTTGTAATCGCAGATACAACTATAATAACGCCGTTGAAAAATACTGGTGTCAGACGCCTTCGAATATCACTCGCACTAATAGTACTTGCTCGATAATAGTCGCTCGAATAGTAATCCATATAGTGATCAGTATAGAGAAGAGAATAGCGATCCGTAAATAGCAATAGATGATAGATTAGAAAAGTGCTCCGTATAGTAATAGAGGATAGGAAAGAAATGGTGATCAATTAGATGCCACGCTAATTCCCATATATACATTTCCTTTACCATCACGTGATCTACTTATTCAAAATGGGATCACCTGTATTTACTCTCTGGTGATCTGTGTTCAAACTCCAGTGTCGGAAACGTCACTTTATTATAACATTTATTTATTATAACATTTACTTATACAAAAATTAAATTCCAAGATTATTGTATAATTCAGTAACAATATATTCAGCTCCTTACGATATAAAACAAACAGAACAAGACTGACACACAATAAAATCGCCTGCCATTTCAATTATTATATTATGGCGAATGGCCATTTAGATATGAATTAGCTGTAGAATAATAATACAATAAACAACACTTACCGGCGTAAGAGTCCCAGCTAGCGTCCAGCTGGCAGACAAAAATAAAGCAGGTTGTAACTTAATACAAACCCTGCAAACTAACTGATGAATCAAGCTGGTATTTATATAGAAATACCTCCACTCAGGTACCAGCAGCCAATCACAGTCCAAACAATGGACTATCCCACTTTAGCACAATGAGATGCTCCATTGTACCATAAATAGCTCTCTTTCTCAAGGTTGAATTATTCTCCTTTCAGCTTGCTCCACAAATGAGTGTTTATCTTGACCACGTGATTGCTCGACATTAGCAATATTAAAGAAAATTCCTAGTGAGTGCGCATGTGGTTTTATCCCCACGGAAACTGTCCTTTAAAGAACTTAGTGAAATAAAACAAATAATAGTAAACCACTGGTTCCAAAACTATATTCCAGGCAGCCAAATAAAATCATTTCTTTAAGAAGCAAACCATTTTAGGATACAGAAACACACAATGAAGAAATATCAGTTTATTTTATCGTAAGCAGATGAGACACATGCATACAAGAAAAACATTATTGAATAAACTAAAATTTTCAGTATCTGTCTATATTTCTGAGATGAGGTATTATGTACACGATTTACATTATTCGGACTATTGTCCTCATGTTTGTCGCCATATTTATTACAACGTTTATGTCGTTGTACGCTCTGGCCTTCTTCAGGTGGTTGAAATGTCGAACTAAACCCTTTATTTCGCACATTGGGACAAACTGTCCTAGTTCCACGTGCCATGTTTAATGGATGTCAGTTATCAGTTATCTCCTGTTAATTCCCCTCTGCATGTTCTCCACTGCCTTAACCGGGTATTGAACTCACACTCTTTGCGTTCTGTCACTGGATCTAACCAACACCTTTATCCAGTGTGCCATGTGTCCTTGAGGAAGAAGGCTAGAGCGTACAACGACCGAAACGGTGTAATAAATATGGCGACAAAGATGAGGATAATAGTTCTAATGATGTAAATAGTAAACTTGTCAGTCTTCTGCAACGAATTATGTATTGAAGAGGAATTGCTGCCAACTACTCTCGGAGCTTTACAGAAGAATCGTGATGAAATCGATCATAAACGAAAATGACATGTTCATCAATAATTAAACATAGCTAAGGATCGGAAGCTCATGAAGAATTGAAATAAAGTTCATATATATATATATATATATATATATATATGTATATAATTCATTTTATATATAATTCATATATATATATAATTCATTTTTCTAACTCATTGAAGATTATCGTCGCCCTCTCTAACCTAATTTTCTGTTCTGGAGTAAAAGGTTGGCTCACAACTTTTACATACGATGTCATTTTCATGTCTCTTTCACTGTCATAGCGGAAACTCCTCTCTTACGAGCAAAATTCTTTAGTTAGATCTTTTCTAATTCATCCTTTAGGTCTAAATTGAAATACTGTCCCCTCTTTTTTTGTTAAGTTATTCACAATTCTCTTGATGGTTCTTGAATGTACTTTGAAGATGGAATCCAGAGTATTAATATCGATACCATTACTGAAGGCCTGAATGATTTTTTTCTCTCGCCATTGCTTAGTTGAGAAGACAGTGGTTCTGGCACTAAACGATTTTAATCTGTTCTCTTCTTTGCTGAGTAACTGAAAGGGTTTTTCAATGATTTATACGACAGATGGTGTCAAGATGGCTAAAAGTCTTATATGAAATCCCAGAAAAAAGAAACTCAATTAGTTTAGTGTTCTTTTTTTGTTTTTCTTTTTGTACTAAAGTTTTGGGTTATATAATTATGCTATTACACGATTTGAAGAATTTGGCTGTTTCACCCCGTCTCTCTCTCTCTCTCTCTCTCTCTATATATATATATATATATATATATATGAATAATGACAAAAGGTTCTCATCCAATGCGTTTCATTCGCTAACGTTCTTCTTCAAATATCTCCGTTCCCGAAAGAATTAATCCTATCCCAACCCAATATACATGACTATAAAAATGTTAATAAATTAAAAGAAAACTATTCAGAGCCTTATTTAAAAAATAAGTAATACTAAAATAATTTAAATATTAATTATATTAAAAAAATCAGCAACATCATTTCGTCTATTAAATAGTAAATTATGTCACTTAGCACCTTCCATAGCTTACCGAAATTTCTAAATTAACCTTATGAGTATTTTTGTGCGTCTCTTAAATTTAAATTTTTTGGAAAATAATATTTTTTACTTTTATTTTTGGAAAACAGTATTTTTACTTTTATTTAAAAATATTTGTTTCAAATGAAATCCTTACATTTGCCTTGATAAAGTCAATCATTGGACGAAACGCGTCAGCTAAGATAAGTTTTTGTCTTTATTTATATTGTCCATTTACAGATACATTGTAGTTATATCGGAATTTTACACACACACACACACACACACACACACACACACACACACACACACACACACACACACACACACACACACACACACACACACACACACACACACACACACACACACACACACACACACACACACACACACACACACACACACACACACACACACACACACACACACACACACACACACACACATATATTAATTGTGACAGACTGGAGAAATCATATAAGTTTTTCTTTTAAGTTTTCACAATTTTCTTTTTGGAAGGAAAATACTACTAAACTGTTGCGTTATATCAGCCCTCTTATATGCCAGTGAATGATGGACAATCTTCACAAAGATGACGATGAAACTTGAAGCAACGAAACTTGTTCTACAGAAGGTTGCTGAGAATACTATAAACCCATCATGTAAGCAACAAGGAAAGTTTTCAGAAATTGGTAACAGAAAGAACACTTGTACTTAACATCATGAAGAGAGAATTGAAATTCCTCGGGCACATAATGAGGAAAGAGGGCTTGGAAAATTTGATAGTCCCAGGAGAGATGGTATGCATTGAATAAATGGATGACGGGACAAGTTTTAGGAGAGATAACAAAAAGACACAATTTACTATGACCTACAAATTACAGGAAATTTTGGAGAGCCATAATCGCACATGTCCTTAATCGACACAACATATAGAAAAAAAGAAGCAGAAGCAATAGAAGAAGACGATGAAGAAGAAGATGAAGAAGAAGATAATCAAGAAGACGAAGATGATGAAGAAGAAGAGTAGAAGAAGAAGACGAAGAAGAAGAA
>OZ010598.1:37273640-37358640 GCA_963932145.1 Acanthosepion lycidas | reverse complement strand
CTTCCGTTTTTTGTATTGTTTGTAAACTCTATTCTTTCTTTCTTTCTTTCTTTTGTTTGTAAACTTTCTTTCTTTCTTTCTTTCTTTCTTTCTTTCTTTCTTTCTTTCTTTCTTTCTTTAACCTGCGCTGGAATACCTCACAGTTATTTCCCGCTTTTATTCCGCCTTCGCCTCGATCATCCTTGAAGTAACAACGACGTCATATCGTTTCTTAAGCCTTCGGTTGTTATATGAGAAAGACAAGCTACAAGTGCTGATTAAAAAGTTGTTTAACCTTTGGCGTTCGAAGTCTTATGCCCTTTATTTTTCGAGCATCTATCATTCGTGATCATTAAAATACTTTCAGTTTCACTTTTATTGTTCGATTTCAATAAAAAACAAGAATGTTCTTCGGGTTGGCATTTAATCTTAATTATACCGTTTCACAAACTTTGCATTCAAGAAATGTGTAGGTAGCTTAAATGTTTGTCTTTTATGTGTCATTTTCTTTCTGGACGTTGGCGTTCATGGTTCTCCACAACGTCCTGTCCTTTTCAGCTCTTATTAAAATGCACCGTTTTTACGATCTCTCCTAAAACCTGTTCTGCCAACTATTTACGCTAGGTAGATTATGCGATGTCTTTCCTTATCCTTCTTGCCTTCAATATATCTTGTGAGTGTCAGATTTTGTAAGCCCTCTTTCCTCATTAAGTGCCCTAAAAAGTTAAACTCTTGTTAAGTATAATTGTTCTTTTTGTTTCCATTTTCTCTAAAAAAAAATTGTTGTTCTTATGTCCAATAAAATGTATTCTAAAAATCATTCTGTAGAAAAAAAAAAACAAAAAAACATGTCTGTCTCTTCTTTTTTTTTATTTGTTTTCAACGGCTTAACAACCTTTTGTATCTCGTGTTTTCCAAATAACAGATGGACATAAATAAGGAAAATAAACTCATAGGTAAGTAATGGAATAGAAGGTTTACAACACGAAGATACACTTAGCAAGTGACCTCATGCTAACTAGCCTCAATTCTGCTTCACTCCGCTTATTTACATAAACAGACGATTCCATTCATTTATGTCCTATATGACACTATCTATCTATCTATCTATCTATCTATCTATCTATCTATCTATCTATTTATTTCAGTTTGTTCATTTTCTGTCTCAGTCTGTTAGTATCTATCTATCTATCTATCTATCTATCTATCTATCTATTTCAGTTTGTTCATTTTCTATCTCAATCTGTTCGTATCTATCTATCTATCTATCTATCTATTTATTTATCTATCTATCTATCTCAGTTTGTTCATTTTCTGTCTATCTCAGTTTGTTCGTATCTATCTATCTATCTATCTATCTATCTATCTATCTATCTATCTATCCTGTTCATTTCCATCTCTGTCTCTATCTATCGCACCCTGTTCATATCTATCTATCTATCTATCTATCTATCTATCTATCTATCTATCTATCTATCTATCTATCTATCTATCTATTTATTTCAGTTTGTTCATTTTCTGTCTCAGTCTGTTAGTATCTATCTATCTATCTATCTATCTATCTATTTATTTCAGTTTGTTCATTTTCTGTCTCAGTCTGTTAGTATCTATCTATCTATCTATCTATCTATCTATCTATTTCAGTTTGTTCATTTTCTATCTCAATCTGTTCGTATCTATCTATCTATCTATCTATCTATCTATCTATTTATTTATCTATCTATCTATCTCAGTTTGTTCATTTTCTGTCTATCTCAGTTTGTTCGTATCTATCTATCTATCTATCTATCTATCTATCTATCTATCTATCTATCTATCTATCTATCTATCCTGTTCATTTCCATCTCTGTCTCTATCTATCGCACCCTGTTCATATCTATCTATCTATCTATCTATCTATCTATCTATCTATCTATCTATCTATCTATCTATCTATTTATTTCAGTTTGTTCATTTTCTGTCTCAGTCTGTTAGTATCTATCTATCTATCTATCTATCTATCTATCTATCTATCTATCTATCTATCTATCTATCTATCTATTTATTTCAGTTTGTTCATTTTCTGTCTCAGTCTGTTAGTATCTATCTATCTATCTATCTATCTATCTATCTATCTATCTATCTATTTCAGTTTGTTCATTTTCTATCTCAATCTGTTCGTATCTATCTATCTATCTATCTATCTATCTATCTATCTATCTATCTATCTATCTATCTCAGTTTGTTCATTTTCTGTCTATCCCAGTTTGTTCGTATCTATCTATCTATCTATCTATCTATCTATCTATCTATCTATCTATCTATCTATCTATCTATCTATCTATCCTGTTCATTTCCATCTCTGTCTCTATCTATCGCACCCTGTTCATATCTATCTATCTATCTATCTATCTATCTATCTATCTATCTATCTATCTATCTATCTATCTATCTATCTATCTATCTATCTATCTCATGTTTAGAAGATAACAGAGGGAAATAAATTAGATGGACAGACTCGTAGGTAAGTAATGAAATAGAAGGTTTACTACACGACGGTACACTTAGCAATTCACCTAATGCTGACTCTCCTCAACTTCGCTTAACTCCGTTTATTTTCATAAACGCTCGATTTTATTCATTTATATCATATATGATGCAACCGTTTGCAGGTTATATTATTAGGTTGGTGCAAAAATAATGACGTAATAATGTCGTTTTTTGACGTTAAAAATACGTCAAAAAACGACATTATTACGTCATTATTTTTGCACCAAGCTAATAAAATTAGGAAATATTTTTAGATTGTGATAATTTTTATAGGGGAGTTAATAATGATTTAGTGATACTAGTCTTACAAATTAATCCAGATATGGGGAGAAAATATGTGTATCCTTCCCAATGGTATTTGCGCGTAAATGAATATAAAGAACCCAATGGGAACTAAAACTCGGCACTCCGAGTTACAATTCCGACTATCTATTACACCACACTCACATCTATGCTTACAGCACCTGCTATTCCTAAGCGGTCACTCATGTAGGTACTGACCAGGCTCCACGTTGTATAACTTCGATGATCTTACAGAAACTGGTGTTTAAACAGAACGGGTTGGTATCGATGGCAAAAAGGTAAACGTTAATATGATCAACGAGGGATAGGAAGTTGTAGAGAGCCATGATCGCCCATCTTCTGAAAGAGTCTCAGAGCCCCAAAGAGCAATAGGCATGCTATGAGTATTCTTGCTCCTTGATTCAGGATAGAAGAGAATAAGCAACTCGTATTTTCAGAATAATATCAGTGTCTATTTGAAAAAGAGTGACGGTGGAATAATGAATAGGGGCTCAGATTGAGGAACCGGAGAACCGAGTTCGAATTCCAGTCAAATCTATTACATTCACTTATGTGCTATCTCTCTCTCTCTCTCTCTCTCTCTATGTATATGTAGTTTGTTCATTTCCATCTTTCTCTGTTCATATCTATCTTCACTCGCCGTACTTCAGCACTGTTAGTATAAAAACAGTCCTGATACTTTTTGTTCAGTCATCGTAATTACAAACTATTATTTTTAAAAGGAATATTTAACTGAAATATATCGTAAAATTTCAAGGTTTTCCTCTGAAAAAAACAAAAAAAAAAAAACGACTGTAGGTAACATGGCCACGCGGTTTACAAAAAAACGAAGGCGTCTGTTTAAATTGACTCCATAAGAATTTGATTTAAATTAGAGTTAAAATATATGCCCTTTTGCCGTTTGAAACACTACCGTTGTTTTGTTTTTTTTTTACTTTTCAATTTAACGTGTATTTTTGTAGCAGCAGAAGATGCTGTGTTTCGAATTGCACGTAGCTTAAACTTTTTTGTATTTAACGATAAAGAAAAGTCATCAGATATGCAATGTTGATTCATTGTAACTAAGCCAAACACGGGAGGATGTTGCAGATCACAATGTTGATTTTAAGGTTAAAAAAATTCTAAATTCTTTCGAGAGAAAACGAAAAAAGAAGCATCACGTATCAAGTGTATATGAATAACTACAACCGTGGTTAAGGACTGAACGAAAGAAAGAAAAAGCCAAGAGAACAGACGTAAACTCTTTTTATTTTTTTTACTTATATAAACGTTCTCGATCTGTTTCTTGTTTGTAGTCAGCCATACTTTTGAGATGCGTCTTTCAAGCAACGTCACATCCCCACAACCAATTCAATTCTGCGAAAGGAAAGCAAAAATCTCCAACTGAAAACCTACGATCTTATTTATTGCCTCAGAAATGTAATGAAAGAAGAAATGATTCACATCAGGAAGTTCAAACCCGAGTCTCAGGGTCATAAAACGAACGTTCTAACCACTCATATATATATATATATATATATATATATATATATATATATATATATATATATAAAAGTGAACATAGAAGTCAACACTCAGAGGCGACATGCTGTTTCATGCTGGACTCAATCGTCAGGTCGCCTGATATATATATATATATATATATATATATATATATATACTCGACTCTCCCGTCGAATACGACGTATGAGGGTCAAGCAGATCAGTTCCTAGGAAACCGACACCCCGACAACAGCATATGAGATTTGATTATAATGCTGAATGTTTCGTGCAGGACCATCCACAGTTTTTGAAGGGCCGAATAGAGAGACAGGGTGCACTACGTGCCACAGGGTCTCCAAACGACGCTACGCATGTTTTGAATTCAGAGATGTCCTTCTCCTAGACCAGTTGAAATCCATGGCTATAGAAGCCAGTATATATATATATATATATATATATATATATAGATAGATAGATAGATAGATAGATAGATAGAGAGAGAGAGAGAGAGAGAGAGAGAGAGATCGGATGAAGGCTCAAATGTGTCAAAAGTGCTTTGCAAAATTTGGAGAATTTTCTTGCTGTACTGTAGATTAATATAGAGTAGAGTGTAACACGTTTCTTTGTCATCCCTCAGTTGCGCCTCTGTCTTTGCGCAGAGTGCAATCAGGGGCGGCCCCGTCAAAGGACAGATTCGCAACTGAGGAAAATTATACTGAGAATTGAACAGCCCTGGAGAACAGTTGCCCGAGGCTGCGCCCTCTCATTGTACCAGAGAGAGGAATTGGTGCTCGCACCGAGGCCAGCGCAACCGACGGTTGCGGGAGCTCGGGGAAATTTTGTTCGTAACCCGGGTGTACGCTCCCCACATTAAGCCGACCTTGTCTCACAACGCGACTTCGTGGGAGAGTCGATTGAATACCCTATTTCTTGCTGTCGTGGTTGATAAGCGATCATCATAGAGACATTCACATAATAATTATTAAGCCCATACTACGCATGAGGGAGTCGTAGTGTAGGGGTGATACAAAGAATTTAAAATGTTCAAAGTATTTACGTAGAAACATATGGCCCAGAGAAGATAGGAAATTATACTGTATATGCATGTGAATGGGCCACGTAGTTTGGTGAATTTAAGTAGTCGGTCTGCACTTGGCTAGACTTTTTGGGAGCTAAAGAATTCGTGCGTTCTTAACTTTTATACCGCTGATTGTCATGCAATCTCTCTTGTGTTGAATGAAATCCATTGACAGTAATGTAGGCTAATTACAAACCATTATTTACAAAATATCCACATTACAGTGTGAGTATCATTTCTTTACGCTTGGCTATGTTAATGCTTCCAGGTATAGCTTCTATATAAGTTAATAATTATTTTTATTATTGAGTTTAAGAGAACATGATAATTAAAGCTACGTTTTATGATAGCTTGGCTCCTTAAATGTGGAGTGGAAAACACATACTGACCCCTTTTGGGGATTTTATTGACACATACTCGTTTGCTTCTGTAATGTATGTGCATGAGGCTTATCAAATTCTAGCGACCAACCCCGTGTCTTAATCTTAAACAAAGACAGTCCATCACTTCAGAATTCTAACTCCAGGGGACTTCTGACCAATAGTTTGCTATTCTGGGACAGTCTACGCATTCTGTCACACTAGCCTGCCTACTTTAAATTTAAAAATTGTGGAGAAGCCATCACAAAAACGATTATCTTTTGCAAGAGTTAACAAGCGATAAAGTAAAGGAATATTTGGGGGAAACGATTTTTTTTTTATTTCTGAAGGAACGGCATTAAAAACGCTAGAAATATAATGACCTATTTCTTATTTTATATAATACTTGCAGGCTTCGCTGGCAAGCTACCGCTTTGCAAAGTAAGATATATTCACTATTTGAAACCTTTAAACAAAGATTTCAAATGGACATTTCATTTATAAATTGATTGGAAACATGAAAGAAAAAAAAATGTATTTATTCAGATAGCTAAACATTAGAATTTTAGCCATTTTTAATCAAATGAAACATGATGAAACTGAATAAAATTTAACAGGTTTTGACAGAAATAAAATATTTAGAAATAAGACATTTGCATGAATGAAAAACATAATGGCGGAAAAAAACTGAAATCAAAATGAATTATAGAAAACAGACGCCAAAAAAAAGAAAAAAATGTTTTCCTTTGAAGTAAGACCAGTGGAAATTAATATTAAAAAGAAAAAAAATGATATTAGGCATTAAACAGTGTAACCCGGATATAAGAGACCCGGATATAGGAGAAACCCGGATATAAGAATGATTTTCTCTGGTCAAAAATAAGAGCCATACTTACCTAAAGAAAATAGACCAAACCCGGGTATAAGAGAAACCCGGATATAAGATACTTCTTCTCCGGTCCCGACAACTCTCTTATATCAGGGTTACAGTGTAATTGTGAATTGATTTCTAATTAAAAATTAAAAGAAGAGGTCAATCATTTAAGAACATATTTTTAAGCAGTGTATGCAAATTTATCATTAGCTTAGGTGTGTTAAGACTTTTTAAAAAAAAAATAAATTTTAAAAAAAGCATTTTTATATTTTCTTTCGTGGGAGGGGCGGGCATTTGTGTATGTAATATTAGCTGCTTTTTTTTTACTTGTTTTACTTACTCAAAAAAATCCATTTTGTTAGAATGTAGTTTGAAGAATTTTCATTTATAAACGAAAATTTTTTTACAAATTATTTCTATCGCAAATACAAATAAAGTTATTTATTATTAAAGTGCACACAAACTTTATGGACATCATGTATATATATATATATATATATATATATATATATATATATATATATACATATATATAAGTGAACATAGAAGTCAACACTTAGAGGCGACAGTCTGTTTCATGCTAGATGCAATCGTCAGGCCACGATTTATATTTATATTTACACACGCTCTATCTCTGATATTGAGCACTTTATCCCATAAATATAGCGCATCTTAAGACTATATTTCTTCATATATATATATATATATATATATATATATATATATATATATATATATATATATATATATATGTCAGGTGTCAGGGTTCTTCTGCTTCTTATCCCTCTTAAGAACATTCCTAGAATTGTCCCACAGACAGTCATTTTAGATTTCACTCATCACCTTATTTAAAGATTATTCATAACCCGGTTGATAGATATTGTGACTCGGAGATGTTTTTTTATAATCTTCTGAAACCACAATGGATGTCGATCAGATCAGGCAGGAGTTGTTCATTTACCATTCACCGAAACAAAAACAATGCCCTGACCCATTAAATCGACCATTTCTCTTTTTAGTAGTTTCTTTTTTCCCTACGACAAACTATCGCATGTCCGGTTTTGCTAGCTTCCATCGACTCAATGCCATTACTTTGTGTTGGTTTACCGACATATCAATTCCTTATGGGTCATTTAAATCCAAAATTTAACTTTCTTGAGAACATTACAAATATCCTTTGCAATAATATATTGCTGGTATTTTTTTTTTTTACTATGAAAATGAATTGCTGGTATTTTTACTATAAAAATGTATATTGAAACTTTCATATTGCCTTGACCCTAGTTTGGAGGTTAACTATTTGCCAACAACAGGCGCTACAACAGCATTAAGATACACGCTCCTCAAAACTTCCCGTTGAGAAGACTTGCTGCCGGATGCAGTTTATTATCATACCCAAGACGATCCAAGCCATTGGCCATTATATGCAATTTTTGAAAGTCTAAATAATAATTGCTGGCTACTCGTAACGAAGTGGAAACGTCTGCTATAGTGGCTATCTAAATATCTGAGAGCAAACATAGGCGATCCTCTTATTGAATTAAGAAGATCACGTGACCGTTAAGGAAACGTATGAGTAGAAAGTAGCGTGACGTCTAAACGATCATTATTTCTAGTCTATCCTCTATTACTATACGGATCGCAATTTCTACTCTATCCTCTATTACTATATGGACCGCTATTCTCTATATTATTCACTATACTATTTCTCTATTCAGATCAATATTCTGTGGTAACTATTCGAGCGAATATTATTATAAAGTGACAAAACGCATATAGGAGGTAGATGACGACTAAAGATCGTTATTTCTAGTCTATCCTCTATTATTATTCCGATCTCCATTTCTAGTCTATCCTCTATTATTATTCCGATCCCAATTTTTTTTCTATCCTCTATTATTATTCCGATCTCCATTTCTACTCTACCCTCTATTATTATTCCGATCTTCATTTCTATTCTATTCTCTATTATTATTCCGATCTCCATTTCTAGTCTATCCTCTATAATTATTCTGATCCCAATTTCTTTTCTATCCTCTATTATTATTCCGATCTCCATTTCTACTCTAACCTCTATCATTATTCCGATCTTCATTTCTATTCTATTCTCTATTATTATTATTATTCCGATCTCTATTTCTAGTCTGTCCTCTATTATTATTCCGATCTTCATTTCTATTCTATCCTCTATTATTATTCCGATCCTAATTTCTATTCTATCCTCTATTATTATTCCGATCTTCATTTCTATTCTATCCTCTATTATTATTCCGATCTTCATTTCTATTCTATTCTCTATTATTATTCCGATCTTCATTTCTATTCTATTCTCTATTATTATTATTCCGATCTCTATTTCTATTCGATCCTCTATTATTATTCCGATCTCCATTTCTAGTCTATCCTCTATTACTATAAAAACCGCTATTCTCTACTCTATTCACTATACTATTTCCCTATTCGGATAACTGTACGGTGGTTACTATTCGAGTGAGTATTAACGAACAAGTACTATTAGTGCAAGTGTTATTCGAAGGCGTCTGACACAAGTATTGTTCAACGGCGGACTATAGTTGTAACTGTGTTTACAAAGTCTCTACCACAACGAGCATTACGAAAGTGACAACGCGTATTCATTGGCATCACAAAAATGGCAACAAGTGTTCGTTGACATCACAAAAAAAGCGTTTAATAGAACAGATCGACTGTAAAAATTGCAAGAAATGTTCGGTTTCATCTGGGTCTGCAATTTCAGAATATTTTATTAAAAATTGGGAATATGCATCATCCATCTGCGAGAATATGTTCTCAGTTTTGACCGGGTCATATTCCGACTTTCACATGAAAGTCCTTGAGGCAGTTTAGATTCAAACAAAGCTACCATCCTTATGCAAACAAAGGATTGGTTGGTAGGACTTAATGTAGGCTGCCTACAGACATACTCGTGTCAACATATAATACATTTTCTTTCTTGGTAGGCTTTTATTACGTGTTATATTTTACCACAACCAACTGTGGTAGTTTAAAATTAATATTAACTCTTGGGGTGGGGGTCCCTCTAGGTAGTACCTCTCCTTTGGGAGTGGTGTGGGGTCACTAACCGGTGCCTGAGGCGTCCCCCAAAAAGGGAAGTACCGATGAGCTTGATCATGCTTTACGGTTAAACCCAATTTAACCTGACCTTGTATCACATTCAGTAGTGACTTTAGTGTACTGAAAAATACATATACTCCCTGGCACTAGGGAAGGAGCCTGAGGTCTTTACCCAGTGTCTGAGGCGTCTCCAAAAAAGGGAAGTTCCGAGAGGCTTGAGCAATTTTTTCCGGTAAACACACTTCAGACCTCCACCTTGTGTCCCATCCGGTACCGATGTGGGCGATGTGAAAATTCCCCTGCTTTGGTTGTGTTAATTCTCACTTTAAACAGGACCTTGAGTCACATGCTGTGTACGTGGTATAAAAATAAATAATTTTATTGCTGGTTAATTATGCTGACTGTTTTGTTCCACTCGTGTAAAGTTGGGGAAAACCCAGGACAAATGTAGCCTTACGCGGACTTATAAAAAAAATAAAGAGAGCAATGCGGCTAATAATTATTAATTTTTTGTCAAAATTTGCAACGCTAAACCTAACCATAAAACTAAATCGTATATAGAGTTTTCAATGTACAAGTTTGCTTTCGTTTGTTATTTACCACGGTAATAGCGACAGTAGCCTCATAATTCAGTGTTATCTGTTACCTCCCTTTAGCATTTTTACTTCATCATGAAGTCAGTTTATGAACCGGTATCAAACTTTCGCCAATCAATTTTGATATGCTTTTGAACATTTGTTTTAGATTAGTGGTGGGACTTACACAGTGTGCAGCAATACAGTCGTAGAAATTTCCAACCAACAGAACTGAAAAAGTTGCAATAATTAATATCATGATAAAGACAAGAAAAGAACCAGTCAAAAATAATATTGAGCATGCAAACAACATATGTACGGCAAAGCAACGGTAATAAAGCAAAAAGTTCGTAAACTAAGAATGGTGTTAACACACGAAAAGGGGAGACAGACAAGCGATCGCAGCGTTCTGTTTTTAAAACAGGAAAGAACAGAACTTATCAGATGAGACCGAGAAATGACCTATTTTATTAATTAAGAATAAATCCTAGAATGCATCTGTGTGTTTTGCTTATACATTGCTTATACAAGGCGAAGTGTTTAACAAACATTCTATACAGAGAGTGAACGTATGGAGTCATATTACTTTTATAGATTTTGTAAGGTGATCAAGTTCTGGGAGTCCTGGTTATGACGATAAACTACATCCGCTTCCAGAGTAAGACGATAAACTGCGTTAAACAGCAAGGTCTCTGATCAGGAGGTTTTGAGGAGCTTGGAACCACCTCTTAATTGCTGGTGTACTCACGTCCACCCTGACCCGGGGTGGTAGCACCTGTTAGGGTCCATGCTATGTGAAAAAACTGGGGTCAAAACACCATGAATGCTTAAAAATAGGTGTTAATACCAGAAATACTTTGTAAAATAATTATTACCAGCAATAAATTTTTGATGAAAAATTATTACCAGCAATACACTTTGGAAAAAAATTTCCAGCAATACATATTTGAAAAAAAAAATCCTGCAATAAAATCTTGTCGGCATTAAATAACCCATTGAGGTTGATATGCCGTACAACAAACCGAAGCAAACCAAACCAAACCAATCAAGTTAAATATTTTTGCGAGTCTTTTTAATACGCAAGGAGAACGCTTGTACTCTTCCAACACGCTAAACGCAGGTTGCATCGCCATGACATTCAATTGTGTGTAATGTTGATCGGAAAGGCTCAAAAGTTTCTGTCTATATTTCTGAGATGAGGTATTATGTACACTATTTACGTTATTCGGACTATTTCGGACAAAGAACACCATTGGAAAACTTAAACTTAAAGAATCAGCACATATGCTAGGCTACAAAAATCTCCTGAGCCGACCAAGCATAGAAATGAATACAATATGGGAACCAGTAATAAGGAGTGCCAGAGAAAAAGCGATAACAACGAAAATTGCAATATGAGCACTTGTAAAAACATACAATGATAACAGCAAAAATTGCAATATGAACACTGGTAAAAAAAATGGTTGCTGAAGACATTAGGTTTATAATACCCAGAAATTCATACACAGATGACCTCAAGGACACATCGCCCAAGGGAGAAAGTCGTTAGTTAGATCCAGTGACATTTCCCAAAGAGTGTGAGTTCAATACCCGGTTAAGGCAGTGGAGAACTTGGAGAGGGGAATTAACAGGGGATAACTGATAACTGACATCCATTAAGACATGGCGAAATAAAGGGTTCAGTTTGACATTCCAACCACCTGAAGAAGGCCGGAGCGTACAAAGATAAGGACAATAGTCCGAATAATGTAAATAGTGCTAAAAAGTTTGTAATAAACTTTTCGCTGTATCTAATTGTTATGGTCTATGTTAGGACCAAGGAAGAACAACACGAACACAAGAGTAGAAATAATAACGAAGGTATATTACACGAAATAATAATACAAGATGTGGAAGGTGTTAGTATGACTGTCAGTCTGGTTTGGAGTGAACTACTATCGGCTCGACTCGATTCGTCCCTCTCTCTTGAGAGGCGTAGTATACATAGTGTTAGGAATTAATTCTCTAGTTATAGGTAAGGACCCATGACACTAATTGAATGACAAATCGAAAAAAGCACAATTTCTTCATAATGTGGGACTAGCGAGAAGGAAAGAGGTGTTTGTTTTTCGTCATGGCGTTGATCTTAAATTAACCGTACAAGAATGCACGCCTAGTTCCCTCATAATGACATCCCCTATTTCCACCGACAAATGTAAAATTTAACTAACAAAAACATCCACATTCGAACAGAGACACACAGAAACATAAAGACATATTCAAAGACACACGCGCACTCGTAACTTACAAATAAACTATTCAACAACACCTACGGACACACGACTTCGTGACTCCCATAACAAAGCACAAAAAGAAAACAAAAATTGATACAGTTTGTATTGGGTCATTCAGGACATAATCTCCTTACGGTATTTGCAAGCTATTTTCTTATCACGAAAACGCGAACGGGACAGTCCTTTTTCTTTTACGTTCCTCAGTCAACAACCTAGAGTTCTCGGCGAAAGAGTTCAAAAGAGTGAACAAACAAGAAAGAGAAAGAGAGAGAGAGAGAAAGAGAGAGGAAGAGAAAGAGAGAGGGAGAGAGAAAGAGAAAGAGAGAGAGAGAGAAAGAGAGAGAAAGAGAGAGGAAGAGAAAGAGAGAGGGAGAGAGAAAGAGAGAGAGAGAGAGAGAGAGAGAGAGAATATAGAAAAACCGTCGTGACAGGGAACACAAACATTGAGAAGTTTTAATTTTCCTTATATCCTTTCTTTTGGCTAGAGTGAGTGGAGCTTTAGCCGCATCGCCCGCGTAAGGCTACATATTTGCTGGGTTTTCCACAAACTTATACCAGCCTCAGACACTGAGTAATGACCCCAGGTTCCTCCCCTTGCGCCATGTTGGTGCAAAAATAATGACGTAATAATGTCGTTTTTTGACGTTAAAAAATACGTCAAAAAACTACATTATTATGTCATTATTTTTGCACCAACATAATATATGTATTTTCAGTGCAACCACGTCGCTGCCGGATGTGATACAAGGTTAGGCTTAATTGGGTTTAAATGGTGAAGATTGATCAAGCTCATCGGCACCGTTCCATTTTCAAGCGGTGCTGAATAACTTTCTAAAAAAATCGATTTACTCTAATTATTTCATTTCTTTGATGTAATAAATTTTTATTTTTCAGAAACTTAATTATATATAACTTTTCATGTAGGAACAAAGGACATGGGTCATTTAAAGATGTACATGTTCTCGTTTTTATACTAGTTTCCATTTTACTGTGTGCGTTTTATTTATTAAATCAAAGAAATGAAATAGCAGTTTTTTGTAGACATGGTCACATATTTTCCTCTTAAAATAATTATTTATAAAAATAATTAACATAATTATATCTCAATTATTTGATCGTAAATAAAATACTTTATAAATGCGTAATTAAATTCTAATATTTAAATTTTACAATAGAATATATAGTTTATTAGTAAATATAATAAATATATTATTTTAGATCTTTTTAAATATAAATATAAATAATATGATTTAATCGTATTTGAAAAGCCCTTTAAGAAAATCTTGATGTAGTTTAAAAGATAAGAAAAAATATAAATGCCAATTGTATCGTAGTGTAAGCCAAAATAAAAAAGAAAAAAAAAACAGATTGTGATGACACGTTCTCATAAAAGGAAGTCAGTATCAACAGACAGAAATTTCAAACCGCCAACTAACATTAACTTTTCACTTTGCCACATAAAAGTATAATTGTGTCTTGATTCGTCAAAAAAGAAAAAAAAAAAAAAAAGGCAACACTGCCTTAATAAAAAAAATTGATTTCTCATTCCCCGACCAACTTAAACTATATAATACTATTTAGCTTTATTTATAATAACTTTCGAAAAAAAATTGATTTAGTCTATTTATTTTTTCGAAAGTTATTCAGCAACGCTTGAAAATAGAAAGAACTGCACTATATGTACGATAAATGCATGGCTGTTAAACTCAAATATATACCCGAAAAATATTTAGCTACGGACTCAAGTCTAAAGGAGACTATGGTTAAACTAGAGACACACGGTATACAATGTTCTGATGAGCTTTCCTCGTTGATGTCTAGACTTGATGGATTTAAACGCAGTACTAGATTGGCAGAAAGGTCTTATCATTTTATAGTTGAAACGGCTAGATGTAAGTTTTATACTAACAGTTGCTTTTCACACTGATCTCTCTTGTGAAATTATCTTCTCATTTCTTCCTCTGCAGTCGAGTTTGATCATTTAAGATTTAAATGCGATGTCAATCGTTAACTTCTGTCTTCTTAATTCTTGTTCTTTTATTGTTCTTACTCCTTAATAGTAGTTTTTTCTCATATTCTCCAACATTCAGTAAGCCCTTGTGTCTTAGTGGCTTTCTTGCCTTGCTTGGAGGTGAAATGAATAACAAAAATTATGTATACATTCATGTGATATTTTAGACGTAGTTTTTCTTTTCCTTTTCTATAAATATGTTCATGGTAATTGTTCTAATAAACCTTCCTCTATGGAACGTAGACCTTATGAATTTAAACGCAGTACTAGATTGGCGGCAAGGTCTCATCATTTTTCAGTTGAAATGTTTAGATGCAACCGTAAGTTCTATGCTAATATTTTCTTTTATCGCACTTCTCGCTTGTGGAAATGTCTTCTGGTTTCTTGCCGACTTTGATCTTCAAAAATTTAAATACAATGTGAATTGTTATTTTCTGTTTTATTAATTCCTGTTTTTTATTGTTCTCACTTAATAATGTTTTCTCTAACCACTTTACGTCTCAGTGGCTTTATTGCCTTATTACGATAATTAAATGATTAAAAATGCATATTACGGCTACTGGTTATCTACTAACTGTAATATAAACACACCTTGTTTCAACTTTAGTAATAAAAAAAAAACAAATTTAGAATGATATAATCCAACAAACGTTAGTGTAGCGTAAAATCCAAACTCATAGATCATCTCTTAAATATATATTCACTTAATGTCTGTAAATATAAATTATATATTTACATAGGCCAACTGCTGTTGCTAAACAGTCCGAACAATACTGTTCAGTCGTATTTATTAATATATTCACTATATCCCAAAACCCCCACCCCAGTTTTGGTGGGGTTTTGTTCATGTATCTAACCCAGACAGAATTTGTAAGGTTGTTATAAATTTTAAATCTCATATTTTTGTCTGTTACGCTTCTCATTACTTATTAAAATAATCGATATCAAATGTATATGCATCACATGTGTGTAATGAACGCACATTAATTTTACCGTTATCCTAATCACTATTATAGATTTTCGCTTGTTATCGAACATGATTGATCAACGCAAAAGAAAAAAAAATCTATTATTATAACCAGAAGTAGAGGTTTTATAATGAAATTGTATTTTATGAGTGTTTTTTTCTTCATAGGTTTTCCGGCCATAACTCGCTAAGAAAAAGAAATACATTCGGCTAAATTTCTGCATCGCCCACAATTATAAAGTTTTCGGCTGGTAATTCGAAAAAATTACTGACGCAAGAATATTTTTAGAATAGGCTTGATGTCTAGCATTTCATCTACACGACATTGGATTTGGGTGGTTAAATAGCTCGATGTTTTTTTTTTTATTTATTTCAAATATTTTCTATATAATAATCTATCTATCTATCTATCTATCTATCTATCTACACACACACACACACACACACACACACACACACACACACACATATATATATATATATATATATATATATATATATATATATATATATATATTAATTATTGTTAAGGTCACAATTAGGCATTGAATAACAGACATGTTGGTAGATGGATGGTTTTATCAAGTCACCATCACGTGAATGGCTTCTAGCCAAGCCTATAGAATCCTGGGTCCTGATGTTTAACCCATAGCTGGTGATGGAGAAGAAATAGATGCATATCTTTCTCAAGCGTATTTCCGCGTAATTGGGTGTAACAAACCCGGTCGGAAATCGAACTTGGCTCTCCGAGTTCTCATTTCGAATCTCAATCAATTAGATAAGTGTTAGCTGTCGTCAAGAGTATGGTCTCTGAAAAGGAAAACAATATTCTTTTGCAATCATTGTCTTTTGATTGTAAGATAACAGAAGTCGACTACCTTCCATTGCTTGGGGATGTTACATGGGTCACATGACGGCCGCAAAGTGACATCACTTCATACAGTGACGAGAGTGGCTAGTCATTCATCCAGTAAGCTTATCAGCGTCCAGACTCGTGTTTGTCAGTCCTACCTGGGTTGCCGCCTGGTGCAGCCAGCTGCCAAATGCCCCAGCTTACAAGTCCAATGTGTCGTTTCCCTCTAGGAATTATTCCGAGATATAGAAAGAAATTCTGGCTCGAAGTCCTCGATTTGGAAAAGCCTAAGATTTGCCATTTCCCCTTCGTTGAATACAATCTCGCCTGGGTCATAATGGATGAATCCGGCTTGTTTGAAACTGGAGAGCCAAACATGGTTTCACCAGAAACAGAAGAAACTTCATACTATATGTAAGAATCATCCTTTTCGTTTCTCCCCTCTCTTCACCGTATATATATATATATATATATATATATATATATATATATATATATATATATATATATATATATATATACAGGGGGTGGACAAAATAATTGGAACACTTGTTAAATTCAAAGAAAATTTATTTAATATGGAGTTGGTCCTCCTTTAGCCTCACGGACAGCTTTAATACGTCTAGGAATCGTACAACTTCCTGACTTCATCCAGAGAAATTTTCATTCTTCCATTAAAACCTTCTCCAACTCTTTACGACACGACGGTGGAGGATAGCGGCTCTTAACTTGTTGCTCCAAAATGCACCACAAATGTTCAATAATATTGATAACTTAAGATTGGGGAGGTCACTCCATGTGTTCAAGCTCACTTTCATGATCTTCATAGCAATTCTTAACCACTTGAGCGGTGTGTATTGGAGCATTATCGTCTTGGAAGATGCAGTCATCATCAGGGAATAAAGTCTTGGCCATTGGATGAAAATGATCTCCCAAAATGTTCAGGTAATCTTTGCTATTGATTTTACCATGCAGGGTAACTATTGGACTGAGACATTTCCATGATATGGCGGCCTAAACTATCACTGATCCACCTCCATGCTTCACTGTTGGAAGAAGGCAGTCAGGGTTGTAAGCTTCTTTGGGTTGCTTCCACACATAAACTCGCCCTGAAGTTGGGAAAAGAGAAAAACTAGGCTTGTTTGAGAATATGACTTGCTTCCATGGGTCTGCAGACCAGGCATTGTGATCTCTGCACAACTTCAACCTCTTTTGAATGTTGCAAGTGGAGAGAAGAGGTTTCCTGACAGCGGCTCTTCCATGATATTCAGCCTTATGGAGCTCACGGTGAAAAATTTTAGTAGAAACTGAACAATTCAGATAGTTATTCAACTCAGCAGTCACTTTCACCGCATTTGTCCGATGATTTTTTGTACATTGCATTTCCTGTCAGTAGGTTTGCAAGTCAGGCTCGAATTGCTACGGTTGCTAGAGGTCTTGCCCTGTTTCTCGAATTGCATCAGTGTTCTTGATATGGTAAAACAGAAAAAGCCAAACAGTTCAACAACCTTAGTGATCGAGGCTCCAGCCATGCGAGCTCCAACAATTTACTCTTTTTCGAACTCGTATTTAGCTTAAATTTTACTAAATTCTAAAATAAATAAGACAAAGACAGTAAATTAGATAAATAAACGTATTTACAATAGATATAACTTGCAATTACGAATTTTTAGTTAAAGTTCTTAATATAATAGATCTTTGAAATATAGGAGTGGATCTTGCAACTGTTTCAATTATTTTGTCCATCTCCAGTGTGTGTATATATATATATATATATATATATATATATATATATATATATATATATATATATATATATATATATATATATATAGAGAGAGAGAGAGAGAGAGAGAGAGAGAGAGAGAAAGAAAGAGGTACGAGTAATGGATAGTGGCGTGGATTGAGGAATAGCAGAGCCGAGTTCGAATTCCAGTCGAATCCATTACATTCACTTACGTGCTAATACCCTTGGGAAAGGTGTGAATCCTTTCTTCTCCCTCCAGCTATGGGTAAAAATAGCAGGACAGACTGGGTTCTATAGCCTTGATGGCAACTGGTCTAGGAGAAGGACAACTCTGAATTCAAAACCTGCGGAGGGTCGTTTGGGAATCTTGTGGCATTCGGTGCACCAGGTCTCTGTATTCGTCCCTCCAAAAAGTGTGGATGGTCCTGCACGAGGCCTTCACCACTATAATCAAATCTCATGTGCCGGTGTCGGGCTGTCGGTTTCCTGGAAACTGATCTGCTTGACCCTCATACGTCGAATTTCGACGGGAGAGTCGACTATATATATATATATATATATATATATATATATATATATATATATATATAGGATGTATTATTCTCCCTGTGGAACACGTGTATATATGTATATAGTTTTGTGTATATCTTAGTGGTAATATCTCTCTGAGAATAAAGCATGTTTGTCGTTCATTTTCCTTTAAGTCATTCTTTACTGTTCGTGAACTACGTTGTTATATCATGAATACAATAATGCCCATAATGGGGGAAATCTGAATAGAACAATAAACCTTTTTTCTAAGCTCACTTCTATCGTATGATAAAATATAAGCCAAACTTTCTATATGATGTACTTTTAGCAGTGTTCTTCATCTTACTGGTATAACTATCATACCATTAGGTTTGGCTGATCTTATACCGTACCTATGGACTATAATGGGTATGTCCCAATCTTTATAAATACAGTAGAATATCCTATATGTGGTAGTCATTTGGATTCACTTCCAAGTGTGCTGGTCAAACTCTCTGCCCCCGGACGAAACGGAGTCTCGTCTGGGAAAACACCTAACCGATCCCGTTTTTTACGTGGTCTACGGGGATTTTTTGGCCGAGTCTACTAGCTCGGATACCCCATAATAAAACACGGCCTCGTGTGACATCCAACCGCGTGGAGCGGTTAGTGAATATCGTCATTTGGATTCACAGTGTGATTCACTTGCAATTAGCCTTGATTCACTTCTAGCTCACCACAAGGAGCTGATTACTTACTCCACGCCGCTAGCGAATCTTGTATGTTGTTCCTATTATAAATATTAGCGTTCCAATTCTAACCATCGTTTTGGTTATTTTTATTCAGTAACCTTTTCCTAGGTTACAAGAACTGAGAAGAGAACGGCTAAGTGCATGGATAAACCACATTTTCATATTAATATTTTTTTAACTTAAGAAATTGCAACATGATTGCTTATATATTCATTGTCAGCTTTGACATATAAAAACATGCCATTACCCGACACATGAACGCAACGATGGAATATTGAGTTTAAATGCTCTTTTGTCAGTCAGTTGGCTCCTTCTCCAGCAGGCATCTAATTCAGACAGAATTTATTGGCAGTTATTCCGAAAGGCGATTTGCCAATTGCATTGGTTTTATATTTTTAAATCTCTGCCAACTTTCTATCACAGTTTATTTTTTTCCCGGAAGTTGAATTAGAAATTAGTCTTGGTGATACAAAGATAATAACGAATACAACACATATACTATCCTGCCAAAAATCTTTTCTACTGCTTCAAGATGAATAGCTTCAGAGGATTTTTACTATGTATGCAATGGCTCATGATTTCGGATCTCTGGTTAAAAAAAAGTTGTTTGGATCCGGAAATACACACACACACACACACACACACATATATATATATATATATATATATATATATATATAAAAGTGAACATTGAAGTCAGCACTTAGAGCGACAGGCTGTTTCATGCTAGAGGCAATCGTGAGGCCAAGCTGATGTGGCCTGACGATTGCGTCAAGCATGAAACAGCCTGTGTTGACTTCAATGTTCATTTTTAAATTTACACGACTCTATCTCTGACATTGAGGACTTTATCCCATAAATATAGCACACCTCAAGTGTATATGTGTTTATATTGATTCGTGCATTATTATGTACGCTACCAGTGTCTTATATATATATATATATATATATATATATATATATATATATATATATATATATATGAACAAATATAGTCTTAAGATGTGCTATATTTATGGCATAAAGTGCTCAATATCAGAGATAGAGCGTGTGTAAAAGTGAACATAGAAGTCAACACTTAAAGGCGACAGTCTGTTTCATGCTAGCATGAAACAGACTGTCGCCTCTAAGTGTTTACTTCTATGTTCACTTATATATATATATATATATATATATATATATATATAAGCAAATTTAAACGACATCTCATTCCTACGCAGGTTCTGTTTCCTTTAGTGAATCTAAGTGGAACAAAGAACAATATCAGATAATTAAATCACTTCGTCGTAATAAGTCTTTGGTAATTACGAAACTTGACAAAGGCTCAGGTGTTGACAATCTTGATTATCAAGATTATGCAAACAAGATGATGGCTATTCTTCAGGATTCTTCTAAGTTTGTCAAATTAGGTCCAATAGATAATTTTGATTGTACTGTATCTATTGAGGCTTAGTTCCAAAAGCGTCTAGTCAAGTGCGTTAAAAGTCAAGTGCGATTTTTACCCACTGACATTTCTAATTTAAGTAGACCCTCAGGTTCTATTCGTTCTCGACGCTATGGTTTACCCAAAACGCATAAGGCTGGGGTTCCATTGAGACCTATTTTGTCTATGGTATTCTTCGTGTATTCAAGATTCGTTTGAATTTTCTGACTTTATACAGCATTATCCGACGACTGACAAATTTATATGTCCTTGTGATATTTCCAGCCTCCTTACCTGCGTCCCTCTCGCCAAGACAATTAATATTATGTGCTGATGTCTTATATCGTAGTCAGTTGTCCCTTCCTGATATTCCTGAGGATGTTTTTGTCGGACTGATGAAATTTGCCACGATGTCGGTTGAATTTAGTTTCGACGGCGTCATGTATAGACAAATTGATGGTGTTTCAATGGGCCCCCCTTTCGGACACACTTTTGATAACTAGGATTCCATGAAGAGTGTATTATCTAAATCTAATAAACCTTTTTTTTTATTCTCGTTATGTGGATGACACTTTTTGACTCTTCAGTAACGAGAGTGAAGCGGGCCATTTTCTTTTGTCTCTGAATAATATTCATGCTGCTATTAAATTTACACACACACACACACACAAAAAGAAAATTATTTCTTTCCTTTCCTTTCTTGGCGTTTTGGTTAGCAGATCTTCATCGGGTTTTCTTCGAGAAATTTACCATTTACCGGTTTGTATACCCGTTGGAACTCTTTTTGTCCCGTAAAACATACAATCAGTTTAATTAAAACCCTTACTCATAGGGCCTTAATGATCTGCTCTAAAACTAAGCTAGATGATGAACTCAAGTTTATTACCACCACTCACTTTAATAATGCCTATCCGTTGGGCATTGTTCGATGAGTAATTAAGAATAAAATTTCGGAATTCAATAAAGTTAAACCGGCTATAGTACAATGATGTCCTTGGTTAGGTAGTATCAGTGACGGATATGCTAAGCGGGTTCGATATTGTTACTTTGTTGCTGACACACTTGTATTTTTTTCTGCCACACCTGTTGTTCCATCTATGCGGAAAGACGTTCTTCTTCCGCATCAAAATAGCTCTTTGATTTATTCATTTAAGTGCAGTTGTTGTTCCCACTACATAGGAAGAATGTCTAAAGGATTGGACGTCAGGATAAAAAAAAACATGTGCCAAGAAAAATCCGAAATCTTAAGTATTCTCTGTCAGACATTCTGACCAATACATACGGGTCTTCCATCACAGAACACCTAGTAAATAACCATGTTTGTGCCACTAATTTCAGGGTGGACTCATTTACCATTCTTAGTAGGTCCCACTCGAATTACCACCTGAAAATATTGGAGAGCATATATATTTTTTCCTTGAGACATTCGTTATGCAAACAGAAGGATTTTTTACTGGGCCTTCAATTAATTTCCATTCAAGAAATTTTCTGCTTCCCTGCTTATTGTCTATCTTTTTAGTGATAATTATATACTTATTAACATCGATTTCTGATGAGTTAGGTTCGAAATATATATATATATATATATATATATATATATATGTATGTATATGTATATATATATATATATATATATATATATATATATATATATATATATATATATATAAATCACTTCCTTCGAAATTGATTTGTTGTCGTTAGAATATGAAACTGAGCAGATAGATAGATAGATAGTTAGATATGAAGAGACAAGAGATAGATAGATAGATAGATAGATAGATAGATACATAGATAGATAGATACATAGATAGATAGATACATAGATAGATAGATACATAGATAGATAGAATGGAATTGAAAGAATTGATGATAATGGGAAAAAGAAAAGAAAAAGAAAGTGTTTTGTTTGCGTCTTCATGGGGCTAAATTGTCTGTGAATGTGTATAAGTAATTTTTAAAAAATTAAAGACATTTTCAACTGATCATTTTACGGCGTTATGCAGCGTTCTAGGTTTCAAAATTCAAAATTCACATTTCACGTGTTTTCCCATAGTATAAGAGGGATAACTTTTTCATTTTATTTATTTATTTAAGCATTATATATATATATATATATATATATATATATATATATATATTAATCACTTCTATTATTGTAAGTCTGGCTGACTTTCTAGTTTAAAAAACAAAAAACAACCCCAGAATACTTTTTCCTATTATGTTTAAATGTTACAAGCAGTCAGTGTATGTGTCGATGTGTGTTATTCGCACATCACTGTCATCTCATTCATTAGACTTTTTCAGAACCTATCTATCTGTTAAAAGACAGTCATTTACAAGAGAAGAAAGAAAAAAGGCAACGGTTAATTCTCTAGAAAAGCCATCGGTTCGCAAGATTTTATTTGGCATCGTAAATTGTTGTCATTCAATGACGCTATTTTGTTTCCGCTATAATTGGAATAGAAAGATAAATCACTCGAAGACACTGTTCACTGTCTTATTTTAATAAAACTATGAAACCCGAATTGTACGAGTGATCGGAATAGTTCTTTTCTTGGAAATTTGGAGAAATTTGTAAACTTTGGACAGGTCTTCTATTATAAGTGAAAGTTTTAATGGTCACACACACACACACATATATATATATATATATATATATATATATATATATATCCCAGCCTGTTCATATCTATCTATCTATCTATCTATCTGTCTATCTATCTATCTATCTATCCTAGTCTGTTCATGTCTCTCTCTCTCTCTCTATATATATATATATATATATATATATATATATATATATATATATATATCCCAGCCTGTTCATATCTATCTATCTATCTATCTCAGCCTCTCCTTATCTCTCTCCAGAACTCTTCATTATCTATTTATCTATTTATGGAAATTGATATTTTATACATGTACGTACAGGGTAAGGGTGACACGCCTTTTTCCACTTTCACTCTGCACCCCCCCCCAAAAAAAAAATAGGGAGTAGTTCAGTACACGTTGTTGGTCATAGATTTAAAAAAAAAGTAGAAGAAAATAATAATAATAACTAGTTTTAACTCTTTTCCTATTCGAAATTTCTGAAGAATCTTAATTCTTCATTGAATGATTGTCATGTCAAGTTCTACGACAATAAAATATCCATAAAAATTCCCCTTGTTGATCGTTAAAAATATTTGAGCTTAGCAAATTCCGCAACATATTGCAATAACAATCATAAATATGAATTCTGGTCGTTATTTTAAGATATAAGGGGGTACAAATAAAAAAAAACAACTGAAATATACATCATTTTTCATTTCATTGAAACAGGCGTTAAACATTTCTACTTATCTTTTTCACAGAGACCAAGTAACCACGTTGCTATTTTGTGTATTCTCACGCTATCAAAACGGAATATATATATATATATATATATATATATATATATATATATATATATATATATATATGGTATCCCAAACATTTGGACATTATTTCGCAGGTCAATAATTCTAGTAATTCTTGTTGAAATAACCTCAAATTTTCACAGGATGTCTAGAAACAGATCAAGATTTTATATTTAATGTTTTATTTTTGTTATCTCAAAGAGGGTCTGCCAGAGAGATGGATCGGGCGTGGTGGAAATGAATTTCTGGTGAAATGGCCGCCGCGGTCACCGGACCTGTCCCCGAGTGATTTCTTTTTACGGGGATATGTGAGGGGCCTGGCCTATGTCCCCTCCCTCTTCCTGTTAACATTGATGAACTCAAGCAGAGAATCACTTCCGCACTAGATAATGTTACCGGAGACATGCTACACCCTGTTTGGCAAGAGCTTAACTACCGACTTGACGTGTGCCTTGTCACAGGCGGAACAAATATTAAACACTTATTAAATCGATCCCAGAATAAACTTATGATGGTCAACATATAAACTGTTCAATTTCAATAAGCTAGATTTAGTAGTTTTCAAGGTAAATCACTTTTAGAATTATCTCAAATTTTTGGCGAGACCCTCTCTCTATTTCTCTCACTCTCCCTCCTTCTCGCTCTCTTTCTCTTTCTCTCTCTCTCTCTCTCTCTCTCACGATATATATATATATATATATATATATATATATTTTCATTATTTCTATTATTTTAATTCTGGCTGACTTTTTAGATTAAAAAAAGATTTTTTCTGTTATCTTTAAAGGTTACAAACAGTCAGTGTATGTGTCCGTGTGTGTTATTCACAGTCATCTCATCCTTTAGTCTTTGTCAGAGTCTATCTATCTATCTATCTATCTAGTGCAATCTTTGTCCATTAATCTATGTCAGTCGCTCCAGTATCTCTCTCTCTCCCTCTTTCTCTCTCTCTCTCTATATATATATATATATATATCAGATCGTATTCAGCACCTGAAGATTGCACATTTGCACTAAACTCCGGGTCGTGCTATCGACGTTGGGCATTATGTATATTCACTAATATATATATATATATATATATATATATATATAGCACGGGACGTTAAACATTTTTATCTTTCTTTTTCTAGCGTCACTTATATATCAAAACGGAAAAGTACATTATTTGTGAGTTATGTGGTTTCCGTAAACTACGGAGCTGAGTGAAATACAAGTACAATTATTAAATGATAACATTTATTATATATTATGAAACCAGTGGGTAAAATAAAAGCCTAATGAGGATTTTTTTTTAAAAATTGGGTGTTTTTTTTTAAGTTATGTAAACCTTATATATATATATTTGAAACGGTACAGAAGCGTATTAAGGCATTAAAAACAAGAAATTTTATATTATGGACCATGATAGATTTAAAATAAAACAAACACCAGTCGACCGGTTTCGTCCCCTCTCATCAGAACTGTTAATGGGGAAATTATGAGAAAAAGAAAAGAAGTCTGTAATGCATGACATGAATGATTGGACAGGAAGAAATAAATTATTATAAAAGTTATACCAACCAAGATGCTAGAAACGCAGCACAGCAAGTCCAAGCAAACAATCTCTTTGTTTACAAAGAGTAGGCTGCCTGAACCTGATGTAAAGCGTCTCTAACACCTTAAGATGGAAAAGCGAGTGCGAACTGGCCAAAACAGAAAACCAGTTCACACTGAAATTCAACGCACAAGTAGGATTCTTTATAAAGTGATCCGCAATCGAAGACCCATACGTGTTACGAATGGTATCACCCAAAGAAAATTTTTTATTCAGTATTATAGCAGGTACGTGTTGTTTAATTCTAACGTCCAACCGCTGTGTCGTTCTACCTATGTAGTCGCATCCACAACTACATTTGAAATGATAAATAACAGAGTTAATATGGTGGGGGGGTAGAACATCTTTACACATAGATGAAAGTACGGACTTAGTTTGAAAAACAACACGAACATTGGCTGCAAAATAACACTGATGTGAACTCCATGAAATACGCTTGGCGAAGGATTCACTAATGCTACCCAACCACGGCAAACGAAGATAGACCGAACATTTACCCACTGAAGCAGGTTTAATTTTGTTAAACCTGGCAGTTTCATTTCGAATAACTGAGTGAACAATGTTCAACGGATAACCATTGTTCACAAAAATCTCAGTTAAGGAACTGATTTCATGTTTCAAAGTGTCATCCGAACAAATCATTAGGGCCCTATGTGTCAGGGTCCTAATCAAATTAATCTTTTGTCGTTTAGGACAAAAGGAGTCCCATCGAGTATATAATCCAGTAAATGTAGACTTCCTGTAAACTGATGTGATAAACGAGGAAGGAGTTCTTTGAACAAGAACATCTAAGAAGGGCAATGAACCATTGAACTCCTTATCTACTGTGAATTTGGCCATGGTCTATCTTGGCCCATGGTCTAGATTTTAGCATTCCTGTTACTTCTATTAGTAGGGAGAATATTTTTTCTGAATTTGAAGTATTTTATGCTCAACTCTCGAAGCTTCAACCTGTGTCTTGTGATAAATCCAGCGACTTTCGAGCTAAATTGAATGATTTGGCTCATTCTTATGCTAGTTCTCCTATTTCGTTCTCTGAATCGAAATGGAGAAGTGAACACCATAAGGTTATTAAATCCCTTAAGAATAACCATTCTTTGGTTATTACGAAACCGGATAAAGGATCGGGTGTTGTCCTTATGGACCGCCATGATTACATTAACAAAATGTTAAGTATATTGAATGATCCTTCCAAGTTTCAACGCCTTGGTTCCAGTGATACTCACGATTCTACGTTGACTTCTGAAATTCGATTTCAGAAACGTCTTGTCAAGTGGGTAAAAAGTGGTGTTCTTTCATCTGAAATGGCGGAGCAATTGAGACCGCTTGGCTCTATTCGTCCCCGTCTTTATGGATTACCCAAGATTCATAAGAAGGGTGTCCCGTTGAGACCCATTTTATCGATGATTGGGTCTTCACAGCATAAAGTTGCAAAGTGGCTTGCTATATTGTTGCAACCAGTGTTGCAGCATTACAGTTCCTTTTGTATTAAAGATTCGTTTTCTTTTTCCAAATTCATTCGGAATTGTGATGCCACAGATGGATTTATGTGTTCATTTGACATCTGCAGCCTCTTCACGTGTGTGCCTTTATCGGAGACTATTGATATTTGCAGCGATATGTTATATCGTAGTAATTTGACTCCTCCTAATATACCTGAAGAAGTGTTCGTTGAACTCATGAAATTTGCCACCATGTTTGTCGATTTTAGTTTCGACAATATCATGTATCGTCAGATAGATGGTGTAGCGATGGGTTCCCCCTTGGGTCCTGTGTTGGCTAATATCTTTGTGGGTTTTTATGAAGAAAGCCTTATGTTAAGTTCTGCCCGACTCAAGGTTTACTTTCGGTATGTGGATGACACTTTTTGTGTGTTCAGCCACGAATCGGAAGTGGATCAATTTTTTTCCCTACTCAACAGTGTTCATCCTGCCCTTAAATTCACAGTAGATAAGGAGTTCAATGGTTCATTGCCCTTCTTAGATGTTCTTGTTCAAAGAACTCCTTCCTCGTTTATCACATCAGTTTACAGGAAGTCTACATTTACTGGATTATATACTCGATGGGACTCCTTTTGTCCTAAACGACAAAAGATTAATTTGATTAGGACCCTGACACATAGGGCCCTAATGATTTGTTCGGATGACACTTTGAAACATGAAATCAGTTCCTTAACTGAAATTTTTGTGAACAATGGTTATCCGTTGAACATTGTTCACTCAGTTATTCGAAATGAAACTGCCAGGTTTAACAAAATTAAACCTGCTTCAGTGGGTAAATGTTCGGTCTATCTTCGTTTGCCGTGGTTGGGTAGCATTAGTGAATCCTTCGCCAAGCGTATTTCATGGAGTTCACATCAGTGTTATTTTGCAGCCAATGTTCGTGTTGTTTTTCAAACTAAGTCCGTACTTTCATCTATGTGTAAAGATGTTCTACCCCCCCCACCATATTAACTCTGTTATTTATCATTTCAAATGTAGTTGTGGATGCGACTACATAGGTAGAACGACACAGCGGTTGGACGTTAGAATTAAACAACACGTACCTGCTATAATACTGAATAAAAAATTTTCTTTGGGTGATACCATTCGTAACACGTATGGGTCTTCGATTGCGGATCACTTTATAAAGAATCCTACTTGTGCGTTGAATTTCAGTGTGAACTGGTTTTCTGTTTTGGCCAGTTCGCACTCGCTTTTCCATCTTAAGGTGTTAGAGACGCTTTACATCAGGTTCAGGCAGCCTACTCTTTGTAAACAAAGAGATTGTTTGCTTGGACTTGCTGTGCTGCGTTTCTAGCATCTTGGTTGGTATAACTTTTATAATAATTTATTTCTTCCTGTCCAATCATTCATGTCATGCATTACAGACTTCTTTTCTTTTTCTCATAATTTCCCCGTTAACAGTTCTGATGAGAGGGGACGAAACCGGTCGACTGGTGTTTGTTTTATTTTAAATCTATCATGGTCCATAATATAAAATTTCTTGTTTTTAATGCCTTAATATATATATATATATATATATATACTTCGCATGTTATTACAATGTATACCTGGTAATTGAAATAGCCGCTCCACTGTCTTTCTTAAATAGTGTGCATTACGTCTATCGATCTGCATATTCGATAAATCATAAATAATATATGTACCCCGTGTCAATCCAGCCTGAATCCCTCTTTATAGAGGTAACATCATTTGATTGCTTTGGTTTGGTTTGTTTTACGGCATATCAACCTCAATGGGTTATTTAATGCCGAAAAGATTTTATTGCTGGTAATATTCTTTCCAAAAATGTATCGTTGGTAATATTTTTACAAAAAAAACATTGCTGGTATTAAAACCTATTTTTATACTTACATATGACAATGCCCCCAATTTGCTTATAGCTGGGACCCTAACAGGTGCTACCACCCTGGGTCTCTGTGGACCTGAGAACAATAGCAATTACTAGGTGGTTCTATGCTTCTCAAAGCCTCTTGATCAGAGGTGTTGATGTTGGATGTAGTTTATCATCTTACCCAGGACGGGGATGTAATTTCTCTTCATCCCCAGGACGCCCACCATTCGATCCATTCTGCTCGGCAACGGACGACGTCTGACCGTGTACAGCGATCTCTTCTCTTTTTAAGGAATATCCATCCTCTTCATTCAGATTATTTTCCCGAAAGCTTCATGTCTGCTCAGCTTCGTATTCGAAAAGTAAACAATTTTTTAAAGATTAAAGGATTTCTTATTAATATGACATTTTTCGTACATCAAACGAGGTGTCTATTTCAATCGAACATCGCGCAGAAGTGTGAAACTGACAGCCACCATGCAATGTTGATTTCCATGTTCCCAATATCTATATCTACGCGAGTATGTAAAGAAAAGCAAGTCGAGCGAAAGGCAAGAAGGTGACATTTTTGTCTTTAGCTTGTGCATATTCGATTGGCTTCATTCAAATACAAATCAATTCCAAAGAAGATTCACACCAGATTTATTCAACCTTTACAGTGAAGCAATCTCGAACGAACAAGATCTTTTTTCTTTTAAGCGTTTTACCCCAAACTAGACGAGAAGCGACTAGCACGCAAGGGGTTACAGAGAATTGGATCGAGAGCAAATAGGAGTGATAGAGAAAAGGAATAAGAGAAGGATAGTGGATAGATCAAGGCATGTGGAGACGTCGATTGACATTATATTTGAATAGTTGGAGATTATAGCTATCAGGGAAACAGGAAAAGGGGAGTTCCACAGGCAAGAGATGCGAGATATGAAGCTATTGGAGTAGAAGAGACGGCTACATTTAACAGTTTCGACAGTGGAAGATATGAGAGCGAGATGCCAGCCTAGTAGAACGCTTAAATTCGTGAAGTCTGGGAACCAGCGAAAGCAGCTCATCGGAAGTTACCAAGAAAGTATTTGTAAGAAAAGACAGAGGGAAGTGACGGCACGTCTGTGAGAGAGCGACTGCAGACGAGATGACAGATCAGGGCCAAGTACATTGCATATCCGTCTCTGGATTTTATCAAAGACCTTGAGACAAACAGAAGGGGCGCCAGACCATGTATGGTATCAATACTCCATGCAAGGGCGAATGGTTGATTGAAATATCGCCTAGAATTTATTTATTTATTTATTATTGGTTTTATTCATTATTGTTTGTTTGCTAAACTTGAAATTAATTTCAATTTTCAGACTATGTATTTTCACTTTTATTTTTTGTTTTTTTACTTTGGATGGAAAATGAATTCAGTAAATACATAAAAATAGAAAGAGGTTTAAGACAAGGATGTGTCTTCTCACCAGACTTATTCAACCTTTACAGTGAAGCAATTCTGAGAGAACTAGATCGCCTAGCAACATGTTTATTGGCGGAGACAATCTTAACTACATGATATGCAAATGACACAGTACTGATAGCAGACATTGAAAGGAAACTTCGGGAACTCCTGTAGAAAGAAGTAAAGGAAAGCGAGAAGAAAGGACTAACGATTAATTGTAAGAAGATAGAATGAATAGTTGTCAGCTAGAGAAAAAAGCCCAAGAGGCAAACTACTAAATGAAGATACCAAATGGAACAAGTACAAGAATTCAAATATCTGGGAAATGTTTTAAGAGAAGATGGAAAATGTGACACCGAAAACCGAATAGGGAAAGAAGCCTTCCAAAAGCTAAGCAAAATATAAAGAAATAGGAGAAATTCATTAGAAACAAAGAACAGAAAACTGAACTGTTATATAATATCGGTCCTTCTATGGCAGGGAATGTTGGACAATCGCGTTTTTAGAGAAAATCGAAAGTGTAAAGTGTTGACTAAAAATCTCCTCTCACTGACCATTGTTTAATATTGAGAGTTTGATGATTACTGAGACTCATTTTATTGTAACTTTGTGCCAAACTAGGTTAAGCTTCATTAAGATTTTATGTTAACTATATTTGGTTAACAGAGGACGAAAAAAGTGACACCGAAATCTGAAGGCGCATTGGAATAGCCAAAGACGTCTTGCAAAAGCTAAGTAATGTATTAAGAAACGGGAAAATCTTGTTAGAAACAGAGAAATGAGTGATAAACCGAAAGCGAAAGATGCCTTGCAAAAGCTAAGCAATGTATTAAGAAACGGGAAAATCTTGTTAGAAACAGAGAAATGAGTGATAAACTGAAAACGAAAGATGCCTTCCAAAAGATAAGCAATGTATTAAGAAACGGGAAAATCTTTTTAGAAACACAGAAATGAGAGATAAACCGAAAAGGAAAGATGCCTTCCAAAAGAGTTTATATTTCTGAAATATCTAAAATATAACAGCTATGGCAATTTCATCGAACCAATATTTCGATACCCCTTTTCAGTGCTTATATTCCATTGAACCATACAATTTTAGTTGCTCTCACTTTTTTCTTTACATACCGTATATACGCGCGTATCATACGACGTTTAAAGACCTAACATTGAAGCTAATTTGACTACAGTAAATGGATATATAGTGTTATGTACTGTACTTATCAACACTGAAGAGTATGTCCCAATCCTCATAAATACGTTGGACACTATTATAAGTGGGGGTAATATGCTGTCTAAGTAATCCACCAATAGCAGTGGTTTACCTACTTCACGCCGCTGGCGAGTATTATATTTTGCTGATGTTATAAAGATTACCATTTCATTTCCAACCTCTGTTTTGGTTATTCCTCATTCAGTAACTTTTCCTGGGTTACAATAGATAGATAGATACATAGATACATATATAGATCATGAATACTAAGATAGATAGTGTTATATACCGTATCTATGAACACTAAATGGTATGTCCCAATCCTCATAAAAACTTGGGACACTATTATAAGTGGGGGCAATATGCTAAATAGTCCAACACTGGCAGTGGTTTAATTACTTCACGCCGCTGGCGAGTATTGTATTTTGCTGATGTTATAAAGATTACCATTTCATTTCCAACCTCCGTTTTGGTTATTCCTCATTTAGTAACCTTTTATAGGTTACAACATATAGTTTGGCCAACAGCGTAGCCAGGGCCAGCAGTACATACGCTAATTTTATATCGTGTATGATGCTATCCACTTAAAATTACAGAAGGTCCTCAGGTCACGTCTCTCGGGCGTTTCGTAGTTGCAGTACCATCTCCAACAATATAATATGTGGTCACACGGCGCTATATGAGGAAGACGACGTTGTTTCTTCACTGGGTGTACGCCATGTTGGATTGTGCGACATTCGCTACCTCTCGTTTATGTTGCTTTTTTTAGTGAACTTTTTGCCTTTCATTAAAGCTCCCAAGCGTAAGGCAGACTAGTTGGTGCTTATATAGGTGAGTTCTGACCTACGTCAGAAATCAGTTTACGTCGCGCCGTAAGGACGGATCTCTGACGTAAGTCGAGGACTCCCTGTAGTTTCAAAATAAAAGCAAATACACTGTAGTTACTGTACTTTTATGTTTTACTTTAAAAAGATAAAACCATACGTTGTTCATTGTTTCTTCGATAAAATAAATGTTATTATTTATGTATGTCTAGACATTCTTTTCCCATAATGCCCACTAACATAAAACATTATCGGTTATTGAATTTTGAAAGAGGAAGGATAAGACATTTGAAAATATCTCTTCATAATAAGATTTGGCAAGAGAGATAAGTAATGGCGCTTGACGTCTACGAATTCGTTACCAAATTCTATACGTCACTGATTTACAGTGTACGCGCACGCGCACAGAAGATGGCGACAAATTGAGATAGATACCGTATATCCGTGCGTTTCATGCGATCTTTGAAGAACTAATTTTGAAGCTAATTTGACTACAGTAAATTAAGATATATATATATATATTTTGGTCAATTCCTAGTTAGGGCTTGCAGTACATACTCTAATTTTATATCTTAATAGACACACATACATACACACATGCAGATACATAAATATAATGATTTTCCAAGCGTAGCATAGATGCGGTACAAGGCAGAAAGTAGGGGCACCTAGTGAGGATTGAACTCATTACTCAGTCTTAATTGTTCTAGCGAGACAAGCTTGCTAACCATTACACTGCTTCGAGGTGCCCAAAGATACATAAATATATACACACAGATGCATACGTATTTAAGAGACTTTAAACATTTCTTTCTTACTTTTTTTCTCACTGCAACGAAGTAGCGTTTCTGATATGTAACCCTTAAAATTAGCTTCAAATTTAGCTTCAAAAAACCCATATTACGTGATTGTATACGGTATTTTTATCCGTAAGTTTTAGAAACACGGCACTATATTCAAAAGGTTTGTAAAATCCAAACCACGCAGAAAAATAAGCAAATAAATAAATAAAAACATAAATAAATAAAAATACAAAACATTTGAATGAGTAATTTGTAAACTTCCAAAGATTTTGCTTCTGTTGCATCCAACATTTGCTTGACATTAGAAACGTAGAGAGAAAGTAATGCCGAAAACTCTTGTCAGTCGTGAATGACAAGCGTGGAGTTTATTCGCATTAATGTTCAATACTAAATATGTACGCTGCCGATAGCCGTTCCTCGTTTTGGGTCAAGGCTGTCCGAGTGAACGAGAAGGAAGCCTGACGTAGTGGGTCGGGGGGGGGGGGTGAGAGTGGGTTAACAAGGAATGGTATTCTTGGATTAAATGTAGGGGAGTGGCGAAGAAAAGGAAAGAAAAGCGAAGCAAAAAAAGACTCGGGAATATTGAAATGTAAAAGTTTGCGACGAAATGTTTGTAAAATTGTATGTATGTACGTGTATGTGTGTATGTATGTATGCATGCATGCGTATGTATGTATGTATGCGTGTATAATATGTATGTGCGTAGTATGTATGTGTGTGTAGTATGTATGTGTGTATGTAATAAATGTAAAATTGTAAATGCTTTATATGCATGTGCATGTATGTATGTTTGTATGTATGCATGCGTGTGTAATACGTATGTGTGTAGTATGTACGTGTGTGTAGTATATATGCAATATCTTTGCATGTATGTGTGCATGTATAAATGTGTGTATGTATGTGTGTATGCATGAATGCGTGTGTGTATTTATGCGTGTGTTCATATGTACGTTTGTATGTATGTATTTGTATGAATGTATATATGCGTGTGTAATTTGTATGTATAGTATGTATGTGTGTGTACGTATGTGTGTGCAGGGATTTATGTGTCTATGTATATATGTGCATTTATGTACGTATGTGTATGTATGTGTGTGTATGTATGTGTGTGTATGTATGTACTTGTATGTATGTGCGTGTATGTATGTGGTGTATTCATTGGTGTGTATGTATGAATACGCCCGTGTAAGTAAGTATGCGTGTATGTGTGAGTACGTGTGTGTGTGCGCACGCGCGTTGGCTTTCTTCTCTAAGAAAGGTCCATTAATTTTTCGTCCTTTTCTTTTAATTATTTTATTGCAGTATTCTTTCTTGTATCCATTATTTTCTTTCTTTCTTTCTTTAAGTTGGCCCTGTCATTTAACCTTTCTTTCTTTCTTTCTTTCTTTCTTTCTTTAAGTTGGCCCTGTCATTTAACCTTTCTTTCTTTCTTTCTTTCTTTCTTTCTTTAAGTTGGCCCTGTCATTTAACCTTTCTTTCTTTCTTTCTTTCTTTCTTTCTTTAAGTTGGCCCTGTCATTTAACCTTTCTTTCTTTCTTTCTTTCTTTCTTTCTTTCTTTCTTTCTTTAAGTTGGCCCTGTCATTTAACCTTTCTTTCTTTCTTTCTTTCTTTCTTTCTTGAAGTTGGCCCTGTCATTTAACCTTTCTTTCTTTCTTTCTTTCTTTCTTTCTTTCTTTCTTTAAGTTGGCCCTGTCATTTAACCTTTCTTTCTTTCTTTCTTTCTTTCTTTCTTTCTTTAAGTTGGCCCTGTCATTTAACCTTTCTTTCTTTCTTTCTTTCTTTCTTTAAGTTGGCCCTGTCATTTAACCTTTCTTTCTTTCTTTCTTTCTTTCTTTCTTTAAGTTGGCCCTGTCATTTAACCTTTCTTTCTTTCTTTCTTTCTTTCTTTCTTTCTTTCTTTCTTTCTTTAAGTTGGCCCTGTCATTTAACCTTTCTTTCTTTCTTTCTTTCTTTCTTTCTTTAAGTTGGCCCTGTCATTTAACCTTTCTTTCTTTCTTTCTTTCTTTCTTTCTTTCTTTCTTTAAGTTGGCCCTGTCATTTAACCTTTCTTTCTTTCTTTCTTTCTTTCTTTCTTTCTTTAAGTTGGCCCTGTCATTTAACCTTTCTTTCTTTCTTTCTTTCTTTCTTTCTTTCTTTCTTTAAGTTGGCCCTGTCATTTAACCTTTCTTTCTTTCTTTCTTTCTTTCTTTCTTGAAGTTGGCCCTGTCATTTAACCTTTCTTTCTTTCTTTCTTTCTTTCTTTCTTTCTTTCTTTCTTTCTTGAAGTTGGCCCTGTCATTTAACCGTTCTTTCTTTCTTTCTTTCTTTCTTTCTTTCTTTCTTTCTTTCTTTCTTTCTTTAAGTTGGCCCTGTCATTTAACCTTTCTTTCTTTCTTTCTTTCTTTCTTTAAGTTGGCCCTGTCATTTAACCTTTCTTTCTTTCTTTCTTTCTTTCTTTCTTTCTTTCTTTCTTTCTTTCAGTTGGCCCTGTCATTTAACCTTTCTTTCTTTCTTTCTTTCTTTCTTTCTTTAAGTTGGCCCTGTCATTTAACCTTTCTTTCTTTCTTTCTTTCTTTCTTTCTTTCTTTCTTTCTTTCTTTCTTTCTTTCTGTTGGCCCTGTCATTTAACCTTTCTTTCTTTCTTTCTTTCTTTCTTTTGGCCCTGTCATTTAACCTTTCTTTCTTTCTTTCTTTCTTTCTTTCTTTCTTTCTTTCTTTCTTTCTTTCTTTCTTTCTTTTGGCTCTGTCATTTAACATTTCTTTCTTTCATTCTTCCTTCTTTCTTTCTTTCTTTCTTTCTTTTTGTTGTCTCCTGTTTAAATTTGTCTCCTTTTTAAATTTTCTTTCTTTCTTTTTTGATGTCTTTCTTTCTTTGCACATTTTATCTCAACTTTCACCTTCACTTACTTCATCTTTCTTTCACTTCCTCTTTTTTCTCTTCTTCTTCGACCTCCATCTTTTAAAATCTTTCTTGTCTTCTATTTCTTTCTATTTCCTTTGCTTTCAAAACTACACTCTACCACATTTCATCCCCCAAACCCTTAACTTCGCTGGCCCTTTCACCTCTTTTATTTTCTTCTATCCCCACACCTTTTAACCACAGCCCTTAGACACATTGCACAAACCACGGTGTCTACTTTCTACGCCGGCCATAAATGTCGACTTTCAGAAGCAGCACACATACGCCTTTATCAAACCACTCATTAAAGACGTGATATGCAAAGGAGTAACATCGATTCTACCACCAACTAACATTCCTCCCAACATAACATAAAACCTTTCTATCAATGTCACTTGTCCTGTAGATTGCATGCTCAGCTTTTGGGCGCCAAAATTAGTCATATTCATATTCCACATGAGAATCCGATTCATTATAACCATTGGGATCCTTTTTGCTTTAAACATCAAATCAATCTATCTATCGAACTAGCTAGCTATGTCTGATCATATCTAAGTCTGATCATATCTATCTATCTATCTATCTATCTATCTATCTATCTATAAGACTTTGTTTCAGTCTGATCAAATCTATCTAACTAGCTAGCTATGTCTGATCATATCTATGTCAGATCATATCTATCTATCTATCTATCTATCTATCTATCTATCTATCTATCTATCTATCTATCTCAGTCTGATCATTATCTATCTATCTCAGTCTGATCCAATCTATCTATCTATCTATCTATCTATCTATCTATCTATCTATCTATCTATCTATCTATAAGACTTTGTTTCAGTCTGATCAAATCTATCTAACTAGCTAGCTATGTCTGATCATATCTATCTATCTATCTATCTATCTATCTATCTATCTATCTATATATATATATATATATATATATATATATATATATATCAGTCTGATCATTATCTATCTCAATCTGATCCAATCTATCTATCTATCTATCTATCTATCTATCTATCTATCTATCTATGTCTGATCCTAAATCAGATTGTATCTCAGTTTGACCCTATCTATCTATCTATCTATCTATCTATCTATCTATCTATCTATCTATCTATCTATCTATCTATCTATCTATCTCTGGTTATTATATCTGTCTATCTCAGTCTGATCCAATCTATCTATCTATCTATCTATCTATCTATCTATCTATCTATCTATCTATCTATCTATCTATCTATCTATCTCTGGTTATTATCTATCTGTCTATCTCAGTCTGATCCAATCTATCTATCTATCTATCTATCTATCTATCTATCTATCTATCTATCTAAGAAGAGTGCACACTAATGTCAACACAGACAGTCATTTCATGCTTGAACGCTAAGTCCAAACAACTCGGTGTTTAATTCTTTTATTTCCAATGTTTGTTCATTTATATTATCAGATATCCGCTTATCTATCAATCAATCTATGTTTTCATGCACCCCCGACGAAGGTAATCCTTAGTGGGATTAGTTTTGGCAATTACTACTTGGTCGTGAGTTTGATCCCGACTTGTTACTCCATACAAAATTTAACCTTACTGAGTGACACATACTTGTCGTAATATCAATCTCTCTATCAGTCTGCTATGCTGCTTGTCTCAGATAGTTTACATCTATCTATCTATCTATCTGAGCCGTTTCGTACATTTATATCTATCTATCACTGTCTAGTCATGCTTATCGTGTACTATTCATATTTATAATACGGAGCTTATGTATGTATGTATGTATGTATGTATGTATGTATCTATCTATCTATCTATCTATGAACATCTGTTTGCATATGATTTACGTCAGGCTGTCGTTGTCTGGAGTAGTATAAAAGGCCTAGCAGATATGTCACAGTGATCTTCGATTGGGGGGATATTTTAGTTCAGTTATGTGCCATGCGTGATACACGTTGATGCGATCATGTGCCTTTCCCGCAGTAGGTTGCCATTTCTTTCTGAGGTAGACCAGTCGCCGTCCAAGGCTATAGAACCCAGTTTTCCCTACCATTTACTCATAGCTGAGGGTAGAAGAAAGTGATTCATACCTTTCCCTAGAATATTAGCACGTAAGGGAATGTAATGAATTCGTACTCGGCCCTCCGATTCCTCCATCCGAGCCGTTATCCATTACTCCACCGTCAAAATCTAAATTTCTAGTAAGTGTTTATTGGAACGTACGTTTTTAGCAAAGAACAAAATGCCATATCCAGTAATCGATTAATTAGAAATTATAACAATTATTGACTTATTTTCATTAATGCAAATCTACGAAGGAAGAACAAAACGAACCCCCTCTACTAAATAAATCCACAAAAATCTCTTAATCACCACAAATAATGAACATTCTAAATTGTGCTGCAAAAATAGTAAGTCTGTCTGTTTATTCTAAGTGACTAAAAGCAATGACAATATAACTGCATAATAAAATCAGAAAATATTTCAAAATTTGACAAAATTATGTATCAATAAAGTCTAAAAATATTGAGAGAAAACAAACAAATGAATCTCAAACTTATCTATGTATGTATGTACGTATCTATCTATCTATCTATCTATCTATCTATCTATCTATCTATCTATCTATCTATCTATCTATCTATCCCTGTCTATTCATATCTCTCTATCTATCTATCCCAGTCTGTTCATATCTATCTATCTATCTATCTATCTATCTATCTATCTATCTATCTATCTATCTATCTATCTATCACATCCGTTTCATATATGTCTATCTATGTCTAGGCATGCTTATCATGTAATATTCATATTTATGATACGAAGCTTATCTATCTATCTGTCTATCTATCTATCTATCTATCTATCTATCTATCTATCTTTCAACATCTTATTCTGTCAATTTTATTCTGTGTTTTTTTATCACATCTGCAGGTGGCTGTCTTTGTTTTACAGAAAATTGAGAATATATTTTTTCATTATGGTATCATAATAGATATTATCTACATACATTGTTTGAATAATAATTAAAAACCATTTTCATTAACAGGGACACAACTTAACAGTATAATGTACTGTGTCATCTAATTACTTATATGTAAAAAGGTGAATAATAAAAATTAAAAATGACCAGATTGATATTACCAGAATAAATTATCAGATAGATATTACCAGAATAAATTACCAGAGTGATATTACCAGAATGAATTACCAGATTGATATCATCATAAAGAATTAATAAGATGATATTACCAGAATGAATTACCAGGCTGATATTACCAGAATCAGTTATCAGATTGATATTACCAGAATGAATTACCAGATTGATATTACCACAATTAATTATCAGATTGATATCACCAGAATGAATTACCAAATGGATATTATCAGAATTAATTACCAGAGTGATATTACCAGAATGAATTACCATATTGATATTACCAGAATTAATTATCAGATTGATATCACCAGAATGAATTACCAAATGGATATTATCAGAATTAATTACCAGAGTGATATTACCAGAATGAATTACCATATTGATATTACCAGAATTAATTATCCGATTGATATCACCAGAATGAATTAGCAAATTGATATTAGCAGAATGAATGCCATTTTATGTGAATACAATTTGGTTTGGTTTATTTTGTCTTACGGCATACCAACCTCAATGGGTTATTTAATGCCGGCAACATTTTTTATTGCTGGTAATATTTTGTTTTGTCAAAATCAGTTTCTGGTAATATATTTCCTTCAAAATTGTATTGCTGGTAATAATTTTTTTGAAAAAAGTATTGCTGGTAATAGTTAACTATTTGCCCATAGCTGGGACCCTAACAGGTGCTACCACCCTGTGTCAAAGTGGACCTGGGAACACCAGCAATTAAGAGGTTGTTCCACGCTTCTCAAAACCACCTGATCAGAGGCTTTGCTGCTGGACGTAGTTTATCGTCTTACCCAGGACGCGGATGAAGTTTAATGTCTTACCCAGGGTGACTGTAGTTTAATTAGTATATATTTACTACTTGAAAAAAAGCGAAACTTTACTATAAAGTCTCAATGGAAATATCAAAAAAGAAATGGATAAATATTTTTTTATAAATAAAACTTTAAGATAATTTAGAAGCTTTTAGCGTTAGTTCTTGAGTTGCATTAAGAGAATCAAACAAACAATAATTTTTGAAAAATATAGTTATGACAATATTAGCCATTTCCTTATAAGGGAACATTTGGCATTCATTGAGCGGGCAACCAGTACGCCATTCACTCGAAATTGATAGAAACTTTCTCTTAAAAAAATGTTCAGGAAATTTTTCAATTCCAGTAGCTCTTATTGCTCTTTCCGATATTGATGGGGTTTTCATTTCAAACATTTTATTTGAATCCTGTCATTATTTTCTATTCGAATTTCATGTGCTATCCATTTTAGTTGTTGCTGCTGTTGGAATTCATTAAGTGATGTGGTTTCTGTTATTTGGTACAGTTCTTTGTGAATCTGTAGCGCCAGTCAGGATTTTCAAAGATCAATGATCTTTGCCAAGACACTGAGTCTTCACTCGCTAAAAGCCCTTTATACCATTGATCTTAGAAATCAGTTCCATGCAGCTGGCAGTTTGGATATTTTTATACGAGTTTGGAGCCATGCATAGAATCAATATCGATCGGGCGAGGTTAATGGCAATCAAAGTCTCGATCGGGCGAGGCTAATGGTATAGTAACTGTAATTAGCAGAAATGCCCCAAAACACGATTGACAATGTTTTCAATAAACAATAACAAAAGAAAAAAAAAACATTGCAAAATAATACTAAGCAAACAATATATGAAAGACAAAAGTAGGCAAAGCAACAGTAATAACGAGAAAAAAAAGAGAGTCAAAAACTAAAAATGGTGTTAACACACAAAAGGGATACAGACACGTGATCGCAGGGTTCTCTCTTCTAGAGAAGAAAGAACAAAAATATGGAGGATAAAATCGAGAAATTATTGGCTAGGAAGAAATCCCAGCATGCATCTGTACTGTTTGTCTATAAATTTGAGGAGGCGATATTTTTGTAGTCATTCCCACATTGAATAGGATCATCATTGTTTAAGTACATAATTCGAGTATTTAGCTTGATTTTTTGGATTTGTGGACATTTGCGGTGTTTGGCGAAACTAACTCTGACGCAGACAATTCTATGTTCATTCATTTTCCTATTCTCCTATACTAAATTCGTTCTAACTGATCTGTGCGCCGAGGTATTTGAAGCGTTTAGGTTTTACTAATTCCACCTCTGGAATTTTTATGTTGGATTTCATATATATGCCATCATTGTTCTCTATTTGACAATAATAAAAGGTGTTCCAATAACTTGGACCGATTTTAAATGTAAATTAAGTCTAAAATCGGTCCAAATTATTGGAACACACTTATAACCCTATGTCTTTTTCTGTATAGAAATGATGCATTTCCGAAATAAATAAAGATTTTGCAACGCACAGTAAATTTCAAGATACTTAAAACATTTAGAAAGAAAGAAATATTTATAACAAGCAAATTTTATAATCAAGATGTTATAGTGAAAAAATATAAAACTTAGTAATGACATTTTAGTAAATTTCACAGTTTAAAATAGTTCAACTACTCCACAGAAATATATTTGTTTCTTCAACTACATTTCAGCAATATATTTTAAAATATAAAATCTATCGATTTTAATGATTTGATAAGTGACATCTGACATTAATTTATTAGCGCGAAAGCTTTTTGTCTTCCACGTATATATAGACAGTAAAATTAAAAGTTTACACGTTTTTTAAAACACCTTTGAGAAAGCAAAACTTGAATTATTAAAAAACTAAATTCAATAGTTTCATTTTTGTTGAAACTTGACTAATGCATGGAATAATAATGCAACACAAAATGTACTTAGAACAAAATGTATTGAAACAAGAAAGTGTACACAATATTTACATATAGTCTTTTGTATATTCCTGGGAAGACCGTTCCTGGAGAATGTGTTGACTGAGTCGCAGTCGGGCAGAGTCTCTCGTTGAATCTCTGTATTTATCTATCCACCCACGAGGATAAAATGTGGCACAAGGCCGGTTTAATGTGGGTATCTCCGAGCCCGTAGGCTCAGCCAAAAATATAGCCTTTTTGAACCCGCCTAGACGGGTTCAAGGCCAGTCTACCTCCCCGGACGAAACCTTACCGTTCGGCAAAGCTTAGTCCGGGTTCCTCTCTGCTAATGCATAGAGTTCGACAGATTATCTCTGGTTGAATCTCTTGATTCCTCCCCGGTACCAACCATATTTATTGGGTCGGTACTCCACTATGCGAATCAGGTTGATCCTACCACAACAATTTTTATGAAGAATAATATCAGATACAATTAAATTTCCCATCAAAAATGTGTTCTTTTTATAATAAAGTTTAAATGATCTAGCTTCAAAAAATATCAAATAAATATACCTTGAAACATCAATGTTTTAAATAATAAACTTAAATTAATCAAAGATATTATTTAAAGATAAAATTTCGGTCTATACGGGGAGCCATGGGCAAAATGTCGTCTAAATTACACTGAAAAAAAAAAAACTGAAAATAACACTGACAAGGCTAAGCTAAACCGCGATCTTCCACTACTATGCACACAGAAGGCCTCCTAACGTAAAGCTATACTTCGAGTGACACCTGGGTTCTGTAAAAAAGAAAAGAAAACACTGACATCACATTTTAACAGATATATTTACCAAAATTACACATAAATATATTGAAAAACTAACAAGTACATTTATTTAATAAAATCGCCATTGGCTTTAAACACGGCGTCCAGACGAATACGGAAGCTCCGAAACTATTTTTAACTATTTGCCCATAGCTAGGACCCTAACAGGTGCTACCACCCCGGGTCATGGTGGACCTGGGAACATCAGAAATTAAGAGGTGGTTCCACGCTCCCCCATACCTCCTGATTAGAGGCATTGCTGTTGGATGTAATTTATCGTCATACCCAGGACGCACAGTCTCCTTGATTATGTTGGTGAATACTGCCATAATCCTTGCCTTCGGTTCATTTTTGGTGTTACAATGTGTTTTGACGGTCTCTCGCTCAAGTGCTCCTCGCATAACAATCGAGGTGGTTGCAGTCGGGGAAGCTAGGTGGCCAGATGTAAGGGGAGGTGTGGTCGCAGAAATTGTCTGACAGCCATGAATGGGTTCTCCTGATTGTGTGACATGGCTCACAGTCCTGTTGCCAGAGATAGTTTTTTTTTCCAGCAGCCACCCTCTTAAGTCTACCTCCTCATGACACTTAATGTAGGCCTTCATACGGCAAGATGAATGGAGGCATAACGACGTCGTCACTAGCGGTCACTCCAAACATGACGATGTTGACTGGATATATCATCCAACTATTTCCAAATCCTCGGGACTATCCCCAGATTGACATCCAAACACTCTGAAATGTTCGTATTAGTTTCCGGCGCAAATGCCAAGCTGTATATCATGCCGTCTCCAAATTTCTGGCGGAGTGAATTGCGTCAAAATGTACTTTTTCTCATAGACGGTGCCCAACTGACTCTACTATACTGTGCAGTCGACAAAATAAAAAAACAAACAAGGCGCATGCGCGAAATTAAAATGTAAAATAGCGACAATTTAGCTATCGCATCTGTATATATTCGCTCCAGTCGCATGGCTGCCATTCAGGAGTCTATGAATAAATTACCTACATAGCTATCTATGCAGTTAGGCGTGTGGTTAGGGTTAACGATGTTTGATCATTAATATCGAGTATAGAATTTGATTCCCATCGGGTGCCCCATAGAAAATCCGACATTAAATAACCCAACAATAGTTGACATGTCATAATAGAATCCAACTTAACTTAACATTATTACGGAAAAATTAATTTGATTCCCATTGGTTTTCACATAGAGGGATCGACACAAAATAACCCAACAATTATTTAAACATTGAAAATTCAACCAATCTAACATAAGGCGTTTATCTATTTGTCCAGCGAAGAAGATGGTTAGTGAGTTTAACCTAAAAATATGGGCTGAGAGTTCGATCCTTACTGAGTGAGACATGCAAAATCACCCAATCTATCTATCTATCTAGCCGTCTAGCTATCTATCTATCTCTATTAGGTTGGTGCAAAGATAATGACGTAAAAATGTCGTTTTTTGACGTATTTTTTAACGTCAAAAAACGACATTATTAGGTCATTATTTTTGCACCAACCTAATATCTATCTATCTATCTATCTATCTATATATCTATCTATCTCAGTCTGTTCATTTCTATCTATCTATCCCAGTCTGTTCATATCTATCTATCTATCTATCTATCTATCTATCTATCTATCTATCTATCTATCTATCTATCTATCATTCTATCTATCTATCCCTGTCTATTCATATCTATCTATCTATCTATCTATGAGGTTGTAAAAAAATAAAGGCTTATTTGGAATATTGAATAACTTATATTTACTTATTTATGTTTGAAACAATTAGTTTTATAATTATACTCTTAGGATATTAATCTCGGTGTCTTCTGTGACAGTGAGGTCATTATATTTTGAGAACATAAACTAATCAGATGATTGCAGAATATGGGAAAAAAAGTCTAAGATCCTAGCGCTGTGGATCGAACATTTGAGTCTCAATTGTACAACCCCCGCCTGAGCGTTATCGAAGAGCTCATTTTATTTGATTTGCTTGGTTAATGTTTGGATTTTTAACATAATTTCTCCAGTTGAAGCAAAAATTAACTATGATATTCCTTCATTGTTGTTGAAAAAAAAAAATGCGTTGTACCATAATTCTTTTTTCTTTGCACAGAAGTGCAAGATGTTACCAATGCGTTATTATTGAGTAGTTTTTATGCAAGTCATTTCCTGTTGTTGTGAGGAATTCACCTTTTAAGTTATTTTTGTAAGAACGACATCAATCACATTTTGAAAAAAAAACGATTTTCTCATTCCTTGTTGTCTCATGTGTTATAAATTTCTATACTTTATATTTTTTTTCTCCTTCAAATACAGTAAGTTTGATTAATCCGTGAGTTTCTAATCTGGAGTTACTTGACGAACGGTTTGGTATACATTTGTTCCCACTAACTCTTTTAATTTATCATGGCCAACAATATCATCATACCTACTACATTCCTCATCATTCAGAATCGCTTTTCTATTTCGCAACAATCAAGTGGATTCTGAAATGGTCGCTTCCTTTGATGATTGATTCACGTTACACAGCGGTTAAGAGAGCATTGTGGGTAAATTTAAACCCATGCATGAATAGGATGCATCGATCTTAGATTTTCATTTTAAGTTAAGGCTTGTTAAAGAGACAAATTGCTATTTGAGAAAAAAGGACACCGAGATAAAAAAAATTAAAAGACAAACATGCACACATATACACACATACATAAATGAAAACGCATACACAGCAATATATAAAATAATAATAATAATAATAATAATAATAATAATAATAATAATAATAATGATAACGGCGATTGATATACGTGAAATTTATATATAATTTAGCATATACCAACAGAAGTCGTACACACAGACGCATTTAATAACACATTGATACACGTGAAATTATATAATTTAACTGATATCAAGGCAAGCAAAAGGCTAACACAAACATACACATATTCACGCATATTTTATATATATATATATATATATATATATATATATATATATATATATATATATATATATATATATATATATGGTTTGGTTTTGTTTGTTTTACGGTATATCAACCTCAATAGGTTATTGAATGCCGACAAAATTTTTATTGCTTGTAATTTTTTCCCTCAAAAATGTATCGCTGTTAATATTTTTTTCAAAAATGTATTGCTGGTAATAATTTTCTAAAGTATTTCTGGTATTAAAACCTATTTTACACTATCATAATGTTTTGACCCCAATTTTGGGGTTTATTATTTGCTGGGACCCTAACAGGTGCTACCACCATGGGTCAGGGTGGACCTGGGAACACCAGCAATTAAGAGGCGGTTCCACGCTCTTTAAAAGCTCCTGATCAGAGGCCTTGCTGTTGGATGTAGTTTATCGTCTTACCTAGGACGCGCATGTAGTTTATCGTCATTCCCAGGACGGATATATATATTATATATATATATATATATATATATATATATATATATATATATATATATATATATATTATATATATATATATATATGTGTGTGTGTGTGTGTGCGTGCGTGTGTGTGTCTGTCTGTCTGTGTGTGTGGAGGGTGTATTTGAACAAAGATTTGACGCAGCATTTGATTATAAACTTAAATAGCACTGATGTAAGCATTTTAATACTAAATAAAAAAAAGCAAATATCTAATCAGCTTTTCAGCCAACGCTTCATCAGAGAGCAATCGTTGTTGAAAAAAAATAATTTTTTTTTAACAAGTACAACGAAATACATATCAAGGGACAAAATGGTAGAACAAACTGTCGCACGATTAAAATATAAAATCATCTTTAATCAAATTTAGAAAATCAGTTTAATTTGTAAAATTAAAAGCGGATAAAATTGATATGAAAACTGGAAGAAGCGCCAGAAATGGACGAGGAGAGAAAAAATATGATTAGTGTTCTTCAAAAAGTAGATGGGAATGAACAAAACTTTCTCCTTTAATAATAATAATAATAATAATAATAATAATATTAATAATAATAATAATAATAATAATAATTATTATTATTATTATTTTTATTATTATTATTATTATTATACAACCTATAGATATACGTATATAAGTTATGTAAATGTTAATTTCAAGGAACAGAGTGAAATAATAATAATAATAATAATAATAATAATAATAATAATAATAATAATAATAATAATAATAATAATGAGAAGGAGTGGGCGGAGGAGATTTCGATTTCAAGGACCTTCAAATCGAAATCTCAGAAATGTGGCACATAGGAACATCAACAATCCTTGTAGTTGTAGACTTCGAATTGGTTGGAAAAGATTCCAGTAGACTTATTTAAGGAATGCCTGGAAGGCCATGCCTTAAAGAAATACAAAAAATGTTCTCAAGAGTACAGCCCACACCTTACGAAGGGTGTTATCTATGTAAAATATGTGTGTGTGTGTGTTTGTGTGTTTTAATTGTAGTTTAATCAGTGGAAAATGTCACGATGCTATTTCTGCTCTTAGGCCTCTGGGTGGGACCCGAAAAACTTGTACAAACCAGAAATCAAAGGAAATAATAATAATAATGATAATAATAATAATAGAACCTATAGATATACGTATATAAGTTATATAATTTAACACGTATCATCTATGAGACTTGTTCTTCACTCAGATGATCTGATTGTCATTACATCCCCCACCACATAAAGATCGTATTCCTTTATCAAATAAGAAATTGGATTCAGAGAAAAAAATTCGCTAAGTCGATCTCTTCTGAAGACAATGTAACAGTTTGTTCAGACGCAAATTAGATCACCCAGAGAGACATGAATGACATTTCCCGTGATTTGTCCCTATCTAAGCAGCAGTCAGAATTCCTAGAATCTCGGAATAAGAAATGAAACTTGGTCATGTCAGATATAAGGGTCACCAGTTTCAGGACACGAAGAAAGGATTTCGTCACATTCTTCGGCATGGAAAACAGGTTATGCTACTGCAGTGCTTCGAATCGTAAATGCTCTGAGAGCATGGGAAGCATTTAACTCAGTCTGACATGGCTTCCTTGTTAATGCACAGGTACCAGATTAACAAGAGTGTATTAAGTTGTTACAGGCTTATGAGGGTATCGGATGCTGAATGTCATTCAAAATTCACTTTCTCCACTGCCACATTTACGTCATCCCCCAGAATATCAGAGCAGTGTGTGGTGCATAGGGAGAATGGTTCCGTCAAGTTATTAACAAGTATTTACTTCGGTTAGTATTATTAACATCTTATATAGATGTACATGTTTGCGATTATTATTATTATTATTATTATTATTATTATTATTATTATTATTAACATCTTACGTGGATGATCTTTATTTAACGGTTGCATATTAATTTGCCAAAGTAGTTCTATATTTTTATCTGTTTATTTATTTTTTTAAACGGTTAAGTTATTTACCAGTTTCTTAAATGAGCCTTTTAATTATCAACTACAAAATTTTATATAAGAAGCCGAACGCGCATATAACTGGTTAACATTGTGTTAAATTACCCCCAAACCCCTTTTAACTTTTAATTATTTGGAAAGTTAAACTTCAGACTTCTATACATCTAATGAAATAATGTAACAACTTGTATCAGTCCATAAGAAAAATGTCTAGGATTTATATGCAGACAACTTCATGCCATGACCTATATTAAATAATTTTCCGGTGGGTTAGAATTTAACGTAGGTCACATTGGATTAGTTAATCAAGGCAAAGGCCAAAACCCTATGTTTTTAAAGTATTCTACTTTTGAAATTAAATTAATCTTTCGCTCGTCTATAGTTTATCATTACCCGAGGAGACACATTTGTGATACTGAAACGTGATTGTAATTGTGTAGCGATTTTTAACGTTTTTGTTCTAATATCATATATATATATATATATATATATATATATATATATATGTATGTATGTGTGTGTGTGTGTGTGTGTGTGTGTGAGCAAATATATAGAAAAATAGGAAAGAACATGTTAGGTAAATAATCCGAGGTTCTTTAGCATTTTTGTTTTTAATTTAAAAAAAACAATCCTCAATACAAAAGTAGAGCCTAAATTATAATTATAATTATTTTTGAAAAATATGATTCCTTCGCTACATAAGAGTTCTCATGTTTCAAAAGCCTGAACCAAAAACTTCAATATAATTATTAAAATTAAACTGAATTAAAGTTTGAAGCTCAGTTTCATCCTCAAGCGAAATTTTTGGAATAACTAATCTTGAAGTTTACACATCTTTATAAGCAGATTCATTCGTAGAATTAATTACTATGGAAAAAGCTGAAGCGACCAGTCCAATAAGGGGCGTAAGGTTTAACAATTTGTATCAACATATCGATCACCCTCGAAAAGAGGCCAAGGCAGGGCAGGGCCGGGGTGTCCATTTCAAAGCGAATGATGGCATTCCTATCCGCACATCGTCTGGTCCGTCTTCGCGACAGAGAGTTAAGTGTCTATAAAGATTATATATATATATATATATATATATATATATATATATATATATGTGTGTACGTGTACGGGTATGTGCGTGTTTTGGATTTGTATCAACTGACCCCGTGTTCTTGTCAACAGAGTTGCAATATCTGCAATCGTGTTATGATTCTTCAAAAATCAATTTAGAAAAATATAAGTGTGAGAACGTAATAATCTCTCAACGCGAATGTTCCACTTCTTTGAAGCATGCACATATTAAGGAATAATAATAATCCGGCTATTGTAGAATAAGGACGCTACTTCTGGTTTAAAGATGTTCGCCTATATATATATATATATATATATATATATATATATATATATATATAGGCAAGAACATATATATATATATATATATATATATATATATATATATAGGCAAGAATATATATATATATATATTTGGCAAGAATTTGTCTTCGACAATTATGAACACTACAATATTTGTCTTGCAATAAACTATACCCTGATGATGACAATCTGCCATGTCGAAAGTACTCAGAATAAAAGAAATATGTATCAACACGTCGATCTTCACTTGTTTTTCAATAACGACACCCAAAAACTTAGCCGTTTTTATGAAAGGATAAAATTGAAAATAAGCAGACAACGAAACATGTCTCATATATATATATATATATATATATATATATATATATATATATATATATTGTGTGTGTGGGTGTGTACTTAAAGTGACCGGAGCAAGATTCGTCGGCCCATATCTTCTGCGTGACATAATGAATACGGACTGGTATCTTCAGATGCTCCAGAATTACGTGTGGTCCACGGTGTCTGGCTGTGGTAACGTTAATGATGGAGAATGCGTGGTTAGACCGATATTTTCCAGAATGTCAGACAGTACGACGGGGACATCATGAATGGCCTCCAAGAAGTCAAGATCTCAGTCCATGTGTTTTTTACCTGTGGGGTTACATAAATCAGGAGGTGTACAAGTCAAAACCTCGCACACTGGAGGACTTACAGACACGGATTCGGGAAGTTCTCAATGTTATCCGAGACAACGTCCTTCAGAACCTTTCATTCCATTCCTGGCTGTTTGTGGAGACTGTTTATATAGCATGATTTAAAAAATGTATATAATTGTAAAATACGTTTAAGGATAATGGAAGCACTTTTTATAAAACAGTACAAACCTACACTTAAGAATACACACACACACACACACACACACACACACACACACATATATATATATATATATATATATATATATATATATATATAAAATTTATCTTATATATATGTATATCTTGTATATCTTATATATATATATATATATATATATATATATATATATATATATATATATATACATATATCAGATAAGCCTGGCTCCTTAGGATTAATCTATTTTTGCTCTACTTCGTGTATCGAGCACTTTTACTCGCATTGTTTTTTTTTCTTTGGACTTTGAGCTTGAACTCTGGACGATTGTTTTCACCTTAGTTTAATGTTCTTGGTTCTTTCTTTTTTTATTCCTCATTTTTCCTTGGGTACCGATTTGTTCTACTACAAGTCGAACTATCCAAAGTTTTTCCAAGTGAGTACCACAATTCATATATATATATATATATATATATATATATATATATATATATATATATATATATATCAGATAAGCCTGGCTCCTTAGGATTAATCTATTTTTGCTCTACTTCGTGTATCGAGCACTTTTACTCGCATTGTTTTTTTTTCTTTGGACTTTGAGCTTGAACTCTGGACGATTGTTTTCACCTTAGTTTAATGTTCTTGGTTCTTTCTTTTTTTATTCCTCATTTTTCCTTGGGTACCGATTTGTTCTACTACAAGTCGAACTATCCAAAGTTTTTCCAAGTGAGTACCACAATTCATATATATATATATATATATATATATATATATATATATATATATATATATATATATGATCTCTGGATCTGAGCGCTTTTCGCCAATCTTTTAACCATAATCAAGGATGTTTTTTTCTTTATCTGAATATGTAGATTTGTTCATATATATAAAGTAATCCATCTATCTATATATCTAGTATTAACACGAATCAAGTTTATCACTCAGCTGATTGATGTTATAATTAGAAGTTCAGCTCTAGAGTATAGTAGATTACCTATTTTGTCATTGTTGAATTTACTCTTCATGAGGCTTTAGTAATTAACTGTTTACATATGTATATATGAATTAGTGGCAAAGATAGATAAAATATGGATTAGAATCGGAGAGAATGATAGGCTAAGGAACGAATAGAAAACGTAGATCAATTGTTTTATTTAAGTTTCAGAAAATGAAATAATGGGGAGAAAATTAAATTAAAAATAAATAAAAATACAAAGATTTTCGTTCCTTCTCCATATATCTGATGAAGCTTAAATAAAACCAAAACATGTTAAATTTGTAAATTCTTCCTGTTTTCTTGTTATCCTAGCACACACACACGCACATATATATATTTATATACTTGAAGCGAAATCCTACCCGATTATATATATATATATATATATATATATATATATATATATATATATATATGTGTGTGTGTGTGTGTGTGTGTGTGTGCTTCGTTAAATAATATAGACAAGTGTTGTCTATTTATTTTATGTAAATTCTTTTCATAACGTCTGATAAGCTTAATAACATTATCATTAAACGAAGAAAGAAAATCACAATATTGATCCATATTTTTTAATCCAATCTAAGCTTTCGCATGCATGTGTTTATCGTTGCTTGGAAATCATCCATATAAACAACAACAGGCTATCATCACTGTCTTGTCCGTATATTGCTTAATATATTGTACAGTAAATGACATCTTTGATGATGGCTTATGCAACACCGGGACGCTCAACCACTCGGTCACAATGACTTGTGTCTTCGTGCTAGCACAGCTATTGACGCTCCCACCAATGTTTCGTCTATCCAATTTCACTCACAAGGCTTTGGTCAAGCTGTAGTATGGTTTTCCGGCACTTTCCAAAGGTGCCGCACGTTGGGTTCGTTTAGACCGATAACATCAGGAAAAATGACTTCCTGGTAAATCAACACGGCTTTCATGGTCAGTAAGGGAACGTTATAACCACTCGGCCACGCCTATATATATATATATATATATATATATATATATATATAATACAATATATACATTATATACAGGTTCACCTTCTTGATATCGTAAGTAACTCTATGGTGACTTTATTCCCACCATATACGCATACATACATATATATATATATATATATATATATATATATATATTCACTGTTTCCAAATGCCAATTAAATGAAACTGCCATTTTCATCAATAGATGTAAATATGACAATTTTTTATTTTAGTCTTTTTACCATGCCGCCCCTTGTTATTTTCTTGCGCACGTAGAGGTGGCTTTATTCTTTTTTCACCAAAAGCAAAAACTACATTTCTTTTTGGATTACGACAAAAATAAGAGATTGCGAGAAATTGTCGATAGAAAAATGGCGTTTCTTTGTTCAATAGATGTTCATAAAAAAGAAACGAACAACTTCAATTATAGTTAAAAAAAAAAACAGTAGAGAAAGGAATTTTGCGTGATTAAAGTTCGCAATAAGTAATCCTTGTAGATATTCTGTTTGCCTATTTTTCTGACTGAATAAACGATGTCGATTTTTGACCTTTTTTTTCATAGAATATAACAACATTATCAGTCATTCTTGTTGTAGCGTAACATTAACTCAATAATTGGTATGACGGTAAACCGCAATGCCACAGAACATGAGACTGGACGTTTTGAGGAGCGTAGAATCATCTCCGTAGGTGTTGTTCTCAGATCCATCCTGACGCGGGGTGGTAGCACCTGTTAGGGTACAAGCTATGGACAATTAATGAAGCACAAATTAAAAACTAAACTGTATAGAATATAAAAATTCATTTTCATAGTAAAAATAATTATAATATATTTCTGTAAGAAAAAAAAAATATTACCAGCAATTATTATTTTCAAAGAAATTACTAATGAGCCCAAGATAATTAAATTTCGACATTAAATGACCCATAAGGATTTTTATATGCTACTAAACAAACAAACAATTATTGTTGTAACTTGAAACCACCTCTTAATTACTGTTGTTTCCAGGCCCACACTGACCGGTGGTGGTAGCACTTATTAGGACCCCAGTTATGGCCCCTCCCAAAAAAAAAACCTCTATGAAAAAATAAAAAAATACATGTTTATAGTAAAAATACCAGCAACATATTTTTATATAAGAAAATTGTCATAGAAGAAAATCAGTAACTACCGACACCAAGGTTCGAGCGTGATACTCTGGACATATGAATATATGTTTCCTGTTAGGAGTATAAATAGTGGTGTCAGGCTACTGACTGGAATGATTGTGTGGAACTATCCAGTCGAATTAGTGTGAATTATTGAGCGTCGAATGATTTGGGTATTGATTTAGGATTTACCGGAAGTTAAGCCGTGCCGCGCTACTAACAAGGTATTCACTGAAATGCTTAGTTGTCATTTACTTCTTTGTTAAGTATTTATTTGCAGTTGCAATTAAATACTGTTTGATGTTAACATTGTAGTCTTGAGTTATACTAAATAATTAACACAAAAAATCACCAGAAATAGCTATAGATAGTAAAATGACCAACAGTACATTTTACCTGTAATTGAAGTCTTAGAATTGTGTTCAAAGTATTTACCTTTAGGCATTAAATCACCTATTCAAAATATTACATTACATTCAAAACATTAAATCATCTATTCAAAACATTACTTTTTGGAATTAAATCACCTATATGCGGTTAAACAAAACCAGCCAACGAAACAACATGAAATAACTGTTTCATGACATTAATCCATATATTATACTATAATTTCTTGAATCAAACTCTCTTCCAAAATATAACTTCAGCAAAACAACATAAATCACTTATACCAGTCTCTAGTATCTATGTAAGCAAAAAAATGTATATGCACAAAATCTGAACATTATCTATCATGTATTCAATTGTAAAATAATATAAAAAATATTTTATTACTTCAAAGCTATCAAGAACATTTCAGCATTAAATGACCCATAAGATGTTGATATGCCATTAAACAAATAAAAATTGACATATGATCAATATCAAAACCAATTCTGGCTGCTACAAGAAATAATGAAAACCGCTCTGTGATTTGATGTTTACACATTTCATATTTCAAAAATATTGATTGATTTCTGCCTATTCTGCTTACAGTGGATTAGATATGCGGCTGAATGCTCTAGACAGCGCCTCTAAATAAGAAATCCGAGACCCGAGGTCGAATTTCATTAAAGTTCTTTACATTACACGCAAACATTTATAAACAGAACTCTGTTCGTTCACAAGGAAACAAAAGATGAAATCGAATAAATAAATAACGCCACTTCAGGAAATGAAAATGCAAGTCCTGTTTTCAATATATTTAGGTCGTTTTATGCAGGGCTTTGCTAGTTCGGGTCTTAGTGCATAGGTGTCTGACACTTGGGACAACTTCTCCCATGACAATCTAGCAGCTTGGCTTTTCCTTTCTAGAAAATTCTGCCCATCCACACATCACGACGCGCGGCATAGAAACTACACGAAGGACAGTCTACTCCCCGCCACATGTAGACTAGAACAAATTCGTTCCCAACCGTTACCGTTAATTAAAGTCACCACCCGGAAAACATCAATGTCCGGCTTTGTCGTCACTTGACCCCAAAAGCTCTCCTTTATTTATTTATTAATTTGTTTCCATTCGGTCAAGTGTTGGCTGATAAGAAGACCCGGCATCAAAGACCGCCAACCGCTAACGATATATACAAACTCATTAGATCAAGATAAAATCATACCCTCTTGAGCCTGAGATATACTTATGCATTTTTTTTTTACTCATTATATATTTGAGTCCTGCGTGACGTCTAGATTAAAAATATAGATTTTCAAAGAAAGTTGGCATTAAACTCATAATAGATTGATGCAACTCAACCAGTCTCTTTACCTACTCGTTAGTAAACGCACGTAGTTGTAAAATATGCAACGTGTACAGAGTGTACATATCAGTCTATGTTAATATTAGTGTATTTACCATGTATTAAAAAAGTAATGAATTGTGTATGTCAATTGCGTAGACTCAACGACCTGTCTCTTCCATTAGAATTAGGGCGCCGGAGTTGCTAGCCTCACACCCAACAGGTTGTGAATTCAGAGTAGTTCTTCTCGTAGACTGGTTGCCAATCAAAATTAAATAATCTAAACATTAAATCATAAAGGAGGTTAGAAAAGATAGAGATTAATTTCTCAAGGGGATTTGTGTGAACTCGTCTGTCGGAGCTGGAATTTGAACTCGGGTCGCTATCCTATTTCCTGCGCCATAATCCGCTACTCCATGTGTGCATTCACCCGAAAATTATGTTTTCATAAATGAGTGTCCCTTTAAGATTAATGTCTGCACTTCTTTCATTAAAACGGATATAATGGTGAAAATATACAACGCATAGCGAACTGAACGTAAAATCTCAGGATAACTTGTCCTGAATATAATACCCTTCATTTTCAATCTTTGTACAAGGATCGTGCAGAAATATTCGCCTGCTCTTCTTTTCACTTCAAGCAAGGCAATAAAAAAGCTACTAGAATGCAAGGAGATACAGAGAATGACAAAATCAAACAAACATGTAAAAAGTCACTAAAAGAATCAGATTCAAAGAAACATAAGAATTGACTTTGCATTTAAATCTTTAAAGAAACTAGTTGACTGGAAAGCCGAAAGCCAGAAGAGGCTTCCCCAAACGAGAAAGAAATATTTGCATAGAACTTACGGTTCTATCACGGAATTTCACAACAGAATGTTACAGGGGCCTAAAATCCGTTCAAAATCTCCAGGTTTCACATCTATTCTTCCAAATGTATCCCTTTCTTCTTAATGATAGTAGGACGCGGACCCAACATGAATGAAATCAAAAATTTTACGATTACAAATCTCGCTCACGGCATCTTCTCTTTATTTCTTAAGCGCTGCAAAAAAAAAAAAAAAAAAAAAAAAACTAGTCAAAACGCAACGCTGCTATAACTGGTCTACTGTTTCTACTATATAACTCAATGTCCTTGTGAACATTCAAAGAAAGTATCTGTCTATATTTCTGAGATGAGGTATTATGTACATTATTTACATTATTCGGACTATTGTCCTCATCTTTGTCGCCATATTTTTGTTACAACGTTTCAGCCTTTCAGTATCTGTCTATATTTCTGAGATGAGGTATTATGTACATTATTTACATTATTGGGACTATTGTCCTCATCCTTGTCGCCATATTTATTACAACGTTTCGGCCTTTCAGTATCTGTCTATATTTCTGAGATGAAGTATTATGTACATTATTTACATTATTCGGACTATTGTCCTCATCTTTGTCGCCATATTTATTACTACGTTTCAGCCTTTCAGTATCTGTCTATATTTCTGAGATGAGGTATTATGTACATTATTTACATTATTCGGACTATTGTCCTCATCTTTGTCGCCATATTTATTACAACGTTTCGGCCTTTCAGTATCTGTCTATATTTCTGAGATGAGGTATTATGTACATTATTTACATTATTCGGACTATTGTCCTAATCTTTGTCGCCATATTTATTACAACGTTTCCGGCGTTTTACGCTCCGGCCTTCTTCAGGTGGTTAGAATGTCGGACTGAACCCTTTATTTCGCTCACTTGGGTAGACTATTCTAGTTCCACGTGCCATGTTTAATGGATGTCAGTTATCAGTTATCACCTGTTAATTTCCCTCTTTTCCATGACAGTAGGACTCGGACCCAACCGAAATGAAATACAAAAAAAAAAAATGAAAAAGAAAAAAGAAAATTAAGATTACAAATCTCATCCTCGGCATCGTCTCCTTATTTGTTAAGCGTTACAAAAAAAACAAACTCTAGTCAAAACTTAACGCTGCTCTAATTGGTCAACTGCTTCTACTATATATCCCAATATCCTTGTGAACATTTAAAGAAGGGTCTTGTGATGTAACCGATCCTCACCTGACATTTCAACTTCAGCCAATTTTCCACCTAGGTGACATGGCTTCCCTCTGCTTTTTTTTTCTACAGATACTTTCATGGGTCATGATGAGCTTTTATCCTTAGAGCCTCGAATGTATGAATTTAAGCCTCACCGATCTTTTTTATTTTTACAATTAAGTTTCACCCTGAACAAGACTCGAGGTAGGATGTTACGTTAAGAAGCAGTTTGTACGGATAAGAGGGGGAAGATTATGGTTAATCCTGGACTTGAACAGGTTAAGATAGTAGTTATCAGGGGAATATCCTCTTGGGAGTCGATTCCAGGGAGCAGTGGTTCGCGGGAAGAAACAGTTAGAGTAGAGCTTCACAAAAGATTTATAAATATAATGTTAGAGGCTTAAAATCGATTCAAAATCTCAAGGTTTCAAATCTAATCTTCCATGTCTATCCATTTCTTCTCCATGATCGTAGGATGCGGACACTACCGAAATGAAATAAAAAAATAAATAAATTAAGATTACAAAGCTCATCCTCGGCTTCGTCTCCTTATTTCGTAAGAGCTGCAAAAAAAAAAAAAAAAAAAAATCAAAACGTAACACTGCTATAACTGGTCTACTGCTTCTACTATATATCTCAATATTCTTTTGAACATTCAAAGAAGGGTCTTGTGATATAATAGATCCTTACCTGGCATCTCAGTTTCAGTCGATTTTCAGCCTACGTGACATGGCTTCCTGCTGTCTTTTTCTACAGATACTTTCGTGGGAATTGTTTTGATGAGCTTTTATCCTTAGAGCGTCGACTGTATGAATTTAAGCCTCACCGATCTTCTTTTTTATTTTTACAATTAAGTTTGACCCTGTACAAGTGCCGTGGTAGAGGTTTACGCTAAGAAGAAGTTTGTACGGACAGAAGGGGATGATAACGGTTGACTCTAGCCTTGGATAGGTTTTGTAGTGATCGAGGAAACATCCTCTTGAGAGTCTGTTCCACTGAGCAGTGGTTTGCGGGAAGAAGCTGTTAGAGTGGAACTTCTCACCGATGGAATGTGGAGGGGATGTGGGTGGTTTAAATACGATACAGGTGGCATGGCGGGTCCTTGCCGTGAAGGGTTGATCTACCGTGATGGTAGTGATAGAGTAGCTACCCTCTTTGAAAGAGGGAATCAGGTCCTTTATAGCTTTCATGTTTATTTGTAAACAGTGATATCTCCTTCCAGGTAACGATCTCTTTTTGTTTACATTTAACATGTCTATCTCTAATTAGTCAAACCTTCTACATCCGAATAAAAATAATCGAAGCAGGACACACTCCTAGACTTGGAAGGAGTAGCCGAATAGACTTAATTCAGAGTCGTAAATTTTAGCTGGGATATTGGCAAGTACAGATATGTCTATCTCACGAGTCACAAGTCCGGAAACCCGTTAGAGTCGTTGGGTTCTGTCATGGGTCCTTACCTTTAATTACAGAATGAACTCTTCCTAACACTATGTATACTACGCCTCTCAAGAGAGAGGGACGAATCGAGCAGATCTTCTCGGCTTCACGGTCGAACTCTCTGCCTCTGAGCAGAGAGGAACCTGAACGAGGCTCCGCCAAAGGGCAGAGTCTCGTTCGGGGAGGTTGACCAACCCGATCCCGTTTATACGGGTTCTACGGGCATTTTTTGGCCGAGCCTACGGGCTCGGGAAACCCACGTTAAACTCGGACTTGTGCCACATGCAACCCTCGTGAGGGGTTGCTAGATACCGAATTGAGTCGAGCCGATAGTAGTTCACTCCAAACCAGACTGACAGTCATACTAACACCTTCCACATCTTGTATTATCATTTCGTGTAATATACCTTCGTTATTTCTACTCTTGTGTTCGTGTTGTTCTTCCTTGGTCCTAACCTGGACCATAACAGTATCACATGTGCCGCAACTGTAGCAGTGGGTGTGCCTATGGTCAAATCATATTTCTTCATGCTAGTTTTGAATTCAGATTGTTACTTCTACTTGACTAGTATCCCCATCAAGGCAAGAAAATACAGTCTACTTTGTTATTTAATCGACAGCTTAAAGAGGAAAGACCAGGGCTTTTCTTCCATGGGAATTAGTGAGAAGTGAACTAAACCGACTGAGTTAGAATTCGAACTTGACACGCCGAATCTCCTTTCCATGGTATTAGGTTGGTGCAAAAATAATGACGTAATAATGTCGTTTTTTGACGTTAAAAAATACGTCGAAAAACGACATGATTACGTCATTATTTTTGCACCAACCTAATAGTAATCGTTACGCTGCTCACTCATTAATATCTATTTCACACTTGCCAAATGGCGCCGTGTCATCATATTTTCAATGTTCCTTTGCAGCGAGAAAGTGAATTAACAGAGAAATGGCTTTCTCCAAATCGATACCTTTACATTTGCATTTCATTTCCCTCTTCCTTTGTAAGCGAATCAAATATGACTGGCTCCGGTGCCTTACAAAGGCTGCGTGGCACGATACTCATTTCCTGGTGATTTAGATAAATATCGGTTGGTATTAATACATGCTGTCAGAATCCCTTCAAGGTAACATTCACAGATTGAACGTAGTAGAGGGTTACGAACGTCGAATATAAGTGAAACGGTCTGATGGATTAAAAAAAAAAATCATTTCACCCCAAGCAAGGACGTAAAGCCACCAAAACGCAAGGGGTTTGCTGAGTGTTAGGGAATATGAGAATAATTACTATTAAGTAATAAGGAGACTAAAAGAACAAGAATTTAAACGACAGAAGATACCAATTAACATTATATCTTTGCAGAGACGGATACGCAAAGTGATAGGTCCTGATCTGGCATCTCGTTTACAGTCACTTTCTCACAGACGTGCTGTTGGTTAAATCTGACTTTTCAACAAATATTTTCATGGCAGCTGCTCTGATGAGCTACTTTCACTGGTTCACAAACGGCATGAATTGAAACGTGTTACTAGGTTGGCATCTCGGTCCCACCCTTTCACTGTCGAAACGGTTAAATGTAGCTGAGACAGCTAGATTTTTTTCTTTTCTACTTCAAAAGATTCTTATCTCGCACTTACCGTCTATGGAACTCCCTTTCTCTTACTTCTTTTCCCTGATGGCTATAATCTTCAACTATTCAAATGGCATTCAGTCGGCATATTCTGATGCCTTGATCTTGATCCCCGGCCTTCCCTTTATCCTTTTCTTTAAACACCCCTCTTTACTCTTACTCTCACTCTCTGTACCCTCTTGCGTGTACGTGGTACACCCGCCTTGCTTAGGGTGATATGCTTAAAAAAAAGAAGTTAACTGGAAAAGCAAGAAACCGGAAGAGAGTTCCGCAAGCGAGAAGTGCAATAGAAGAAACTGTTAGCATAGAACTTACGGTAACATCTAGCTATTTCAACGGTAAAATAATGAGAACTTCTTGCCAATCTAGTACTGTGTTTAAATTCATAAAGTCAAGGTACCATAGAGGAGAGCTGATTAGAAAAAGTACCGTGAAATTTTTAATAAAAATGACACGAGAAATCTACATTACGATGATGGGAAAGTGACTAGATCCGTGGTGCCAGGACAGGACCAATAACATTGCACATTCTTCTTTCGATTTTATCAAGAATATCTAAATATATAGCAGGAGGACTAGACCAGATGTGGAATCAATATTTCAAGCAAGGTCAAACGGTAGACTTATAAATATGTAAAATAGATTCTGTCGAGAAGAATTGTTTCATACCGTCTTTTGCTTAATTAACACCTACTGAAAATATTTATTTAAGCCATTAGTGAACGGAATCCATATTTTAACGAGCGGGTGACTTAATTTTTAAGATTATTAGCCAGGACAAGAGGAAAATGTGGAATCAATATTAAAAGCAAGGTCAAATGGTAGACTTATATATATGTAAAATAGATTCTGGCGGGAAGAATTGTTTAGCACAATACAGTGAAACAAGGTTCCTAGCTGTGGACTATTTCCACTTCATATCAGCGGAAAATGTTAGACCTAGAACTCTCCTGGAGGTTAGCATCATCCATGTTGATGGAAGATAAAAAGAGTTCTGTCATTCGATTAAAATAGAGCCGTTTCGTTTTGGTGGCGTTCAAATAAAGAATCCACTCTTTCCATTTAACAACACACATTACGTCATTTTTGAGATCAACTGCCAATTTGACCTTATCGGATTTATAGGAATAGATTATCTAATATAGAGGAATCTTTCTTACTTATAAAACGCAGATTGTGTGTGTGTGTGTGTGTGTGTGTGTGTCTGTACGTTTATATATGGGATAGGATCTCCTACACTTTTCAACCAATTTCAACAAAACTTCACAGGACTACGTAAAATTAGCTTGCGGTGGTTCTGACAGCGCCAAAAATTGAAAAAACACAATTATTTTTGCACAAAATCAATTTGAAAACACGATTAAGAGGCATTAATGAAAGGGGGACAACTCACTTCGAGTTATACTTATTATAAAACCCAGGTTGGTTGGTTGTGTGTGTTCGTTTATATATGGGATCGGATTTCCTACATTTTTCAACCGATTTCAACAAAACTCCACTTTTTTTTTGGTAGGTAGTGTTTCTTACAGTCTTGCACACTTTTTTCTTTATTTTTACATTTAGAATGCTTTAAAAATTCGATTTACAAGACAATTCTTTATGATAAAATTCTATTAAATCGGTAGACTCAACGATTGAAAACAATGTTTTTGTTTGAGTTTGGGTTTGAACAATTCGTAAAAAAAAACAAAAAAACTAATTAAGACATGCGTGTCCGTCAACCTTAAATAAATAATCTTTGTCAATTTTATTTTTCAGTCTTTATGATGGTCGATACTTGATCAATCTCTTACTGTTACATCCCCGGGCAACGCCGGGCTCTACTGCTAGTATTGGCTATAAAAACCAAATGTTTTGGATCACCCTCAGGATTTAATAAACAGTAAGTTTCATACTGTCTTTTGCTAAATTAACACCTCCTGAGCTACAGATACTGAAAATATTTATTTTAGCCATTAGTGAACGGAATCCATTTTTTAGCGAGCGTGTCACTTAAATTTTAAGATTATCATTAGCCAGTAAAGTAAATTAGGCAAGAAGAGGTAGAAACTTGATGCAGATGGCTGATCGCTTGCTAACACCAAGTACTGCACTCAATCTCCGACAAACAAAAATATATTTAGTCATTAAATAACTCAAAAACAGTCGAAAAACCGTAAAAAAAAAGACAATTAATTATTGAAAATATAACAAAACTCTTCTGGAAGACAAAGTTTCTCTAGGGAGTGAGTCAATAAATTAGTTTTCAAAATGGCGCACCGTTTTTAATGCTTAGACGATTCTTCGAAATCAAAAGGAGGATCTCAAGCTTTTGACTTCTAGTCTAGATGCGTATTTCGAGACAGGCAAATATATTTAATTCAGAAGATTAGCCAAGAACAACCTTTCTGATTCAATTTCTATTTGTATATTAGGTTGGTCAAAATGTCCTAACTCACTTAGGAAGTGGAAAGAAAACAATAAAATATTATGGGGGCAACACCAACATTTATTCTTCCAAATAAAGTCCATTATTCTTGACAATATTCTGACAGCTATCAACCAGCATCCGAATCTGTCCAAGATACTCGCCCGTTGGCTTTGAATCAAAAAATTGTAAATATGATTGTATTGCTTCATCAAATGTGTTGAATCGCTGATTGCGGAGGAAGTGTGACATTGAGCAGAATAGGTCATAGCCTCTCGGAGCAGCATCGGACCTGAATGGTGGATGTGGAAGAATCTCAACACCGTCCATCTGTTTGAAATTCTCGACGATATTCTGCCAGCGATCAAATAGCAACCGAATCTGTCCAAGATGCCAGTCCGCTGGCTTTGAATAATAAAAAAAAAACGTGTTAAACAAGCTTCCTTCACTTCATCAAAAGTGTTGAATCGCTGTTCGCAGAGGAAGCGTGCCATCGAGTGGAATAGACCGTAGTCACTCGGAGCAGCATCAGGACTGAATGATGGATGTGGAAGAATCTCAATACCGTCCATCTGTTTGAATTTCTTAGTCAACCTGGCATTGCTGAAACGAAGCCCGACCTCGGTTGACCAAAGCAGCATATTCCATTTTTAGTTTGTCGTACACACGGTCTAGCTGCTGGCAATACAGTTTAGCGTTGATGGCGCGGCGTGTGGAAATAGCTCTCAATGTAGTATTCCTTGGAAATTCCACCAGACAGAGATCAAGAACTGTTGCTTTACTTTTGCTTCCCAAACGAGCCGTAGTCTTTCTGGCCAACCAAGTATCTTTTTACTAAAATAGGTTGATATTTGTAAATATATAATCTACTCAAGATAATATTGAAATTTGAATAACATTCTTTATTAGCGAATTGCTTGCTTCAGTTGCCGTAGACAATCTTACTTTCAGCGTAAATATTTAAGTACATGGTACAGGCATATGCGTGCATTTACAGATCAATGACTGCACATATTTCCCCTAGCATTTGCCTTGCAGTAATCTTACAGATACAATAAAATATACGTGTGTGGAAATACCCCTCAACAATCTGTTGCGATGATCACGCAATGCTCGGGGGTCAAAGTTCTTCGTAATAGCTTCGAAAATTGCCTTACTATGAGGTTGCTATGGGCCGACGCCCAAAGAATGGTATATAATTATATGTGATACTGCGTTTATGTTTTTAAATTGGGCAATAGAAGAATGAGGCACGGTGGAGTAATGGATACTAAGTGAGGAATCGGAGAAACGAGTTCGAATTCCAGTCTAGTTAATTACAATCCCTAATTGCTAATACACTTGGGGACGGTACGAATATCATTTTCACCCGAGCTAAGCGTGTGTCCTATTGCCGTGGTTGGCAATCAGCCTACGGAAAGGAAAACTCTAAATTCAAATCAGCTTTAGGTGAAGAGGGATAGACTCTGTCCGGTTCTCTTGCGGAAGAAGGACGGGGATCAAGATCAAGGCATCAGAATATGCCGATTGATATTACATTTGAATAGTTGAAGATTATAGCCATCAGGGAAAAAAGTAAGAGAAAGGGAGTTCCACAGACGGGGAGTGCGAGATAAGAAGCTCTTGGAGTAGAAGAGACAGCTACATTTAACCGTTTCGACAGTAAAAGTGTGGGACCGAGATGCCATCTTAGTAACACGCTTATGTCTGCAGTAGATGTATTGCCCCTACGATTTTCAGTGGTTACCGGATTTGTGAACAAAAATATGTATTAATCGTCGCTTGATATTCATTATAAAATATAATAAATATATATTGACTTATATTTTGGAGATGTAAGAATTGCAATGAATATAACAATAATACATTTCCAAACAATATTGACACATGCATCATACTTATTATAAAACCCAGGTTGTGTGTGTGTGTGTGTGTGTACGTTTATATATTGGATCGGATTTCTTACATTTTTCAACCGATTTGAACAAAACTTCACAGGACCACGTAAAATTATCTTGCGGTGTTCTTGACAGCGCCCAAAATTGGAAAAACAATTGTTTTTGCACGAAATCAATTTGAAGACACTATAAAGAGGCAGTAATGAAAGGGGGCAACTCATATCGAGTTATACTTATTAATATCGAGTTATACTTATTATAAAACCCAGGTTGGTTGTTTGTGTGTGTGTGTGTGTGTGTGTTCGTTTATATATGGGATCGGATTTCCTACAGTTTTCAACCGACTTCAACAAAACTTCACTTTCTTTTGGCAGGTAGTGTTTCTTATTGTCTTGCACACTTTTTTCTTTATTTTTACGTTCAGGATGCTTTAAAAGTTTCATTTACAAGACAATTGTTTATAATAAAATTCTATTCAATCGGTAGACTCATAACGATTGAAAACAATGTTTTTGTTTGAGTTTGGGTTTGACCAATTCTTAAAAAAAAACAACAAAAAACAAACAAAAAAAACTAATTAAGACATGCGTGTCCGTCAACCTTAAACAATAATCTTTGTCAATTTTATTTTTCAGTCTTTATGATGGTCGATACTTGATATATCTCTTACTATTACATATTCGGGCAATGCCCGGCTCTACTGCTAGTTATATATATTTGGGAGATAATATCTTTAATAAAAATTAAATACGTATGTTAGCTTGAGAACTGAAAATTATCATGACTTCTAGCACTTCATTTGTCGGAGACAAAGTTTTATTGCACAACATCTAAAAACACTTTCTTGTCCACCTTCACAATGCAGGAAAATACGTGTTGGAAACACCAATATACTACGCCATGAAAATAATAAATAAACGTTTAAATTCTTGAGGTCCTCCATATCAAAAGCAACAAAACACTCAACAAAATTTATTACGAATACAGCAACAACATATTAAAGTACACGTAACATTTAATGCCATTTTAGATTTCTATCAATTTCCGGTCAGCTTCTTTATATCAAAACGCTTCTTTTGCAAAATTTCAATATCTACAACATTTAATTTAAAATTTTGAAATAACTATAAGAGAGTGAGTGTGCACGTGTTTTTTAATCACTATCACAACGGAATGCAGATTTTATCGCAGTTACAATAAGATTGCCGTAGTAAATTATCCCTGAAGATGATCTTGGTTCAAATCGAAACTGCTTGTGTTTTAAAAAAAACTACGTCGCCTTCCTTGATAAATTTAATGTTCACATCAAGAAATTGCTTAGACAACTGGAAAGAATCAGTATAAAAATAAGTAAACACAGTATGTCTATATTATTCGATGAAACATGTTTTAATGAAGATATGATGCCTATATATATATATATATATATATATATATATATATATATATATATATATATACTTTATTATAGGATATTATATTCGAAGATATGTAACCGTGTTGTAAACTAGGGGAGGTTACTGAACAGAATAATGAAACGAAGGTTGGTAATGAACGATATATATATATATATATATATATATATATATATATATATATATATATATATATATATATATATACTTTATTATAGGATATTATATTCGAGCATATTTAACCGTGTTGTAACCTAGGGCAGGTTACTGAATAGAATAATGAAACGAAGGTTGGTAATGAACGATAATACTTAGGACAAGAACAATAGATATAAGATTCGCTAGTGGTGCGTAGAAGAAGTAGTGAACTGCTAGCAGTGAGTCAAGTGAATTCCCCAATGAATCATCAACTGCAGTATATTTACCAACCACCCCGCGCGGTCAGATGTGACATGAGGCCGAATATAATGTAGGGTATCCCAGCCCATACGCTCGGCCAAAAATTCCCCGTAGACGCCGTATAAAACAAGGTCGGGTTGACTCATATATATATATATATATATATATATATATATATAATTGTATATTTAGGCAGCAATCCTTCGTCTATACATGTTTCATTAAAAACGATAGACAAGGTACTACGATTAAGTTTTTTATTTATTTTTTCTTGTGTTCGAACAAGACCTTTCTTTTCTGGACACAGAATTGAGGATAATCTCAATAGTTTGGTCGACGGGGACGTTTGTAAATAAGTTTTCGACGTCAAGTGACACTATTATACTTTGGTTTGGTTTAGTAGTTTATAAAATTTGTATGAACTCGTGGGTGAATGAACAAGGCCACAACATGTTAACTTTATTTGGAAATTAAAACATCCCTACTACACACTAAGTTATACACATAATGCACACACTCAATTAAGCTGAAAAATCGAATCATCCTTGATAATGGTTAAAGGTATAGCCGAAAGCGCTCGGAAATATAAAACATCTGGAGAGTTTTTACACACCCTTTGTCCAGAAAAGAAAGCTCTTGTTCGAACACAAGAAAAAATAAATAAAATGCTTAAACGTAGTACCTTGTCTGTCCTTTTTAATGAAACATGCATATATATATATATATATATATATATATATATATATATATATATATATATATATATATATATATGTGTGTGTGTGTGTGTGTGTGTGTGTGTGTTAAATAATAATAAAAATAATAATAATAATAATAATAATAATAATAATTACAACCATAAATGAATCTTTAAGTTTTTCTTCTTGATTATTATTATTACTATTATTCTCTGTACTCTACATTGATCTTTTCCTGGATTAACATCCTCCTTGGGCTTATCACTACCAGGCACATATTTGTAACACACACACAGACACACACACACATATATATATATATATATCTATATATATATATATAATAAAAAGGCTTAAATACTAATATTCCATGGTCAAAATTTATTCATACATATGTATGTACGTGTAAATATAAATATGTTGTTGTGTATGTGTGTATACGCATGTGTTTTTGAACATAGGAATATAGGTCCTTGCTAGACTAGATAATCGTTATGTTTTTTGTTTTTTTTTATATGCTTATATTTGATTTGTAACATGTAGTCAATATTACTTATGTCAAATTTTCTTTTTCTTTTCTTTTCCTCTCCCTCTTTCGTGTTCTGATCTTTAAGATTAGATCGTCTATTGTGTGTGTATGTCACCACAAAATGTATCCTTTCCAATTATATCTTTAATGTATTAGACATCCGATAACATTCATATTTCTCTCACTTAAACCGTCTTTGACTCCCCTCTTTAAAACTTCTCTCTCTTAAATTTTACCCTACCACCTTTATCTTTAGACCTTCCTGTCCTCCTCTCGTCTGTTACCCCTCTCTATAGCCTTCATTTACTCTAACATTCGTCCCACAACCTCATACATACACTCTCAATAAATTTTAGTTTTAATTTCCGGAGTTGCTTTTTCTGTTTTCTTTTTGAATTTGTAGGTCTGATGAATTGGATCGTATTTACGATTCCAATGGAATAAATTATGACCATGGAACATTAGCGTTCAAGCCTTTTTATTATCTCCTTACTCTGTCCTGGGCATTGAGTTCTGCCTGGATTCTATCCTCTCGGAATTTTTTATTCAAAAAATATACGTGTGTATATGCACCTGTGGACTTTGCATATATATGTATATTTACCACTAATATTATCTATCTATCTATCTATCTATCTATCTATCTATCTATCTATATATATATATATATATATATATATATATATATATATATATATAGATAGATAGATAGATATTTTAGATATATGATTGCATATGTATGTGTATTTACCAGTAATATTATCAATATATATATATATATATATATATATATATATATATATATATATATATATATATATATATATATATATATATATATAGGTAGGTAGATAGATTATGAAAATGTGACATCTAATCAGTTGTGAGTGTATATTCAAGTGAGTATTATATCCGTTCATTTACACGTATACGATTGCATATATGTATTTATATATTTTTTTAATATTCAAAAAAAGTAGCAATCTATACGTGACTCTATGTATGTGTATATCTAAAGACAAGAGTAAATGTGTGCGTATGCACATATCTTTCTGTGGGAAATTAAAAATAAGATAAAGATGGAAAGTTAAACCAAATACAGACCTCAGGAAGATGGAGCCGCCATTATTACGAAGTCGATTCTTTTTAAACGTAAGCATGCATTCGTGTAGGAAAAATAGATTTCTTAATATATATTTTACTGAAATATCCATGCTGATTCAGTAATTGAATCGCTCTTTAAATAATCAAACGTTTGGAATTGGCTATTAAAGAATGCATGTCAGTTTTAGCATATGAGTTATTAGTTGTTATCCTTTGGATTTGGAAGTGGTTGTAGAAAACGAAATAAATTGTTTACGTGTTTCCACTTCGAAAAAGGTTTAGTGTTTATATATATGTACCTTATATTTATATTAGCTTTATATTTGCATATACATTTATATATATATATATATATATATATATATATATATATATATATATATATTATAAAAATGCATATATATATATATGTATATATATATATATATATATATATATATATATATATATATATATATATATAAGTATATAATACTTATAAATATATGCATTTTTATCTATATATTTATGTATGTATATATATACATATATATATATATATAATTATATATATATTCATTTGTATATCTATTTATATATGTATTTATTTATATATTTATATTCATTCTATGTATTTTATTCATATTTATATATATATATATATATATATGTACATTTTTAATCATATACCTGTATTTTATTTATACATACCTCATTTTTTATCTATATATAGTATATATACATATATGTTTCTCTCTCTCCCCCATCTCTCTCTCCCTCTCTCTCTCTCTCTCTCTATATATATATATATATATATATATATATATATATATATATATATTGAACAATAAAAAAATATTAAAAAATTAAAATCTTCAGACACACTGGGTTGTAGATTAATATTCTTTCGTTTTTTTTTATTATTATTTCATTTAGATTCCTCGACTAGTTTCGGCCAAAATGGACATCATCAGGAGAAGAAATGATTCTGCTTGCTGGTAGCAGAAAACTACAGAAAAATATTACCTTGTAGTCGCTCAAGGTTTAAAGAATACCTTGTAGTCAAGGTATATATATATATATATATATATATATATATATATATATATATATATATATATATATATATATATATATATGATCGAAATAAAAGTATAAAACTTAATATTACGAGACAAATTAAAAACGGGTGAGGCAACCGGTTTCACTCCCGCTTTTCAGGCTTAAACGGGAGATTTGATTTAAAATGAACACAGAAAAATGTACAATAAAAAGAAGTTGTGGGAGAAGAAAAAAAAGGAACTAGTGACAAATGACAGCGAGCCTCAACAGACACTCACGCCCGTTTTTAATATGTCTCGTAATATTAAGTTTTATACTTTTATTTCGATCATTAAATTTTGTACCGACAAAAATATCTTTAAATAAATAAATATATATATATATATATATATATATATATATATATATATATATATATATATATATATATATATATAGAGAGAGAGAGAGAGAGAGAGAGAGAGATTCAGTTTGTTAAATATTCGAGCGTAAATCAGAAAGTCTACGTAATTTATTCTTAAAAAATAACGTAAAAAAAGAAAATATATTAAATAATTGATGGATTTTACACCTTTTCTATATATAATAACAACAACAACAATAATAATAATAATAATAATAATCATGTGTAATAAATTTATCAAATATATGGCTTTGATGAACTTTTGGATGCGAAAATCTTGAGTCGGCTCAGCAGATATGTCATTTAATTTTTTATTTATTAAATATTATACCTTTCATTATCCATTGAGTTAACCTGAAGAAAAATGTTAAATTCTTAATTATATTATATTATATCTATCTATCTATCTATATATATATATATATATATATATATATATATATATATATATATATATAGAGAGAGAGAGAGAGAGAGAGAGAGAGAGAGAGAGAAAGAAAGAGGATGATAGATATTGATTTCCGCTTGTAAATAGAAAGCGATAAATCCAACATTTTCTAGGCGTAAAACCTGACCGACTACAAGGTAAATCTTGACACTTTCCCGTTAAAAAAAAGCAAATTTAAGAAATTAAATAAAACCTCCACTAGCCGCCTGAAGACCCACATAAACAAACTTACTATACCTAATAACATGGAAGTAGGTTCCATTAACATTCTTGGTGAGTATTACTTTGGCTATGTTTAGGGAAACGTAAAACACATAACACATAAATCCTATAATTTCACAGACCCTTATTACCCTATCACTTACCCGATACTCTAAACTGATACTACGATACTTATATAGTAAATATAGCGATAATCTCACCATCAAATTTATTTTAACTACTGCACTCAATAAACGTCATCAGAGTCTCCTTAGATACTGAAAGTTTATTTACCAATGTCTTAGTCAAATAAACTTTAGACATTGTTACACAAAACCTATATAATCACTTCTCGCTTAAACCTCGTAATGTTAGGCCAACATTGCAATCTAAAGCTCTTCTTTCTTACACAATACCTTGTTACGATCATTCTGCAAAAAATTGCGCACAGGCTGACAGCATAGCCATTGCTTCTTGGTCCCTAATTTTTGCATAACACATGTAAAAAATAAAGTCATTAATTATTTCATTAAACATTCCATATGCGAAGGTTGATGAAAAAGTATCGGGAGTAGTTATATAGTGATTTCCCAAGCATAGCTTAGATGCGGCACAAGGCCGAAATTAGGGGGCACCCAGTGAGAATCGAACTCACTACTCAGTCGTAATTGTTCTAGCGAGACAAGCTTGCTAACCATTACACTACCTCGAGGTGCCCACGGAACTAGTTATATAAAAAGCATTCTGGAGTAGATGAACGCCCCCTACAAGATGAACGGGTTTCAGACTATTTAAACAGTATCTCTTGCTGAGGGAGAGCCGTTAACAATTAGATTTCGTTAAACTTCTGCTAGTCCAACTCTCTGTCTTCGCGTAGAGACGAACCCAGACGAGTTTATGCCTACGGGCAGAATCTCGACTGGAGACGTAGACAGCTGGCCAACGCCGTCTATGCAATGTCTACGGGGAATTATTTTCCGAGCATACGCGCTTGGAAAGAACCAAGTTAAACCCATCCTTGTGACTCATCGTACCCTTGTGGAGAGGTCTGGGGTAAATATGGAGGAGTTCACGATTACTCGTTACACTGCTTATCGAATCTCAGCCTTTGGGCGGAGAGGAACTCAAACGAAACTATGCCTACGGACAGAGTCTCGTCTGGGGAGGTAAACAGCCACCTGACCCTGTGTATGCGAGGTCTGCGGGTAACTTTTTCCCGAGCGTACGCGATCGGAATGCCCCACGTTAAAAACTAGACTTGTGCCACATCTCGCCTTGTGGGGAGGTCTTGGGTGCATACCGAGAAATTCAGAATTAACTCTTAGAGTTTGTCGACCACTTTGACTCCGGGGGTAGAGGAGATCAAACGAGGATCTGTCTACGAGCAGAGTCTCCTCTGGGAAGGTAGACAGCTGCCCAATCACATGCATGCGTGGTCTACGTGGAATTTTTGCCCGAGCGTACGCTCTCGGAAAGCCCTACTTTAAAACCCGGCCTTGTGCCACATCCTGCTTTGTCGGGAGGTCTCGAGTAATTACCGAAGAGTTAACGATCAATTGTATATTATATTATTCTATGTTCTCAGCCAGTCCGGAACAAACTATTTCTTATTTTCTATATGTGCGTCAACCTTTCCTATTTACGACAAAACAAACCTATAGCTTGAACATAATGAACTGAAACTTAAGGCAACTCCATAAAAGAGATGGAAAAATTCGCAGACAGCTCACTTGCAATAAAACCCACTATACAAAAAAAGATGTTGATAGTGTATATTTGCCTAGGAGAATGGTTCAACTGCAATTGTCTTATAACATTTCAGCAGTGGTATTTTATAAATATCTTGAAGCTATAAAAGATTGGATTTTAAGACTAAATAATGCAGCATGGAAATTTTTCATTCTGTATCAAAGGAAACTGTCCTTTCTCTCATCAGCTATGACTAAATAGCAAGACAGGCTGGGTCTTGTAGACTTGAACGATAACCAATCTAGGAGAAGGAAAATCCTAAAATTAAAATCCTGCAAATATGGGTTAAATAACATCACCAACCCACAACTGACATGGTCAATCAGCGAGTGCCCTCTATAAAAACGGGTCTTAAAAAATTTACCTTGTGCCACATCCTGCATTGTGAGGAGGTCTTGGGTAAATAACGAGGAATTAATGATTAAATGTTTATTACATTAGTCTGTGATCTCAAACGTGTAGCAAATATTGGTTTCGTTTGTTTTGTTTTACGGCATATCAACCTCAATGGGTTATTTAATGCTGACAAAATTTTTATTGATGGTAATATTTTTTTTGTCAAATGTATTGTTGGTAATTTTTTTTTCCTTCAAAAATCTATTTCTGGTAATTGCTTGTAATTTTTTTTACAGAAAAGTATAGCTGTTAATAATTTTTTACTTCAAAAACATATTGCAGGTAATAACTTTTTTTTACAAAGTACTTCTGGTATGAAAACCTATTTTTATACTTTCATAGTGTTTTGACCCCAATTTTGGGGTTAACTATTTGCCCATAACTGGGACCCTAACAGGTGCTACAACCCCATGACAGGGCAGGCCTGGGAACACCAGCAATTAAGAGGTGATTCCACGCTTCTCAAAACCTCCTGATCAGAGGCCCTGCTGTTGGACATAGTTTATTGTCTTACCCAGAACGCGGACGTAGTTTATAGTCTTACCCAGGGCGCGGACGTAGTTTCTCGTCATACCCAGGACGGAGTGCCATACTTTATTCAACGAAATAAACTACTTCTTACTTTCTATATGTGTTTCAATCTTTTCTATTTATGACACAACAAAAAGAAAACTATAAAACGCATCAATTCAGCATTTAATTTCCTTCGAAGTAGTCGCCTTCTAAAATGCCCATTATCAAGCCTTGCTTCCATTGATAGAAGCATGCATGGGACGCCTTTTGGGGGTGGGATAGCTTGCCTCCTCGCATTCTCTTGGATTTCCTCGACTTCCTGAAATGTTGTTCCTTTCAAGTGGGATTTGATTTTTGGAAAGAGGAAAAAGTCGCAAAGGGCGTTATCTCAGGAATATGGTGGTTGTTGAACGTCGAGAATATTGTTCTTGGTCAACAACTACTGCACACGCAGATCTGAACGAGCAGGTGTGTTGTCATAGTTGAGTTGTCACTGACAGGACGCAAGCAATTCTGTCATTTTCCGCGTAACATGTCACAGTAATACTCCTTGTTTACTGCCTGACTAGGTACGGAATACTCATGATAAACAATGCTTTTGTAGTCGAAGAAAACCGTTAAGTGTGTCTCCACATTGCTTAAAACTCATTCGTGTTTTTTTCAATCTCAGAGAGGTTTAGGTCTTCCACTGCGAAGACAGCCTTAGTTTCGAAGTAATAGCCATAGTCCCACGATTCATCATCTATTGGGTGTTGCAGCAAAATCCGACAATTGACAAAAAGAAAACAAAATAGGCAATAAAAACAAAAGTTGTATATGCAGAGAACCGACAGTTTATTTAGCAACAGTTAGAGTTACATACTACATTATTTTTCAATGTAACCGCTGCCAGCGGCGACGATCATCTCAAGGCGGGCGCGAAATGCGTGATACGCTTTGGCGACCATGTCCGTGTTCATAACGGCGAACGTCTCCACGATGGCAGCCTACAGAGAGTCGACCGTGTTGTGGGGGTGTTTGTTGGTCTTGGCCTCGATCAAGCCCCAGAAGAAATAGTCAAGGGTGTTGCAGTCGGGTGAAGAGTGCGGCCACAAGTTCAGTGGTGAGGAACATTGTTAAGCAGTCACGCCTGGGTCGTCTTAGCATCGTGTGCAGGAACGGAGTCTTTCTGGAAGACGTAGGGGCGTCCGGCGGCGATCTCGTCCATCCAGGGCTTCCCCACACTCCTCAGCACCTCCTGGTAGATCTCAGCGGCGACTCTCAGGCCCTTATGAAAGAAGAACGGAGGATGACGCCAAAGACCATGACGGAGGAGGGAAACTTCGTATGTTTCCAGACGGTAACCGCCTCAATGTTTTTGCAGATCCACCTGTCGTTCTGCCTAACGTTAGTTGACAAACTGTCAGGTATCTGCATATGCAAATTTTGTTTTTATTGCCTATTTCGTTTTCTTTTTGTCAAGTGTCGGATGCTGCTGCAACACCCTGCATATATATGTTTTCAAAAGGTTTCTTTGGTGCGGTGAGATGATCAAACTCTACACACTTCGAAGCACTGCTTTTAACAACAAATTTGAAAATTAGTGTGCATGCAGTTCAATGCCAAGCTGTGCCAAGCAAATGTCACGAACACTTAGGTGCAGATACCTTTGGGGAAAATATGAATCCATCGTTCCACCGAAGCTATGAATCCTCTACGCGGCTCTTTCAACATCTTGATTATGGGATTATTTTCTCATTGAGATAGATGTGCTAAAATACTTCCACGATTATCCGTATATCGATCTGCCATTGTTCAGTTTTCCGGGTGTGAAATGAAGAAAAAACAACACCCAAACATTTTTCAATTATTCAAATTAAATGCATTCTAGTATTTAATCTCAGACAAACGTTTTGAGAATTTAGAAAAAGAATATATTCAATGTTGGCTCCATTTCTTTAGGAATGATCGCAAAATCAGTGAAAGACACATTTTACAAATGCGTGTTGGGATTTCATCCTAGCCAAGTCTCATCCGCCATATTTTATTTCTCTCTTGTCTTGAAGTCAGAATGCTGCCATCTGTTGTATTTCTTTTGGTGTGTTAACAACATTATTTAGTTTATGAACGAACGCGCCTCCTGTACACACCTAAAATCGTCCTCATATCACATACCGACATGTTTCAGAACACCATTTACATCCGTTGATTTTTCCGTCAGCAGCGGGACAGCTCGGTATGTCTATATACGGACCACACTGCAAGTTGTCAAGATACGCGTCTTTGTAAGACGCCTCATGGCAATAAAAGCTGGTGGGAAACAGCAGTCGGCAGTTGGGAAGACACGGTGTCTTGTGAAGTCGGTTCCGTGGGCATTTTGTCCCTCAAATTACAATGACAACAGCAAAAATCGCAATATGAGCACTGGTAAAAAAAATAGTTGTTGGAGACATTAGGTTTATAATACCCAGAAATTCAGACGCAGATGTCCTCAGGCATACATGGCACAGTGGATAAAGGCGTTAGTTAGATCCAGTGACAGGACCCAAAGAGTTGTGAGTTGTAAGGCGATGGAGAACTTAGAGAGGGGAATTAACAGGAGATTACTGAAATGCATTAGGCATGTAAAGTGGAACTAGAACAGTCTACCCCAGTGAGCGAAATAAAAGGTTCAGTTCGACATTCCAAACATATGAAGAAGGCCGGAACGGACAACGGCCGAAACGTTGTGATAAACATGGCGACAAAGATGAGGACAATAGTCCGAATAATGTAAATAGTGTCTATAATACCGCATATCAAAAATATAGAGAGATTCTGTAGGTATTAATCTCAACAAACTCTTACACTACAAAAACTTTACTGTTTGCCCATATTTGACTTGCATATATTGTAGTCATAATATTATTTTTGCCTTGTACTTTTCGTTTGCTATTGTCAATTCTCTTTGTTGGACATTTCTGCCAATTAAATTTAACCATAGCCAATTACTCTAGAGAAAAGAAGCTGATAACATCAGTTCAATTAATTCTTGTTAATTGCTTTCATACAAAGAGATTACAGCTTACACATCCCTCAGATGCGGGTGATAATCCTGAACCAAGATTCAATTGAGAATGAAATAAAACATGAGACGTCTTTTTATTTACGCTACATGCAGCAAAGTATTTACACAATTTACACTGTTCGAGCTGTTGTCCTCATCTTTATAGTAATATTCACGACGTCTCAGCCATTGTATTTTGCTAAGAAGTTCTCCAAACGGAACCTTCTTTTTAGCAATGAAATCCAAAGGCAGCGGTGAAGGTTAATGCCTTCCTGTGAAACAAGCAACATATAATCTAAGATCGTCATTCTTGAAGCTAAACCCAATAACCATCAAGTACTAATTACACACAAGCTTTTCAGCTGCAATAAATAATAACGGTTGATATACGTAAATTATCTATGTTCCAAAGGTTGTAAATAGCCGGGGTGATAATGGGGACAAGCTCTCACAGACTATAAAATGCTTCCTTGTATGCGTCTCAAATAGCCTCTCACAACTCCAGGTCCAAACTGAAGAAGGGGCGGACAACTGGCGCCTCATGACCAGCTGTTTCATATAGAGAGGTGGGTGGAAAGAAAACTCTGATTATAAAAGGCCGCTGACTTGCAGTCATATAAAAAATACGGAAGAGTCTATGCAAGTAAATCCAGACAGAAAACCTGGAGTGGTGCCTCGGAGGCGGTTGCCTGTAAACGCTGACAATTCCCCCCACCACCAACTCCTTCAGCGAAGCTGTTCACAAATGTTTAGGCGGTGAACTTAGAAATATAGAGTTGAATGTCATCAATAATTTAAAAAAAAATTTTTTTAATTAATAAAGTTCGTACAATTCAACTCTCAAGTGCTACCTAAGGTAGAGCGTTACTAAATGTAGTGCATTAGTAGAGGGAGAAGAAAGTGAACATAAAGGGGAAATGAGAATAAATAAGCAATTGAACTTTGATATTTCTTCCTAAATTTTTCGATTCAGTCGGAGAAACACGTAGAACAGTAAATTGTTTTTTTTAAAGACTAGTTGCATGAATTCTTCGAATTTAACGATAATGATATTTTGCTTGCGAGCCATTTCCACTTTGCGTGATTGGCGCGTGTACGTGCGCACACAAGCATACACACATACACACCCACAAAAAACTAAAAAAAAAATGTTATTTCTTTTAAAATATTTCAGCTTGAATAAAACAAACAAACAAACTTCAAGAAAAAGCAATCTTGTCATTTCTCTAAAGAAAACAAACGAATACAGAGGCGACGTCTGTCCGTAATAGGGTACACCCCCAGAACGGAGTAACGTTACATCAGACATGGTGGAGTCAAGCAACGACAATGATGTGTGGAGGCTGAGATATGACACTGATTAGAGAGAGAAAAAAGAGGAAGATGGAAAGGCAGTTAACTAAAACTACAGATAAAACAGAACGATACATGTATAGGCAAGTGGAATGTTTACTGTTTCGCGAGAAGACACTTTTGAAAAAAAAAAAAATGGACGACATAAGAAACGATTGATTGAAAATAATTATATAGTACTGGTGATTGTGTGCGAGTGAGCCCGGACACGTGTATAAAGTCATAAATGTTAATGAGCTTCTGTTAAGCCCGTCATTATCAAATTGGTACGGAGAAATACATACCAGCAAGTCTTTCCTTAAACATTGTCAATAATTTGACAAGATGTTTAGGATGTTGACCATGTTCGCCAAGTCTATGAATATAGAATACAGCGCAGTACGTAATCTGTTCAATAAAACAACGTTAAAGATTAACACTCACCAGCAGCGGTTCCGTAATTCTTCAGTCTTCGATATCAGAGGTTGGTAGTGAATATTCGGAAAAAAAAAACATGGCCGCCTTTATACACGTCACATTGAATATTCTGAGCCTTCTGATTGGTTAACCAATCTATTGGTGAACTATAAAATGAGTCAGCTCATTTTGGCTGGCTCACTCGTACTAAAGGATACCCCAAAATTCCAACAGATGAGGTATATTTAAGGCCGAATATATTGGCCCCGGTTTTGCTAAAATATCGAGAAGGCTATCCCAAGATTCTGATTAGATAGTTATGAAGACATTTTGATAAGTGACGTTGATGTGACTGCAGGTAGTGTAACGTCTATCGGCACGGAAAATGCCAAGTTCGGCTGTTGCGATCTCGTTCCCGTAAAGGCTTTTTGTTTGCTGCTCTGATTGTGGTTAGCGGTATATCGTTCTCTATGAATTATTTAATACCAAAATCTAAATATCTTGAACATAATTTGATTGGCACTATTTACATTATTCTGACTATTGTCCTCATCTTTGTTGCCATATCTATTACAACCTTTCGGCCTTTCAGTATCTGTCTATATTTCTGAGATGAGGTATTATGTACACTATTTACATTATTCTGACTATTGTCCTCATCTTTGTCGCTATGTTTATCACAACGTTTCGGCCGTTGTACGCTCCGGTCTTCTTCAGGTGGTTGTAATGTCGAACTGAACCTTTTATTTCGCTCACTTGGGTAGACGGTTCTAGTTCCACGTGACATGATTAATGGATGTCAGTTATCTCTTGTTAATTCCCCTCTCAAAGTCTCTACCGCCTTAACCAGGTGCTGAACTCACACACTTTGGGTCCTGTCACTGGATCTAACCAACGCCTTTATCCACTGTGCCATGTGTTTTTCAGGCAGATGGCACATTAGACAGATAATTTGATGGCTTCAACTAAATATATTTACGAACGTAATTGTATTTTTTTAAATTTTTCTTTTTTTTTTAAGCATTTCACCCCAAGCAAGGCGGGAAGCCACTAGGACGCAAGGGGTTACAGAAAATTTAGAGCAAGATCAGAAAGGAGTGATAGAAGAAAGGATGAGGGTAGTGGATAGATCAAGGCAACTGGAGATGTCGATTGACATTACACTTGAATAGCTTGAGATTATAGCTCACAGGGAAACAGGAAAAGGGAAGGGAGTTCCGCAGGCGAGAGGTGCGAGACATGAAACTATTAGAGTAGAAGAGACGGCTACATTTACGAGTTTCGACAGTGAAGGGGTGAGAGCGGGATGCCAGCCTCGTAAGGCGCTGGAACTCATGACGTCTGGGAACCGGCAAATGCAGCTCCTCGGAGCAATTTCCATGAAAGTATTTGTAGAACAGACAGAGGGAGGCAACGGCGCGTCTGTGACAAAGTGACTGTAGACGAGACGCCAGGGCAGGGCCAACTACATTGCATATCCGCCTCTGGAGCCTATCAAGAACCCCGAGGCAAACAGAAAGGGCACCAGATCATATATGGCAGCAATACTCCATGCAAGGGCGAATTGTTGATTGGTAGATCTGGAGGATCGACTCCGTGGAGAAAAACTTCCTGGCGCGGCTCAGGGAGCCAACTTTCCTTGCAGTGGGCGAGGCAATTGATTCAATGTATTTATTCCATCTCAGGTCAGCAGTCAACTTGAGACCGAGAAGCCGTAGAGAGTTTCTCTCGAGAAGTTGAGCGTCAGGCATTCTAATGGAGGGAAGGGAAGGATATATGTGGTGATTAATAGAGAGCAGTTTTGTCTTGGAAGCGTTGAAGTTGACCAGCCAATTCATGCCCCAGTTCACAATCGATTGGAGGTCCTTTTCGAGACGCACGGCCAGGTGAGTTTTGTCAGCGAGACTAGATTTGTTTTTGAGCCAGGAATAAATTGTGGTGTCATCCGCGTAGATGCCAACTTGGGAAGTTATTGCGTCAGGAAGGTCATTTATGTAGATGCCTGGATATGACTTGATTTATCTTCCACACCTCATCAGAATCCTTCATAAAAAGTGTGCTAATTAGGTGTTTGAAAATAACGGAATTGGGCTATGCCAGTCATTTCATCTCTCTCTCTCTCTCTCCGTCTATTAGTCGGTTCATAACTATCTCTGAAATCTATCTATCTATCTATCTATCTATTAGGTTAGTGCAAAAATAATGTCGTTTTCTCACATATGTTAATATGTGAGAAAACGACATTATTTTTGCACCAACCTAATATCTATCTATCTATCTATCTATCTATCTATCTATCTGCCTGTTTAAACCTATCTATCTATCTATCTATCTATCTATCTATCTATCTATCTATCTATCTATGTCGTAGCATACCTACGGACAATAATGGGTATGTCCACATTCACATAAATACAGTAGTAAATGCTGTATGTTGGTCTGCAGTTGGAGATTCATTGTGGAATTCCCTTGACTCACTTCTCGCAGTTGACTACTTCTACGCGCCGCTGACGAAACTTATATGTGTTGTTCTTGTTCTAAGTATTATCGTTCATTACCAACCTTCGTGTGATTATTCTACTCAGTAACCTTCCCTAGGTTATAACACTATCTATCTATCTATCTATCTATCTATCTATCTATCTATCTATCTATCTATCTATCTATCTATCATTTATTAGGTTGGTGCAAAAATAATGACGTAATAATGTCGTTTTTTGACGTTAAAAAATACGTCAAAAACGACATTATTACGTCATTATTTTTGCACCAACCTAATAATTCTATGGAATGGAAGAAGAGTAGCTAGCTAGCTAGCTAGATAGCTAGCTAGATAGATAGATATAAAGGGACTGAGATGCTTTGATCAATATCCCTGTTCTTCTCTTTATCGTTTTCTCCTAACACCCCCTTTTTACTCTTGCTCTCACTCTCACTCTCTGTAACCACTTACATTACTTCCACCTTCCTTGGGTTGGAATTTTTAAATAAATCAACCTCTTTAGGTTGATTAATGCCGAAATCTACATATTATGAACCTAATTTTAAAGGTTCAACTAAATATATATTTGAACGCAATTGTATGCCTTTAACTAAAGATAAAATGTATTATTGGTCATTTTCCTTTGAATTTGGAAATTCTACTAGAAATATGTATTGCAGGCTGGTTGAATTTGTTTAGCTGCATATCAACTTCTATAGGTTATTTAACACCGAAATCTAAATATTTTGAACACAATTATATGGCTTCAACTAAATATATTTTGAACATAAGTGTATGTCTTTAACAACAGATAAAATTTATTTTTTAGGCAATTCACACCAAGCAAGGAAGGACTGCTACTAGCACGCAAGGGGTTACAGAGGATTGAAAACAAGATTAAAGAGGCGTGTTTGGGGAAAGGATATAGAGAAGGATGGGGAACAAGATCAAGGTATCAGAAGATGTCGATTGACATTACACTTGAATATTTGAAGATTATAACCAGGGAATCAAGCAAGGGGAAAAGAGTTCCATAGACGGGAAGAGCGAGAGAAAGTATTTGAGTAGAAGATACGGTTACATTTAATCGTTTCTAAAATGAAACGGTGGGACCGAGATGCCAACCTAGTAGCTCGCTTGAAGTCATGCAGTCTGGGAACCAGCAAAAGTAGCTTGTCGGAACAGTTACCGTGAAAATACTTGTAGAAGAGAAAGCAACTGTAGATGAGATGTCAGATCAGGACCTATCACATTGTATATTCATCTCTGGCTTTTGTCGAGGACCTCGAGACGTGTACGTCTCGAGAAAGACCATATATGACAGCAATATTCTAATATTCCATATTGCTTGCAAGGACGGATCCTTTGTTTGTTGGTTTTTTTTTTTTTTTTTTACTATAAACATGTATTTTTAATGTTTCATAGAGTTTTCTTTGGTGGGGTTCACAATTTGCCCAAAGCTGCGACCCTAACAGGTGCTACCAGCCCGGGCCAGAGTGAACCTTGGAACAACAGCAATTAAGAATTGGTAACACGCATCCCGAAACCTCCAAACTCCCGATTTAAACATTCTTAGGAAAGGCTTTTAATCTTCTTGCTTACTTCACGACTATGCGTTAAAAAGTAACTTGTCTGGCGTAGTGGTATAAGGCTTTCGATTTTCTTTTTTCGGCAGGGTTAGGGTTAGGGCGTATCCCGCATGGCACGTAACTGATCTAACTATCTTGGTCTGTTTACATCTACTCATCTATCACAGTCTATTCACATCTATCTATCTATCTATCTATTTTTTTTATATTTTTACTAGGGCGACTTTTCCAGTGAGATTTTTTTGTATTATGTACTCTACTAAGGAGGCACAGTGGGGTAATGGATAGCGGCGAGGATTGAGGAATCGGAGTTCGAATTCGAGTCCAATCCAGTACACTCACTTATGTCCTGATAGGGAAATGAATCCTCTTCTTCTCCCCCGTAAATATCAGTACAGACCTGGTTCTATAGCCCGGGTCTACCGCAGAAAGAAATGGCATCCTACTGCGGGAAAAATAATCTGTCTCGTCAGTCATGTATCGAAAGATACATGATCGCCTAATCGTGTATCACGCATGGCACTTAACTGAGAGGTTGATATGCCACAAAACTAAAAAAAAACAACCAACCAAATCAAAGAAAGACAAAACATAAATCATGGTAACGTTTAGGGCGTTAACGGTGCGAGGTTTGAAATGTATATAGCTTCTTACGCTAAAAGCGTGGAAATAGGTATTAGTGGACAAATAAGAAATTGTCCTGGGTATGATGATAAACTACATCCGGCAGTAGGGCCTCCAATCGAGGGATTTTAGGTTTCGAGGAGCGTGAAAACACTTCTTATTGTTCCGAGGTCTACACTGAGACGGGGTGTTAGCACCTGTTAAGGACTCAGCTTTGGAAAAAAGTAAACCCCCAGACAAAGACAAATATTTTAATGTATAAAAATACCTATTTATAGTAAAATTATCAACACTAATTATTTATAGTAGAATTTTCATCAAAACCTATATTTATATCAAAATAACCAACAATATCTTTCATCTGTAGTTGTAGGGATGCAATTGCATTCAAAATATTTAGTTGAAGCTATAAAATAATGTTCACAATATTTAGATTTCGGCATTAAATAACCCATATAGGTGTTAATATGCCGCTGAACAAAATGAACATCAATACATAACTGTAGTTGAAGACATACAATTGCATTCAAACTATATTTAGTTGAAGTCATAAAATTGTGTTCAAAATATTTAGATTCCGGCATTAAATAACCCATAGAGATGTTGACATACCGCTAAACAAAATGACCATCAATACATATCTGTAGTAGAAGGCATGCAATTGCCTTCAAAATATTTAGTTGAAGCCACAAAATAGCGTTCAAAATATATAGAGGTGTTGATGCGCCACTAAACAGAATAATCCAGATAACAAACACGAAAGAACAATTTCGTGACATTAATTCATATAATATCTAACAATTTAAATAAAAAAAAATATTCCAAAATATAACTTCAACAAAACTACAGCATAAAACATATCACCACCTCACCATGTCTATGAATAAAAGATGGATATCATTCAGAACGTACCTACCGTGTATTCAACTGCGAAAGCAGAATGGTATATTTTAATTCTGAGCTTCGCAGAAAATTAAATTTCGGCATTAAATCTCCCATAAATATGACGTTAAAAAAACAAAATAGACGAACCAATAAGAACATTACATTTGCTCTCTTTGGACTTTCTGTATTCTTTTGCAAAAGCGGACAAAAAAGAACGAAAGTTCTTGGAATATAACAGACAATTTCAGTATGTGCCTTCACAAATTTCCAGGTATTTCAATATACCAACTTTTCCTACGAACTGATAAGCATTTTCTTTATTTAATGAATTTAAGCGTAATATTAGATCGAAAGATAGATTTCATTTCACCATTGAAATTGCTAAATGAAACCGTAAGTTCTATTCAGATACTTTCTTCTCTCGAACTTCTTGCCTGTGGAAGTCTCTTTCCGCTTCATGCATTCCTGTCACAAAATTAAAAATTTCTTCTGTCTCCTTGAATATTGTCGTTTTCGTTTCACTGTCCTTTCTCCACGATAACGATTTCTCAGTTTACGTCACCCTGTTATCTTTCCTCCACAGTAAACCCCCCCCCCTTACACATTTGCCGCTTTACAGCTTTGCTTGGGGTTAAATGATGATTACATAAGAACTGAATCAAAGAGTGACAGTTAAACATTAACAAAATACTGAGTTGAACTTAATTAAAATTAAATTTCTCTAACAGGTAAAGTTAAGCATTCAGACGCTGAGAGAGATTCGCATTTTGTCTCGCTTAAATCTCGGAAGATTTGAAGTAAGATTATTTTTGTAATGATGCTGGACCATCGGCGAAACATTTCAAAGTATATATATTATTGTATTCATATATATA